>CM038141.1:183834139-184356093 GCA_021437245.1 Aegilops speltoides
CCTGTTCTTCACTGGTTATGTCATGAGGACATTCACCTGAAGACTTTCAACACAGCTTTTGGGAACCCAGATTTTCTTCATAGGGTAAACTGCTCTGCAGCTTAGTGCCAACATATCTAGCAAATACTTCACCATTCGATTTTTGAACAGTTTATAGTTGGAGTCAAATGACTCATCGAAGAATGAGGGATTCACATGTAAAGCCTGCAAGTTAGATGGATCAATCGAGGTCCCTTTGCAAAGAACCCATGAGGTTTTGGGATACCGCTAAGGTTTCCAATATGTTCCATCGGCATTGAGTTTCCTCTCAAAGGCAATACCTCTTTCCTAGGGTTTCGTTGAGGATCTGCTTTTGAGCACATCACAAAGTGTCTCGATGCCCTTTGAGGCTTTTGTACATGCCTGTCATGTACAATTCCTTCAGCCCTCGCATTGTCAATGATACTAGCAAAGTCCTCGATGAGGGATTAGTGATAGCAGAGGCGATGAAGAATTTGTAACATTTGAAGCATTTGAACATTCAGTGAAGAATTAGCGATTCACGCTCAATGCACTTTAAGCATGGAGGAACAAATTCTTCGAGAAGCGCTGATTTGTTGAGCAAGTAATGAATCGCGCCCTTCAAGATCTTCATAACATACTCTTAGCTTTTCAAGATCTGCCTTTCTTTGAATAGCTTCAAGAGAAAGCTTCTCATTGTCTTTCTTTTCTTGAAGAAATTCATAAGAAAGTTTCTCATGATCGACAAGAGGGAGTTATGATGACCTTGAAGGTTATCATACTTAGACCAAGTCTCAAGATTTTCAGTCAGGCTTTAGTGCGATCCATTTCTTCACCCAACATATCATCACTTTTATCTAGCATGTTTTGAACCTTTTCAAGAGCCCGTTGTTGTTTCACAGCAATTTTAGCAAGTTTAGAGTAGCTAGGCTTAAGATCCTCATCGATTCATTTTCACTAGAATCGAGGAGTTGTATTTGAGTACCTTAGCTGCTTTTGCCATGAAGCAATAGGTGGAGCGTAGCCATCATTATCTTCATCAGCTTGTTGGTGGAATCAGTTTCTTGATGTTGAAGATGGACTTGTCGACGAAAGCAAAGAGTAACGGCCAGACTTGCCACACCAGACTCAGATTCTTCAGACTCCTCCTCTTCATCATTTTCCTCAGATTCGGCTTTAGAGTCCATTTCCTCGCCAATGAATGCCCGAGCTTTCTTGGAGCTACCCTTCTTGTGAGATGAAGACTTTGATGGTTTTGAATACGAAGATTTTGATGATTTCTTCTTCTTCTTCATTTCATCAGAACTGTAGTCCTTGTATTTCTTCTTCTTCATTTCCTTTTCCCACTGAGGACAATCTTGAATATAGTGACCAGGCTTCTTGCATTTGTGGCAAAGTCTTCTCTTGTAGTCACCGGATGAAGAATCACTTCCCTTGAGGGTTTTCCAAAGCGACCACGCCTTGTGAATTTCTGGAATTTCTTCACCAGAGAGCTAGATCTGGCTCGGTTCTTCAGATCACCAAGGCTACTTCCGTAATCCTCACATTGAGTCGACACAACCTTAGCCTTGAGGCACGTGGTTTGCCGTAGTTTGAGCCATAGAGATCTCTCTTTTCAGCAAGTCGAACTCATGAGTGTTAAGCCTTCGAGGATATCAGCAGGATCAAGTGATTTCTAGTCAAGACGCTCTTGTATCATCAGCCCCAGAGTATCAAATGAGGAATCAAGTTTATCTTAATAGTTTCTTCACCACTTCATGGTCGATGATATCATGGCACCGAGGGCTTGAAGCTCATTTGAGATGTCACGAGGCGATCAAGGTTTGTTGAACATTTTCGTTGTCGAGTCTTTTGAAGAAGTTGAAGAGATTCCAAGAACATCAACTCGAGAGTCACGCTGAGTTGAGACTCCTTCATTTACTTTGGACAGCCTATCCCGGATAAGCTTGGCGGCTTCCAAAGCACTCACTCTTCCATCTTGTCCTTTGCTCGATGGCCACAGATGATATTCTTCGCTTGAGAGTCGAGTTGTTTGAATCTCTTCACATCAAGAGCGGTCGGTGTTTCAAAGGACAATGGGACACCATTTTCCACAACATACCGTAGATCATTATCAATTGCCTCAAGATGCATCCGCATCTTGTTCTTCCAATAGGGATAGTCCGCTCCATCAAAGGTAGGACACCCAGCCGAGACCTTGATCATACTGCGGTCGACATAACTAGAACTCCGTGGTTAAACCAAAATCACACGTAACAAGGGAGTACCTTGCTCGATACCAATTGAAAGTGCGTTATATCGACTAGAGGGGGTGAATAGGCGATTTTTATGAAATTCTTCACTGAGGAATTTGCCGGTGAGGAAATTCCTTAGCGAAGAACTATTTGCAGCGGAATAAGTACTCGGAGGTAAACATAACAGATTACACACATAGTCAGCATGATGAAATGAAGACTAGAACAGAGTACAGGAAGCGTAAACACAGGATAACAAGATGAAGACAAACAGACTGAAGAATTTGAACTGAGGAATTTGTGGAAGTCTTCAGTCAAAGTCTTCAAGCACAGATATGAACAATATGCAACACAAAATGAGGAAATGAATGAGTTGAGGAAATAGAACCAGTCAGTTGGTGAAGACAATGATTTGGTAGACCAGTTCAACTGCTGTCTCGGTTATACGTCTGTTGAGCGGCCGAGTATTTAAACTCGAGGACACACAGTCCGGACACCCGATCTCGAGCCGCAACTCAGACACCCAGTCCTCACCGTATTCTCCTTGAACTAAGACCATGCAGGCCTCATCCAATCACTCGTGGTAAGTCTTCAGTGACTTCCAAACCTTCACAGACTTGGTCACTCGGCGATCCACAATTCCTCTTGATGCTCTAGACCTTGACGCCTAACCGTCTCGAAGAAGCACAGTCTTCAAAGGTAATAAGCGTCGGATCCACGCAGATCAATTACTTGATGATGCTCAATCACTTGGGGTTTTGTGGGGTTTGGTTTGGATTTTCCTCACTTGATGATTTTCGCCAAAGTCCTCGGAGGATGGGTTGCTCTCAAATGACAAGTGTCAAGTTCTCTCGAGCAGCCAACCAGCTAGTGGTTGTAGGGGCGGCTATTTATAGCCTAGGGAGCAGCCCGACATGATAAGACATAAATGCCCTTCAATGATATGACCGTTAGGTGGATAAGATATTTTGGTCCGCCGGCCAAGCAAGACAAAGAACGGTCGGAAATTTGACTTTCAAAGTCCTCGGGGCTATCATGTTCCTCATGTGTAGGCCATTCAAGATGGCGAATTCCTAACTCCTCACCAAGGCAAAGTCATCATGACTGTAAGAACTGCGTCTCTATCATTTCAAGAATTTGATCGAATCTGTATGAGATTTCCAATGGCTTCACTCAAGGGATTGGTAGGTGTAGGATTTTGAGTTGAGCATCACATGGAAATTTTTCCTTAGTATTTCCTCGACCCCGTTTAACAATACGGTGTTTCCTATGACTCAAGAAAGTGAAAATGAAACTACGAAAACAAAAGTCTTCACGTTTCATATTCCTCAAATGAATATCAAGTCTTCATGGTCACACCAATTTCTTCACTTTCAAAGTCTTCGTAAAGTCTTCGAATATCAAAGTCTTGAGTTGAAGAACTTCATTTTAGGGTCGACTTTCTCTCAGAATATCAAACTCCTCATAGACTTATAGACCTGTGTACACTCACAAACGCATCAGTTACTTAACCTATAAGTCTTCAATACACCAAAATCACTAAGGGGCACTAGATGCACTTACAGCATTGGCACATTGCTAGTAGTTATTACAATTTTTTGGACACCAGACAAACGGTGGAGTACATATACGAAGAGAAGAGGCACACGCACACAGTCGGCCTCTCGCTGTCTCGCACACATGAGTGTTACGTAAAGGCGACGTTAACAAATAAACCCTCAAACCCTAGGTGCATGATTGCTGCATTCGCGGGTACCGGGTACGTGGCGGGGCACCTTTGTAGGAATAGTCAGCTCGCGTGATAATTTGATCCGTAGGAGTTGATGGTCGGGACCACAGGTGAATGACTTGGAGCGCGGTGGCTCGCCAGTTCCCACAGATCGAGAAGACAGAGGACGTACTTGCTACACATTTCTTTTGGCCAAAGATGAGACGGGATCTTGAGCGCTTTGTTGCTCGCTGCACTACATGTCAAAAAGCTAAGTCACGACTCAATCCTCATGGTTTATATATGCCTTTGCCTGTACCTAGTGTTCCTTGGGAGGATATATCTATCGACTTTGTTTTAGGGTTACCTCGAACACAGAAGGGGAGGGATAGCATATTTGTTGTCGTGGATAGCTTCTCAAAGATGGCACACTTTATACCATGTCATAAAAGCGATGATGCTGCTAATGTTGCTGATTTGTTCTTTCGTGAAATTATTCGCTTGCATGGTGTGCCAAATACTATTGTTTCAGATCGTGATACTAAATTTCTTAGCCACTTTTGGAGATGTTTATGGGCTAAGTTGGGGACTAAACTGCTTTTTAGTACTACTTGTCACCCCAAACTGATGGACAAACTATAGTCAATAGAACATTGTCTACTATGCTTAGGGATGTTTTGAAGAATAATAAGAAAATGTGGGAAGAATGCTTGCCTCATATTGAATTTGCTTATAATCATTCATTGCATTCTACTACTAAGATGTGCCCTTTTCAAATTGTGTATGGTTTCCTACCTCGTGCACCTATTGATTTGTTGCCTCTTCCATCTTCGGAGAAGGTTAATTTTGATGCTAAACAACGTGCTGAATTGATTTTAAAAATGCATGAGTTAACTAAGGAAAACATTGAGCGTATGAATGCAAAATATAAACTTGCTGGAGATAAGGGTAGAAAACATGTTATGTTTGCACCTGGAGATCTTGTTTGGTTACATTAGCGTAAGGATAGATTTCCTGATTTGCGCAAATCAAAGCTAATGCCACATGCTGATGGACCTTTTAAGGTGTTAGAGAAAATAAATGATAATGCATATAAACTTGAGCTGCCTGCAGATTTTGGGGTTAGTCCCACTTTTAACATTGCAGATTTGAAGCCTTATTTGGGTGAGGAAGATGAGCTTCCTTCGAGGACTACGTCATTTCAAGAAGGGGAGGATGATGAGGACATCAATACCATTGTTACACCCATAGCCCCGACTGCTACATATACTGGACCTAGACCTCGCGCACGCCAATTAAATTATCAGGTACTTTCGTGTCTTGGTAATCATTCTAATGTTCATGAGAATATGATGCTGCCTAAATTGGATACATTTGTTTTGCTTACAAATGAAGGGCCTAGCTTGGAGAAGGATGGACATTGGAGCACGAACAAGCATGGAGATGATGGCATGCGCAAGGGGAACAAGAACGGAGTTACAAGTGATGATTTCAGGACTTTGAAGCCAACATAATGGGTGCATGAAGTCTTGGACGAAATATTCAAGATGCCACTTCATAAATTTCATCCCGAGGCTATTCTAGGTGCTGCGTCACCTTATTATTGGGCCAGGCCCATGTAATTTCGAAATACATAAGTATAGGCTATTTTAGAGTCGTCATGTGTGGGGAAACAAGAGATAGGGTTGATTTCGGAACCCTCCACCAAGGGCCACGAAATTCCCCCCTCTTCCTCCATATATACAGCCCTTAGGGCACCGTTTAGACTTTGGGGTTTTGTTTAGATTAAAGTTCGCCATAGCTCCAACTTCGCGTGCATTTCGCTTGTGTTCAACGACTGCATAAAGGCGCCACGTAACCCCACCTTGATCAATAAAGCTTTCATCTTATATTCGCAATATCCAGATTGCAATCTCAGTTTCTTGCTTGTTCTTCGTTTGCTCGCAGGAAACAAACCCTTGTGGTCAGGTTGATCGTGCTCCAGTGTGGTCAATAACCTCTCGTAGTTGGTTTAGCGATTGCTAAGGCACGACGTCCTCGCACGTTCATAGTCGGATCGTCAAAGTCGACTTCCACCAAAGCGATATCCATCATCTCATCGAAAGACGGGACACCTTTGCCTATATCACATACGGATACTAGAGAGACGCTAGCTCGATTGCACTAATGGGCTAGATACGCTAGTGCACCAACCTAATAGTGAAATCATTCGTCTCACTATCTGAAGTATGCTTATGTATGTGATGACCAAGATGATGCACGTATGCTAAGGCTCGATGCTATTGCTTATAAGCTCTTTGCTTCTCTTCTCTTTTGCTTAAAAGCTTTTTATCTTTTTTTTCACTATGCCATGATGCTTGATATACGAGCCACACAACATGGTAACAAGCAGTAAATGCATGGGATGGACGGAACACTAAACGATGCACTAAGGCGTGGCCCGGCAATACTCAACAAGCTAGTCTCGATGGGTAAGCTACGCAAAAGGGCTCAAAACTATCAAGTTAATGGCAAGGGAGTACAAGGTGTCGTCGAGGTTACCGTCCTTGCTTACGGTTGAGATGAAGGTGATCTTGTCGAAGCCGGTGTATTATCCGAGTCGATGATTGGTGGTGAGGATGACCAACTCGCGCCTAAGTAGCCGAAACACCTTAGGACACAAGAGAAATCGCGAACCAATACTCAAACAATCACGTGGAATGGTGTGGAAGCACACGAGAGGTGGTGGTGGAACGAAATTAGAAAAACATAAAAATGGCCGAAACTCCCTGGATAGCCCGTGCGCACGGGGTAAGTGAGGCCCGTGTGCACGGGGTCCCGATGGCCCATTTGCACGGGGTCTCCTGAGAGCGGATGAACTGCTTGGATCCCGTGGTGATTTCCAAGTTTTTGGCCAAATTCGAACGGTGGAAGGGTGGGTATGATGGTGGAGGGGAAGATCCACTTGCCAAACACCAAATTCGTGGATCAAAACAACCAAATCTCACAAGATCAAACAAATTGCAAGAAAATTTTTTGGGGCTATTTTTGGTGGGGATTTTCGGATTAGGACGAAAAACAACAAAATCAAGCTAGAAAGTGGAAAGTAGGGACTCCAAGATGTGAATCAACGTGGCTCATCATACCAAGATGATGTAGGGTAGAACCCTAGGATGGATCTTTTCACACTTGGAGGGGGGAAAAGGAGAGAAACAACAAGAACAACAAGAACACAAAGAGGCAATCACTCCAACAATTCCCGATTACACATCCACTAGGGTAACAACACAAGATCCACAACTCACAAACACAATCAAAGGACAGATACAATGGCAAAGTTCATCCCAAATCCAAAGGAAGTGGGGGCTTGAAGGTAGTCTTCTCCTTATGGAGGTCTTGAAATCCTCAAGGATTCTTCCCTAGGGGGTCTTGATCCTCCAAGAGGTAAGGTAATGGAGCAAAGGCCCACGAGATTTTGCGGACCATAATGGGCTGGCTCAGCTAAAGGCCCACAAGATTTTGCAGGCCATAATGGGCCGGCCCAGGTAAAGGCCCACAAGATTTTTGTGTGCCATAATGGGCCGGCCCAGGTAAAGGCCCACAAGATTCTTGCGGATCATAATGGGCCGGCCCAGCTAAAGGCCCACGAGATTTCGCCAACATTAATGGGCCGACCCAGCTATAGGCCCACAAGATTTTGAGGACCCTAGTAGGCCGGCACATTAACTGGCTACCATGTTTTGGACCAAATGTCGGCCCATATTTGATCCGGTCCATTAGTGGCCTGCCACGTTCCGGGCCTAATAATGGCCCATATGATATCCGTCCCGTTAAGAGCCTACCACGTTCTGGGCCAAATTACGGCCCAGATCAGGTCCGGCCCTTTAAGAGGCTTTGGGATCAATTATGGCCCATATCAGATTCGGCCCATCAACTGGACGCTATGCTTTTGGGACCACTTGCTAAAGGCCCATTTAGTAAGTCGGCCTGATATTAGTTTCGGCCTGTTAAGGGCCTGTTTAACATTTCAGCCCTATATTAATTTCGGCTTGTTAAAAGCCCGTCATATAGTTGGGCCTAACTATGGCCTGGTTTGCGTCAGGCCTGCTCGTAGCCGATATCTGATTGGGCCAAACAAGGACCGAGACAATTTTCGCCTGTTAAAAGCCCGTGATTTGATTCGCATAATCATGGGCCGGGGTCCATTTCGGGCTGCTACCGGCCCAGAGCTATTCGGCACGTTTCAGGCCCAACCTACATCGTGATTGCATGACGGCCCAATTATGTACCATAATTTTACGGTTTGGCCGGTTTACTGCGAAGACAGGATATATATACAGTAAAATAACTGCAGCATCATGAATAAGAAAAAACCTAGACTTTACAATAAAGAAATTACGGCATATTACATCCACTGGGCATCAAAGTTCGCCCACTATGATAATAAAGCACAAGCAGACATCAGATTACATACACTGGACATCAAAGATCGCCACCAGTGCAAATAAACACACCGACAAAATAATATACAAAATCGACAGCACTTCAATAGAGTACAAGAAAGGTTAGCCCTGCTGGGGAGCTGCAGCGTAAGCAGCTGAGCAAGATGATGAGACTGCGCTTGTTCAACACTTATATCTTCCTCACTTTGAAAGATAAACAAGCAGACAGATGACAATTTTTTCACATAAAAGTATCAGTGCTGACAATTCATCACATTTCTTACTGATGAATTAAGTGACACAGTTTAAAATTGCATTAACACAATATGGTATTGTTCAGGACAAGACATGACAGGAAATGACATTGTGAAGGAGTTGGCAGCTTCACGACACCACTGGATTACAGATCAAGAACTCATAAGTATCAATGGTTAGTGTGCTGTCAATTTATGCCATTTCAGATTGGCAAATAAAGAGACGTACGGTTTCAATAATAGTAGAATGATATGACATTGTTCATAGTTAAGACATTGCAGAATATGACATTGTGCCGTAGTGGGTAGGTTCACCACACCACTGGATTACGGATGAAGAACAGAAGCATACATGTAGTGCAAAAGAAGATCACTTGCTCTGTATAGTTTAATTTGCATGGTATGAAGAAGGAACTTGGTTGTACAACTGAAAACTTAAATTGAGAAGGACACACTTTTGTTTATGAACTACATAATAAACTTTAAACATGCAATTTGATGCAAACACCAAAAATAAACAGCTGTTGCAGTCATGCCTAACCAAATATATACAACAAAGTTTGAAGGCTTGAGAAGGACAAACTTACATTATTGGTGAAGACATGCTCTATAAAGGCCTTGTCCATGCTGATGGGGGGGGGGCAATTCAAGAAGTTTACCACAGAATCTTCTTCATAAGCATTGCCTTTATTCTACATTTTGTTAAGAGTAAATATAGATGTGATAATATACGAAAAAATGGAGAACATTTAAGATAAGATGAAGAGTGATGCTACATAAGCAAGTAGCTATAAATGTAAGTGCAGCAATATAGGCAAAAGGTACAGCCAAGAGCAATGCACATCTAAACTTCTCCAGTACCAACCTTATGGTAAGAGTAAATATAGATCTGATGTGTAGAAAATGGAGGGCAAAGGAAAATAAGCTGCAGAGTGATGGTACATGAACAACTACCTGTCATTATAAGTACACTGATAAAGGACAGCATGTACTTACAAGAAAAATGCAGAGCTAAAAAAATCATTGGCATTGGATATATTCTACACTAATGTAACAATTCATACAAATCAAATAATTTGGAGCAAACAATTGATAAGCACGCATCATCCATACTGCTGTCACATAATGTACCAGGTATGTATGCAAGTACAGTGATACAGGACAACAGGTACTAACAAGAGCAAAGCAGCGGGCAACATATTTGCGATATCCTGTCATTCTTTTCAAACCGGAATTCTTCTTCGAGCAGATATCCTGCAAAAAAGATCCATAAGGCACATGCGGAGAAGTAGAAGTTCAAATTGTCATGTGATTTCATAGACAGTACCTCATCCTGGGGACGAGACCAGTGCATAACAAGGTTTTTCCATTCAATGTCTTCTAAATTTAGCACAGGAGATTTCACCGGAAATTCGTTTTGTAGACATGCCAGCAAAGTGTGATTTCCTCAGGTAACACTGATACTGTTGCAATGCTTCCTTGAAAAGCACAAGCAATCTTTGCTCGTCATGACCATCCAGATTGACCCTCGCCTAGTTACAACAATGTAATGTAAATCATTGATGTGTTCAATCAGCAGAAAATAGGAAAATAATAACCATGAATAATAGCACTTACACGTAAGTTGGACAGGAAGATGTGAAAATGGTGTTTGTCTTCACTATAATCTTCCCATGATGGGAATATATGCACGTAGTCCCCAACAACATTGAAAGCATTGTCTTTTAAACTGGGAATAAATGGAATTGGGTTCCAATCTACAAGAATTGGCCGTCTCTGCAGCTGGGATAGGTCTTCGGTCGGTGGACTTGCTGTACTTTTTGCTGGAGTGTGATTTTTCTATGGTATGGCTGGTGCTATGGCAAATGAAATCGGTATACCTTTTGTTGGAGTGCAGGTCCTGTGTGGTGGGGCTAGTGGTGTGGCCAGTGAAGTATGGGTACAGTCTGCTGGAGTCGGTCCTACGTTTTGTGTCACTGGTTGTACAACCAATATAAGTGGGGTGCTGTCTGATTTCTCTGGCACCACCACATTTTTCAAGGACTTTGCTAGTGCTCCTTCAGGTTCGGCAATCACCCTCTTCCTTTTTGATGTCTGATGCACAAGAACATCATTTGAGTGAAAAAACATGGTACGATCACAGATGGAATATGTATTGATAATGGATGGGCATGGCATCTCGACATATATGATGAGTAAACTAAGCAGATGGCGGTGCAACAAAGTAGAAGAAATGCAAGACAACATATGCAAGATACCCGCAATCAATAAAACCTTGACAAATTAGAACAGGCACCTTGATGGTTGAACAGGATAGGCCATCTGCCTTTGACTCCTCGAGGTTAGAATAGTCATTAGGATCATATTCTAAACAAGAATCAATAGGTGGGGAGCGTATGAGTTTCATTGCATCCAGAATGGCACTGAATGCCTTGGTGACAATTTTGTAAGTCATTGCAGCGTTTAGCTTGAAGAGTGGAATGCTGCTTGTGCGACACAAAGCAGCTACATAGTTCATAGTGTAGATATAACGGGGAAAACTGTAAGCATCAGAGTAAAATCAGCAAAGTGGAACTTGCTGGAATATATGTGCTAGTACTGCCGGTACGGCTAGAAAGGCTTCGGATACCAGTTCTCTTCAACTGAAAGTGCGGTACTGTTTATATCAGTGTAACTCTCAAAGGCTACACAACTCCCCGCATTTCCTTGCTATTCTTATAGGATTCAAGTGCGCAGGACACTACAAATCCTATTCCTATGTTTACAAAATCCTACGAATCAAAGAGGCTCAAAGTGTCCATCACAACCGACTATATAGACATCTACACTGCAAATGTCCTGCTCATCTTCAGTACAAGGAACATACTGTACTACTATCATACTCCCTCCGTTCCAAAATATAAGTCTTGGTAGAGATTTCCACTATGGATCACATACAGATGTATCCAGATACATTTTAGAGTATAGATTCACTCATTTTGCTCCATATGTAGTCCATGGTGGAATCTATACAAAGACTTGTATTTAGGAACGGAGAGAGTACATATTAAAGAAGAACGGAAGAGGAACATGGTAAAGAAGAGCAAGCAGATTTTGGATAATAAAATGTTGGTTGCAGAAGTGCCACACATGATGAACGAGCGCATTAAGAATGCAACTCCCAGCTGTCTCTCGACCATTTCAGGCGGTTGGATGACGATCCTACATCTCCTAACCCTTCTTCTTCCTCGTCTCTGATTCTTCCCATACAAAACACCGCACGGGCCGCTGGATAGACCACCGGCCCCCACCGCCTGTGTTCCTCCGCCACCCCCACCCCCACCCCCGCCCCAACCCCCACCCGCGTTGAGTTTTCTTTGTTCAGCAAGGCCCCACAACAACCCGAGCCCCTTCGTTCGCACCGGCGAACTCCGACGAGCTCTGAAAAATCGACTGACCCAATTTTGAAATTTAGTCTACTGTGATTTAACTAGTGTGTAATATCAAAGGGGAAAACCATAAGCATTGGGAGTATAGTGTTGAGCGTGCCATGGCTGATCTGAAGGTGCAAACCGGACAAAGGCAACTTCGCAGCCAAGACAAGAAATCAGAGTAAAGCAGTGGCGATCTATTTTCTTGCTGTGATAAATAAGTTGAGCAGATACGAAAGAGTACCTCCTCTAGTGCGGCGCCGTGTACGCATCTGCTGAGAATTTGACGGTGTTGCGGTAGCGATGGCTATCGGAGGCGTGGAAGAAGATCTAGGAGGGTAGACGGTGGCGGCGGGGCGCGGTGGACGAGACGGTCATAGGAGCAGCGCCGGCAAGGTGGACGATGGCGGGGATGAAGCAAGAGGATGGGATGCAAGGATCCCGGTCCAAAGCCGTGGATGAGAGTGGTCCATCTCTTGTAATGGACGGCGGCGTCGGGGTATCAGCTCCGGCATGGTGGAGGAGGACGACATTGGATGGGGTGGCGGACGGCGGCGGACGGAGGAGGGTGGGGTGGAGAGGGTGTTTTGGCGTCCACGGAGTACGAATGGGGAAAAGGGAGGTAGAGAGGAAGGGGGAACCATGTATTCAGGGCGCGTTTGTCTCAAATGCGAGGAAATTTACAAACTTAGCCCCCGTTTCAAATTTCTACTATATCACAACAATATTAGTCGGTTGGGGATAGGACGGTAATCTCGCATACACCAAATATTTGCCGACGAGAGTTTGTTTTTGGCGCCGATCGTGTATGAATATCAATCGGGGAGGGAGTCGATTTCGACCGAGGACACACTATGTTTTGGCACCCACCGTGTATGAATCCGGGTGAGGGGCGGTTACGTCATGTTTGGGTGAAATTACAAACCTACCCCTATCGAAACATATAGAAATCCAGTAGATAGGCTTTGCGTGGCAGGGATAGGCAGTAGTAATTTCCATCTCGCAGATTTTGGTTTCGGGCGGTTACTGCGACTTTCCCCACTTCGTTCAAATTTTGCAGAGTGCACGTTTACCATGCCAACTCAATTTGAATCCCGTTTGTATTCTATTTTTTTCGGGCGGGATCCATTTTCAATTGGAATTACATTCTATATACATCATTTTTTATATATACTTTCAAAAGCACAATAAAGAATTCTGCTACTTTATATGTATAATATGATTTACAAATACAACGGTCTCAAAATCTTAAGGTTGAATTCGAAAAAATTTAATCAAATTACGTTCTACTAAAATGTATGGATCAGTAATATCTACATATTAAATAACATAGATGTGCGTGAATTCATATGAGTATACATGTTTGATAGATCAATTTTGGTTCGAGTATGGATAACATGTATCATCATCTCGAGTTCAAATATTTGAATCCCTTTTTTTGCACTCCTTTCACGCCCATCTCTCTCGCATGCATGCTCCTTCAGGTAGCTATCACTCTCTTTTCTCCAGCTCACCCGCACACTCACTTCATGTTTCTCCTATCCTCGCAAACATGGTCTCTTGACGTCTCCCTTGAGAAGTGTCACACTCTCCCTATCATTATACATGACACGGTTTTCATTATCTCCCACTTCTCTACTGTTCTCTGGTATCACTGGGTACCTAAGCTTTCTTTTTCACCGCCACACACACAGTCTCCACTCGTCTTTCACTTTGTCTTTCTCTCTATGGGATTCTCTCAAACACCCTATATGTCTCTACATATGACTCGTACCACTAAAATTACTCTCTCTCTCTCTCTCTCTCTCTCCCGTAGACACAACATTTGTTGCGGTCTCCTTTTCGTCTCCATCCCAGACTGGCATTATTCATTTATTTACTGATTAGACAACCCCGACTACCGTATCCTCTCTCTCTCACACACAGACACACACACACACACACACAACTCCTGCTTCCACTCCCCTTCCCGACTACCGTCTCTCTCTCTCACACACAAAACTCTTGCTTCTGCAACCCGACTCATATTTCTCTCACAAACATTTGTCGACTAGCTAGCCTCTAGATAGGTTTATACACCCGCACACTCGTGCTTCCACTATCGCATACATGTCTCGCTCCCGCTCCTTGTATCTATGTAGATTTTTCTTCCCTTCTTGAGACACGCCCTCTCGATCGTGCACACACACATTATTGCCTCATTTTAAGCTGATACCTATCGCACACACACTCCTTGTGTCTTTGTCACACATGCACTCCGTCCTCCTCCACTCTCCCTCTCTCTCACACACACATGGGCTTTTTTCAACAACTAGCAAGATTCCCATGCGTTGCATGGAACATCAAGATGCATTTGTATAAGTACTTTATCTTGTGGGCGAAAAGGATGAACGAGGGAAGGCCTTAATTGCAAATGTGGAGTGGGGTGTGGGTATGTTTTTGCAAAATTGCCATAGTTTCCTTCCTATCCGTCAATTTACCCGCACTCTTCACCACATTTGCAGATAAGGCCTTCCCTCGTTCATCCTTTTCTCAAGATCTTGATGTTCCGCAACGCACGGGCATGTTGCTAGTAAGAGTAGAAATTATACACATACCACTTCTCGAATCTTGAAATCAACAACATTCCTGCCTTATCTCATCAAAACCGCCAAAGGAATATATTTTGAGTGAAACATAACATATTTTTAGTGATATACGTATTTCAAAACTAGACTTTTTTTCTATCAAATCGGTGAATGTGTATTAATCTACTTTGATCGTGTGGCAACGCATTGGCACATTGCTAGTAGTTATTACAATTTTTTGGACACCAGACAAACGGTGGAGTACATATACGAAGAGAAGAGCGCGACGATGCGATCGGCCTCTCGCTGTCTCGCACACATGAGTGTTACGTAAAGGCGACGTTAACAAATAAACCCTCAAACCCTAGGTGCATGATTGCTGCATTCGCGGGTACCGGGTATGTGGCGGGGCACCTTTGTAGGAATAGTCAGCTCGCGTGATAATTTGATCCGTAGGAGTTGATGGTCGGGACCACAGGTGAATGACTTGGAGCGCGGTGGCTCGCCAGTTCCCACAGATCGAGTAGCCACCTTTAAAATATTGTTTTTTAGCGGGGTTAAGAGTTCTGATTTTCAATGGCGAGTTATAAGTAGTAAGTAGATTTTAGAACTGTTGGTATGGAGCGAAAATGGAATTCATAGTACTATGTACCTCCTTGGCGTATGGTTGTATGGGTTTATGTTGCGAGATGTTGAACCTGGTTGTTCTAAGGCAAATACTATGGTTTAGATTTAGATGCTAGTTTTCAGTAATGAAAATCGGAAGGGGAAACCCTTCGTTGATTAAAAAAACTGCTACCTCCATTCTGGTTTACTAGTCCCCATCGTACTTTGGGTCAAAGTTTGTCCATGAATTTTACTTGTAAAATGTGAATGGAAAACGAGATTTTGTTATACCCAAACAAAAAAGGACTCGAGGGAGTGATTGCTCTGACATGGACGGGGCTCTCATAGCACAGGCATTGAACCGGCGCGCCGGCCAAGAGGGTCGCACTCGCTGCAGGCCCGGCTGAGCACGCCTCCTCGCCGCGTGCAACCAGCTTAAGACTGCCTCGCCTGCCTTCATTGAATCCACGCGTGTGCCGACAACACGTCCTTCCGTGAGCCGGGAGGCATTTTAGAACACAAAAAATGACTAAAATATAATTAATTTACGCATGGTCTTGACTTGTTGTGCTCGCATTAGTAGCAGGAACTAGTAGAGGTTTTCCTTTATTTATAACTCTCCTCACATTTTTTTGGCTTTGAAGTGAATCATGGTTGGGGACATTATGTATGAATGTGCAGATATCTATGAACATGAGTTTGATGTGGAAGTTGAACTTGGAATGTCGGGCTTGCGCGTGAACTATACCATGTCCAATGCTTCGTCTGTTATTGTTAGGAAAGTAATAGCTATTATTACATGACCCGAAAAAAACATTTTGTGCCACATGAGTAGTTGCACGGACATGACAACAGGCATGCTGACTGGATAAACATTTGAACCTAGCTATTATGAAGGAAATTTTGTATTGACAACAGTTTTAGATAGCAGGAGACGCCTAGCCTGCTCTGCCTCTGCTAGCTTATTTCTGGCTTCTTCCATCTCTTCTTTGGCTTGGGTGAAGAGAGCATCTGATTGCTCTTTTCGCTTCTTCAGGAACTCAACTACATTCTCAAGGGCTACTGCACGCTTTCTTTCAGCCTTTACTAATGCCACGAGGACATGAACAGCTGACGACTCCACCTGGCTTGTGTGTAATCCAGCATCATCTTGGAATTTGCACGTTGTGTCTAATCCAGCATCATTAGGGAACTGGCACCTTTTGTGTAATCCAGCCTCATTTTGGAAACATGATCTTGAGGTTGACCATACTTCCCTCCTCGCAGGAACTGTATCCTGACATGAAGTTACTTCTTTTTTAGATCAATACTCAAAGCAACCTAGATCCATTTAGTAGAAGCCAGATAAACAAAACTCGGAGAAGAGAATTCAAAAGGAAAAAATAATATAAAAACAGACTACAAGGTGAGAACACCCACTTCCTACATCAAGCTAAAAATGAAAGCATTAGGACAATTAAGACTCTTCTTATTACACATCAAAGAACACCACGCTTAAGAGAAACAGAAACTACAACATATACACATCGAAGAACACGAGGCTAAACGAAAGTAATTGAAAGGGTGTTACTTACCAAAGCTCGTTTTACAGGTTCGGTGCAGCTCCTGTTTAACTTGCCACGCTCCTTGAGGATGTCCCCAATATCCCATGTTTGGTCTTCATTGCTCCTCTGCATGTTCGCACTCGTGGTTTTAAAATCTCAACATGGCAAGAAAAATATACTACTAGTAATACTCGCACATCTTGTGGGCCACATTAAAGCACTCGTCTGCCATGTTAGAGCATCTCCAACAGAATCGCAACGCGCGTCACTTTAAAAAAGCGTTTACAGTGTTGAGATCGAGAAGTAGAGACTAGAGAGTAGAGGATAGTTCTCAGCATAGATAGATAAAAAAAAGATAATTCAACTACTCCTCATCGTCCGACTCCTCCTCGGTGATGTCCTCCTCCGATGTCTAACTGTAGGCGTGAAGGTACCGATCGTCGTCGGATTCAGGGCGATGCTGCTCCTAGCCTCATGTTGAATTGAGCATCCGCTTTTCGCCTACGCTTGTTCTCGCGATAGGCGGCTCGCTCTGCCCTCCTCTTATCCCTCTCCGCCCTCCTTTGCGCATAGAACTCGCGCTCATTGATGATGTCCTGTGGGAATTGTTGGCGCCACAGGGCCATGGTTTCCTCATCCATCTCGGTGACGCCGAGATGGTGCTCCCGCCTCCGGTTGTCACGACGATCCTCGTCGGTGCTAAGCCACGGCAGAAGCGCGAGCTCCTATGCCCGCTCCCGCGTCGGCACGTTGGGGAAGTTCAATGTTCTATGAGGCCATCGGAGGCGCCACGCCGCCGCATCGTACGCGCAGGCGGCCTTGTCGGTAGTGTCGAAATTGCTGAGGTTGAGGCGCATCCCGCGGAACCGGATCTCGGCGGAGAAGCCGCAGGAGGGGCGCGCGCGGATGCCGCGGTATCCCCAAGTTTCTCGGCGACGCGGCGGCATGGTGGAGCGGCGGCGGCGAGGCGAGAAAGAGCGGGGAGAGAGCGGTGGCGAGGCACAGAGCGGGGAGAGAGCGGGGAGAGAGCGGTGGCAAGGCACAGAGCGGTGGGAGGGCGTTGGATTTTATAAAGCGCGACGGATGCCGCGCGCCAAAACTAGCGCACGCCCGGCCGCTTTTTCCCCCGCGCGCGCGATCCTTTCCTGACGTCTCTGCTATCTCTACTCTCTTCTCTACTGTTATATTTATTTAATATTTAATATTTAATATTTATCTCTAATTCTCTACTGTCTACTTTTTTTCTCTATACTTTTTTTTCTTGCAATATAGGCCGTCCGATTTATATCTGACAGATAGGAAGGAAACAAATGGGAATTTTGCAAAAAGATACCCATACCCCTCTCTAGATTTGCAAATAAGGCCTTCCCTCGTTCATACTTTTCTCCCACAAGATAAACTACTCATACAAATGCATCTTGATGATTGCAACGCATGGCCATCTTGCTAGTTCTAAAAAACTTTCCATCATTTGCCACACTACTGGTTGCAGATGAAAAACCTACCCAAGCACAGCGCGATACAGGAACGACGCACAATTACAAGCTGATATTTTGTTGGACAATGGAGGCTATAACCAAGTACTTTTACGGGAACAATAGCACACAGGAAATTTGAAGGGTAGGTATGAACAAAATTGGAACTGCACATGTACTGCTAAGTGATTCAATACACAGGTTACTAATCGAGGAGGAGAACGATGGTCGCGGCAGCCTTTGTGAGTCATTGTCGGCAACGGGAGTCAGTTCATTGTCCACAACGGTGGTACTTCTGCGCTTGGCGTCGGCTTTCGGGAAGCAGATCCGAGACCGTGGAAGACGATGCCGGGAAAGAGGCTCCGTGTACGACGACGAGGGTGGACCGGCTCTAGTGCGGTGTACGAGGTCGTCGATGAGGAAGATGCGCTGTGGTGGACAAATGCGCCGATGTAAAGGGGAGGAGCACGAAGGCTGCGGTGCCATGGAGAAGTCTATTTTGTGGTGGGGATAGAAAATGGGGAGTATTCAGGTCTACTACTCTGGGTGCCGGGGTGGGGTTGGCTGGGTAGGGTGAACCTGAAGTTACAAAAACAGCCCGCTACCAAGCGTCATCCATAGGCTTGTTCCGAAGGCTATGATGGTAACTTTCCACTGCTCGAATCAGGGTCGCGGGAGATTTTCCCGCTGACCTCAAAATTTTGTGACACTGAACTCCCCGTGTGGCGTGTTGAGTGATTCGGCTAAGCAACTAGCGACTAGTAGTAGTAAACTCTGCATATTAGGTTTGACCGAAGTCAAACTTCCTAAAGTTAGACCAAGTTTATAGAAAAATATAAACATTTACCATAACAAATATGTATGATGTGAAAGTACATTCAATAATGAATCTAATGGTATTTATTTGTTATTGTATATGTTAATATTTTTTGTTATAAGCTTTCTGAGAATTTACAAAACTTGACTTTGACCAATGCTAATACGCGGACTTAAATAAAAACGCAGGGAGTACACATTTGTTTTCTTAGTTTGTAGTGAACTAATCATTTGTTGAAATTGTGAAATAAATATATTAGGCTATTGACTTTGAATGTAATGGTCTATACAATTCAATAGTTACAATCATTGTCGAATCCCAAGATGTATACAAGGTCTATAGTACTTCACAACATGCTCAAACTCACATAATTCCAGTCAAATGAGAATCTAAATGCATTTCATAGTTATTACTTTGTAGGATGCAACAAAACCAACCATAACTCTACATCAGCCATTATAGAAGCAACATTTTGACATATCCCAATGTGTGAATGAAACGTGCAGAGAGAGCTTTTTAAGATGGAGCAGGTAGGGAAGGAAAGATTGTATGTATGTGGACGAGAGAGTAGGAGACAAACCTAACGAGACAAAGAGAGAGAGAGATAGAGAGAGAAAGAGAGAGGAAGAAGTTAGGTTTGTGAGAAAGATGGAGACATGTAATATATGTGAGATGCGTGTGCATCCGGATTCTGTATACGTGGAAGGAGAAGAGACAACATTTTTGATGAGAGAGCTGGAAAAACATGGACGAGAGGGGAAGGATCTCGTGGGTTGAGGGATTGATAATTTTGTGCGGGGGAGAGAGGGATTGGTAATTTTGTTCGAGAGAGAGAGAGAGGGTAGGGGGGAGGAGTTAGTCAGCCGTCATCACATCACCCTGCTTCCAAATGGCCCCGCATTCTCTAGTGCGGTGTGGTCGCCGTCTTCGATCTGCTCGATGCCCTCTTTGAAGATTGAGGTGTTGTGCATGTTGGGGTGCAAAGAAGCACAAGAGAGAGTGGTCGCCGTATAACCTTGGATGGGGATGAATTGTGTGCTCGGGGGAGGGTGTGTGTGTGTGTTGTGCTGTGTGTGTCTCTGTGTGCGTGTGCATGTGCGTGTGTGTGTGTGTGTCAGATATTGAGAGAAAACAAACCAAAGGAGAGAAATGGGTATAGACGAAGAGATTGTGCGGGCCTTGAGGTGGGCAGGGGCCGGGTGAGGGTGTCAAAATGTGCGCGTTGATGCATGTGTTGCATGCGATCGTGCGAGGGACAGACGAATCGAGAGAGATGGTTGTTGTGTTACGGATGCTCCTCTCTCTGTGTGTCTCTCTTTCTCTGTCTCTCTCTCTCCATCACACACACACACACACACACACACACACATGTAAACTAGAAGACCATTCTCTCATGTATACACAACGTATCGGCGTTTGTCAATGTCTCACTCATGCATGATCATTTGCACATTCACACCTCTCTATGTCTGTATCACACGCACACCGTCTCCACATTGCTGTTGGGGAACGTAGCAGAAATTCAAAATTTTCCTACGTGTCACCAAGATCTATCTATGGAGAAACCAGCAACGAGGGTAAGGAGAGTGCATCTACATACCCTTGTAGATCACTAAGCGGAAGCGTTCAAGAGAATGGGGTTGAAGGAGTCGTACTCGTCGTGATCCAAATCACCGGAGATCCTAGTGCCGAACGGACGGCACCTCCGCGTTCAACACACGTACAGCCCGGTGATGTCTCCACGCCTTGATCCAGCAAGGAGAGAGGGAGAGGTTGAGGAAGACTCCATCCAGCAGCAGCACGACGGCATGGTGGTGGTGGAGGAGCGTGGCAATCCTGCAGGGCTTCGCCAAGCACCGCGGGAGAGGAGGAGGACTTGGGAGAGGGAGAGGGCTGCGCCAGGGGAAGCGTGTAGCTCCCACGCGCCTCCCCACTATATATAGGGGTGGAGGGGGCTGGTTTCTTGCCCTCCAAGTCCATTGGGGCGTTGGCAAAGGTGGGAGGAAAGAAATCCCATCATTTCCTTCCCCACCGATTGTTATCCCCCTTTTAGGATCTTGATCTTATCCTTGGGATATGATCTTATTCCTTTAAGGGGGATCTTGGCACGCTTGACCAGGGGTGTGGGGCCTTGCCCCACTAACCACGTTCATGTGGGTCCCCCATGCAGGTGGGCCCCACTCAAACCTTCTAGAACCTTCCCAGCTCAATACCGAAAAATCCGAACATTTTCGGTGGCCAAAAAGGACTTCCCATATATAAATCTTTACCTCCGGACCATTCCGAACTCCTCGTGACGTCCGGGATCTCATCCGGACTCGAACAACATTCGGTAACCACATACAAACTTCCTTTATAACCCTAGCGCCATCGAACCTTATGTGTAGACCCTACGGGTTCGGGAGACATGTAGACATGACCGAGACGTTCTCCGATCAATAACCAACAGCGGGATCTGGATACCCATGTTGGCTCCCACATGTTCCACGATGATCTCATCGGATGAACCACGATGTCAAGGACTCAGTCGATCTCGTATACAATTCCCTTTGTCTAGCGGTATTATACTTGCCCGAGATTCGATCGTCGGTATACCAATACCTTGTTCAATCTCGTTACCGGCAAGTCTCTTTACTCGTTCCGCAACACATCATCCCGTGATCAACCCCTTGGTCACATTGTGCACATTATGATGATGTCCTACCGAGTGGGCCTAGAGATACCTCTCCGTTTACACGGAGTGACAAATCCCAGTCTCGATCCGTGTCAACCCAACAGACACTTTCTGAGATACCTGTAGTGCACCTTTATAGTCACCCAGTTACGTTGTGATGTTTGATACACCCAAAGCACTCCTACAGTATCCGGGAGTTACACGATCTCATGGTCTAAGGAAGAGATACTTGACATTGGAAAAGCACTAGGAAACGAACTACTCGATCTTTGTGCTATGCTTAGGATTGGGTCTTGTCCATCACATCATTCTCCTAATGATGTGATCCCGTTATCAATGACATCCAATGTCCATAGCCAGGAAACCATGATTATCTGTTGATCACAACGAGCTAGTCAACTAGAGGCTCACTAGGGACATATTGTGGTCTATGTATTCACACGTGTATTATGATTTCCGGATAATACAGTTATAGGATGAATAAAAGACAATTATCATGAACAAAGAAATATAATAATACTTTTATTATTGCCTCTAGGGCATATTTCCAATAGTATCCCACTTGCACTAGAGTCAATAATCTAGTTCACATCGCCATGTGATTAACATTCACGGGTCACATCACCATGTGACCAACATCCAAAGAGTTTACTAGTGTCATTAAACTAGTTCACATCATCATGTGATTAAGACTCAATGAGTTCTGGGGTTTGATCATGTTTTGCTTGTGAGAGAGGTTTTAGTCAACGGGTCTGCAACTTTCAGATCCGTATGTACTTCGCAAATCTCTAGGTCATTCTGTAAATGCTGCTTCCACGCTCCACTTGGAGCTATTCCAAATGGTTGCTCCACTATACATATCCGGTTTGCTACTCAGAGTCACTCGGATAGGTGTTAATGCTTGCATCGATGTAACCCTTTACGCCGAACTCTTTATCACCTCCATAATCGAGAAACATGTCCTTATTTACTCCAAGGACAATTTTGACCGCTGTCCAATGATCCATTCCTGGATCATTCTTGTACCCTTTAACTGACTCATGGCAAGGCACACTTCTGGTGCGGTACACAGCATAGCATACTATAGAGCCTACGTCTGAAGTAAAGGGGACGACCTTCGTCCTTTCTCTATTCAGTCGTGGTCGAGCTTTTTAAGTCTTAACTTCATACCTTACATTTCAGGCAAGAACTCCTTCTTTGACTGATCCATCTTGAACACCCTCAAGATCATGTCAAGGTACGTGCTCATTTGAAAGTACTATTAAGCATTTTGATCTATCTTATAGATCTTGATGCTTATTATTCAAGTAGCCTAATCCAGGTTTTCCATTGAAAAACACTTTTCAAATAACCCTATATGCTTTCCAGAACTACATCATTTCTGATCAACAATATGTCAATAACATATACTCATCAGAAATTCTATAGTGCTCCCACTCACTTCTTTGGAAATACAAGTTTCTCATAAACTTTGTATAAACCAAAAACCTTTGATCATTTTATCAAAGTGCATATTCCAACTCCGAGATGCTTACTCCGGTCCTTAGAAGGATCATTGGAGGTAGAATACCTTTAGCATCCTTAGGATCGACAAAACTTTTCTCGATTGTATCACATACAACCTTTCCTTACGAAACCTGGTAAGGAAACTCGTTTTGACATCCATCTGCCAGATTTCATAAATGCAGCTGATGCTAACATGATTCCGACGGACTTGAGCATCGCTACGGATGAGAAAATCTCATCGTAGTCAACTCCTTGAACTTGTGAAAAACTCTTCGCCACAAGTCAAGCTTCATAGACGGTGACATCACCGTCCACGTCTGCCTTCTTCTTAAAGATCCATTTATCTCAATGGCTTGCCGATCATTGGGCAAGTCCACCAAAGTCCATGCTTTGTTCTGATACATGGATCCTATCTCAGATTTCATGGCTTCTAACCATTTGTCGGAATTTGGGCCCACCATTGCTTCTCCATAGCTCGTAGGTTCATTGTTGTCTAGCAACATGACCTTCAAGACAAGAATACTATACCACTCTGAAGCAGTACGCATCCTTGTCACCCTACAAGGTACGGTAGTGACTTGATCTGAAGTTTCATGATCACTATCATAAGCTTCTACTTCAATTGGTGTAGGTGCCACAGGAACAACTTCCTGTGCCCTGCTACACACTAGTTGTAGTGACGGTTCAATAACCATATCAAGTCTCCACCATCCTCCCACTCAACTTTTCGAGACAAACTTTTCCTCGAGAATGGACCCGATTCAAGAAACAATCCCTATTGCCTTCGGATCTGAATTAGGAGGTATACCCAACTGTTTTGGGTGTCCTATGAAGATGCATTTTATCCGCTTTGGGTTCGAGCTTATCAACCTGAAACTTTTTCACATAAGCGTCGCAGCCCCAAACCTTTAAGAAATGACAGCTTAGGTTTCTCTAAACCATAGTTCATACGGTGTGATCTCAACGGAATTATGTGGTGCCCTATTTGAAGTGAATGTGGTTGTCTCTAATGCCTAACCCATAAACGATAGTGGTAATTCGATAAGAGACTTCATGGTACGCACCATATCCAATAGGTTGCAACTATGATGTTCGGACACACCATCAAACTATGGTGTTCCAGGCGGTATTAATTGTGAAACAATTTACACAATGTCTTAATTGCGTGCCAAAGCTCGTAACTCAGATACTCATCTCTATGATCATATCATAGACATTTCATCCTCTTGTCACGATGATCTTCAACTTCACTCTGAAATTACTTGAACCATTCAATAATTCAGACTTGTGTTTCATCAAGTAAATATACTCTACATCTACTCGAATCATCGTGAAGTAAGAACATAACGATATTCATCAGATGCCTCAAAGACTCATTGGACTGCACACATCAAAATGTGTTACTTCCAACAAGTTGCTATCTTGTTCCATTTTATTGAAAAACGAGGCTTTTTAGTCATCTTGCCCATGTGGTATGATTTGCATATCTCAAGTGATTCAAAATCAAGTGAGTTCAAACGATCCATCTGCATGGAGTTTCTTCATGCGATACACCAATAGACATGGTTAGCATGTCTCAAACTTTTCAAAACGAGTGAGTCCAAAGATCCATCAACATGGAGCTTCTTCATGCTTTTACACCAATATGACTTACATGGCGATTGCCACAAGTAAGTGGTACTATCATTACTATCTTATATCTTTTGGCATGAAAATGTGTATCACTACAATCGAGATTCAATAAACCATTCCTTTAGGTGCAAGACCATTGAAGGTATTATTCAAATAAATAGAGTAACCATTATTCTCCTTAAATGGATAATCAGATTGCGATAGACATAATCCAATCATGTCTATGCTCAATGCAAACACCAAATCTCGATGGTAGAGGGAGCGTGCGATGCTTGATCACATCAACCTTGGAAACACTTCCAACACATATCGTCACTCACCTTTAGCTAGTCTCCGATATTCGTAGCTTTTATTTGAGTTACTAACACTTAGCAACCGAACGGTATCTAATACCCTGGTGCTACTAGGAGTACTAGTAAAGTACACATTAACATAATGTATATCCAATATACTTCTATCGACCTTGCCAGCCTTCTCATCTACCAAGTAGCTAGGGTAATTCCGCTCCAGTGGTTGTTCCCCAGAAGCACTTAGTCTCGGGTTTGGGTTCAACCTTGGGTTTCTTCACTAGAGCAGCAGCTGATTTGTCGTTTCATGAAGTATCCCTTCTTGCCCTTGCCCTTCTTGAAACTAGTGGTTTCACCAACCATCAACAATTGATGCTCCTTCTTGATTTCTACTTTCGCGGTGTCAAACATCGTGAATACCTCAAGGATCATCATATCTATCCCTGATATGTTATAGTTCATCACGAAGCTCTAGCAGCTTGGTGGCAATGACTTTGGAGAAACATCACTATCTCATCTGGAAGATCAACTCCCACTTGATTCAAGTGATTGTTGCACTCAGACAATCTGAGCACAAGCTCAACGATTGAGCTTTTCCCCCTTAGTTTGCAGGCTAACAAAATCGTCGGAGGTCTCATACCTCTTGACGTGGGCACGAGCCTGAAATCTCAATTTTCAGCCCTCGAAACATCTCATATGTTCCACGACATTTCGAAAACGTCTTTGGTGCCTCAACTCTAAATCGTTTAACTGAATTATCATGTAGTTATCAAAACGTGTATGTCCGATGTTCGCAACATCCACAAACGATGTTTGGGGTTCAGCACACTGAGCGGTGCATTAAGGACATAAGCTTTCTCGTCCGCATAATCGCCATCGTCAACTTTCAACTATATTTTCTCTAGGAACATATCTAAACAAAGGAACTAAAGCGCGAGCTTACGACATGATTTGCAAAGATCTTTTGACTATGTTCAGGATAATTAAGTTCATCTTATGAACTCCCACTCAGATAGACATCCCTCTGGTCATCTAAGTGATTACATGATCCAAGTCAACTAGGCCGTGTCCGATCATCACGTGAGACGGACTAGTCATCATCGGTGAACATCTTCATGTTGATCGTATCTACTATACGACTCATGCTCGACCTTTCGGTCTCCGTGTTCCAAGGCCATGTCTGTACATGCTAGGCTCGTCAAGTTAACCCTAAGTGTTTTCGCTGTGTAAAATTGTCTTACACCCGTTGTATGTGAACGTAAGAATCCATCATACCCGATCATCACGTGGTGCTTAGAAGTTTACGAACTGTAGCAACGGTGCACGAGTTAGGGAGAACACTTCTTGAAATTTTGTAAGGATCATCTTATTTACTACCGTCGTCCTAAGTAAACAAGATGCATAAACATGATAAACATCACATGCAATCAAATAGTGACATGATATGGCCAATATCATTTTGCTCCTTTGATCTCCATCTTCGGGCTCCATGATCATCATCGTCACCGCATGACACCATGATCTCCATCATCATGATCTCCATCATCGTGTCTTCATGAAGTTGTCTCGCCAACTATTACTTCTACTACTATGGCTACCGGTTAGCAATAAAGTAAAGTAATTACATGGCGTTGTTCAATGACACGCAGGTCATACAATAGATAAAGACAACTCCTATGGCTCCTGCCGGTTGTCATACTCATCGACATGCAAGTCGTGATTCCTATTACAAGAACATGATCAATCTCATACATCACATATCATTCATCACATTCTTCTTGGAAATATCACATCACATAGCATACCCTGCAAAAACAAGTTAGACGTCCTCTAATTGTTGTTTGCATGTTTTACGTGGCTGCTATGGGTTTCTTGCAAGAACGTTTCTTACCTACGCAAAAACCACAACGTGATATGTCAATTGCTATTTACCCTTCATAAGGACCCTTTTCATCGAATCCGTTCCGACTAAAGTGGGAGAGACTGGCACTCGCTAGCCACCTTATGCACCAAGTGCATGTCAATCGGTGGAACTTGTCTCACGAAGAGCGTGTAAGGTCGGTCCGGCCGCTTCATCCCACAATACCGTCGAAACAAGATTGGACTAGTAACGGTAAGCATATTGAACAAAATCAACGCCCACAACTACTTTGTGTTTTACTCGTGCAAAGAATCTACGCAATAGACCTAGCTCATGATGCCTTTGTTGGGGAACGTGGCGAAATTCAAAATTTTCCCACGTGTCACCAAGATCTATCTATGGAGAAACCAGCAACGAGGGTAAGGAGAGTGCATCTACATACCCTTGTAGATCGCTAAGCGAAGCGCTCAAGAGAACGGGGTTGAAGGAGTCGACTCGTCGTGATCCAAATCACCGGAGATCCTAGTGCCGAACGGACGGCACCTCCGCGTTCAACACACGTACAGCCCGGTGACGTCTCCCACGCCTTGATCCAGCAAGGAGAGAGGGAGAGGTTGAGGAAGACTCCATCCAGCAGCAGCACGACGGCATGGTGGTGGTGGAGGAGCATGGCAATCCTGCAGGGCTTCGCCAAGCACCGCGGGAGAGGAGGAGGACTTGGGAGAGGGGGAGGGCTGCGCCAGGGGAAGCGTGTAGCTCCCATGCGCCTCCCCACTATATATAGGGGTGGAGGGGCTGGTTTCTTGCCCTCCAAGTCCATTGGGGCGTTGGCAAAGGTGGGAGGAAAGAAATCCCATCATTTCCTTCCCCACCGATTGTTATCCCCCCTTTTTAGGGATCTTGATCTTATCCCTTCGGGATATGATCTTATTCCTTCTAAGGGGGGATCTTGGTATGCCTTGACCAGGGGTGTGGGGCCTTGCCCCCACTACCCACGTTCATGTGGGCCCCCATGCAGGTGGGCCCCACTCCGAACCTTCTAGAACCTTCCGGTACAATACCGAAAAATCCGAACATTTTCCGGTGGCCAAAATAGGACTTCCCATATATAAATCTTTACCTCCGGACCATTCGGAACTCCTCGTGACGTCCGGGATCTCATCCGGACTCGAACAACATTCGTAACCACATACAAACTTCCTTTATAACCCTAGCATCATCGAACCTTAAGTGTGTAGACCCTACGGGTTCGGGAGACATGTAGACATGACCGGACGTTCTCCGATCAATAACCAACAAGTGGGATCTGGATACCCATGTTGGCTCCCACATGTTCCACGATGATCTCATCGGATGAACCACGATGTCAAGGACTCATCGATCCCGTATACAATTCCCTTTGTCTAGCGGTATTATACTTGCCCGAGATTCGATCGCCGGTATACCGATTCCTTGTTCAATCTCGTTACCGGCAAGTTTCTTTACTCGTTCCGCAACACATCATCCCGTGATAAACCCCTTGGTCACATTGTGCACATTATGATGATGTCCTACCGAGTGGGCCCAGAGATACCTCTCCGCTTTACGGAGTGACAAATCCGATCTCGATCCGTGTCAACCCATGACACTTTTCGAGATACTTGTAGTGCACCTTTATAGTCACCCGCCACGTTGTGACGTTTGATACACCCAAAGCACTCCTACAAGATCCGGAGTTACACGATCTCATGGTCTAAGGAAGAGATACTTGACATTGGAAAAGCACTAGCAAACGAACTACACGATCTTTGTGCTATGCTTAGGATTGGGTCTTGTCCATCACATCATTCTCCTAATGATGTGATCCCGTTATCAACGACATCCAATGTCCATAGCAGAAACCATGACTATCTGCTGATCACAACGAGCTAGTCAACTAGAGGCTCACTAGGGACATATTGTGGTCTATGTATTCACACGTGTATTATGATTTCCGGATAATACAGTTATAGCATGAATAAAAGACAATTATCATGAACAAGGAAATATAATAATACTTTTATTATTGCCTCTAGGGCATATTTCCAACAATTGCCCTTCCGCCACAACACACATATGGACACATACACATGTTGTCTCTCAGTCACACACACAAAATCAGTATTAAAAAAACTAGGGCGCACCTAAAACATCCAAATCCAAATAAACACGAACTGGAGCAAAATTCAAATATATAGAAATATTGCAGCGTCAAGTACTTTCCCAGGGAAAAAAGTTGAGTAATATTCGGGGATTGTTTTCACACACACAAAAAGGTTCGGTGGATGTCCTTCGAGCGCGACACGGTGACGCATCGTTCGATCGACCGCGCGGCCGCGGTTCACGCGCTTGCAAAGGATTCCGTATCGTGGCTATGGTACTAACTAATAAGAGCGCTGCCTAAGTCTAATGTTTATGTGTACTAGTACGGTTTTCATTTAAGTTTGATCAACCTTATATAAAACTAAAGTAAGCTCCCACACGCGCACTCATCAATATGCTGCCACCGCCGTTGCGCATGCCGGCGCCCTCCTGCTCCGGCCAACAATTTCTCGCCCATCACCGCCGTGTCGCCGCCATCCCTGTGCCATGAAGCCGAAGGCTCGCCCGCTCATGTCGTCTGCAGTCCCTCCTCGCGATGCCGCCGCGCTGCCAAGCACGCGATCAGCTGGTGGAGCGGCGTCTATGCACGCAGGATACGAAGAGGAGGACAACCACGTGCTCCAGCACGCCGGTGAGGAGGAACTAGCGTGTCATTGTCGTCTCCGCCTGCGCGGAGGAGGCGCGCATGGTGGCTGTCGCGGCGGAAGCCGGTCGCGTGCGCATCGAGCCCGCAAACCGGGTGTGGACGCGGAATATATCTCCGAGACCTTGAATGCCACGTGGATCCTGCAATCTGAAGGAGCAATTTGGGTCAGTCGACTCTTGTGAGCCGTTTGATGCAACATGGATGGCTAGAAGGGCTTCTTCCACCTCTTCTGCCGTCTTCTTCCTTTGCTCCATCGAACTTCTTTCACAAATCGACTGACCCAAATTATAGTACTAGTACGAACGTATTAAGTACAGTAGGAACACGAAGATACGAGCAGTAGTACCAACTGCAAGAAGAACAGTAGTAAGACATAGTACTAGTACTACTGTACGTACTAAAGAGTTCAAATAACAAGAAAGAACATAAACATAGTTCTGCTGGGGCCTCAAAGACAACACACCCTTGAAAATAAACTAAGCAACTAGTCTGCTTGACACTGCAGTAGAACCAGCATGAGCGACGGCACTGCCACCTACTCGGAGTCTGAGTCGACGTCCTCGACTTCGTCCTTGTCCCTCTTCCTCTTCCTCTTCGTCGACACTTCTTTGCTTGAACTGGACACTGGGCTCTGCTTCTTCATCCAACCCTTGTAGACATTTAAACAAAGGTAGGCATCCATTGCTGCGTACAAGATGTGATCTTCATCTATTGTCTTCGACTCCCATGCATGATGAAACTCGTGATGAGGTTTCTTCAGTTTAGCGTACGAAGGATCAATCATGGCTGCTGCCAGGGTCAACAGTGAAGGTTGAGAGTAGGACACCAGGCTTGCCTTCTAGAGATCGAAGGGCTGGCCTACAACGATACCTATCTGACACAGGAAATCCCTGTCGTTCTTAAAGTCTACAGTAACGAATTTCACTCTTTTGTCCTTGAGGAAGTTCTTAAAATCCTAGCACTCAATGTCGGCATGGCATATGTGGTAGACCAAGCAAACGTTATGTACGCAAACCTGGATCACGGCGGGCTTCTTCCTCTCTTCGTCCTTTAGATCCTTCTCTCGCCCCAGATCGTGGTGTACTCAACATCTAGCCCGACCCACTCATCCGCTGAACTGTTGAACATGCGTAGAAGCGAGCAAGCCATGCTTTCACCATCACGGATCCACGTGTAGATGACGATGAACTGATCGCTGGTGATGGCTCTAACTCGGTACTCGGCGCACCATGGAGATTTGGGAGGCCATGGATTTTGGAGGAGGGTTAGGAGAAGTTGAACTGTTGTACCCTGCAAAAAAAACTGGGAGCGAACTAATGTGAAAGGACGGGATGACTGGGAGAGAATTGTTGTAAGGTAGAAGATGGGGACGAGTAGGGCGTGCAAACGGCGTGGGGTTGCTGGCTTTCCCGGTGGATAAACGGCTGCAAGCCCCCAAAGAGCTCTCGAGAACTATGCGGGACCCACTAGATATCATGTCTACTAGACCCATATCATAGGCCTGACGGTATAGCTTCTGCCTGTTCGCACGCCATGCCGGCGCGTGGATGTAACTTCACTTAATTCCGTCAACCGTCGCGCCTCCCACGACCTTCGCCTCCCTCGCGCGGTTGCGCCCTTTGAGACTTCGACCGGCTATAAATGACCAATTTTTTTGCCTACTCTGCATGCATGATACACCCACTGGTCCTTTTTACTCCCGTCAACCGTTTGCAAAGTGTTTGACCAAATTTATACTAAAAATATCAATGTCTACAATACTGATTATAATGAGTATAAGAACTACGTTTTATAGTGAGTGTAAAAATATTGATTTGACATTGTGAATGTTGATACATTTTTCTATAAGTCTGGTGAAAGTAGAGGTACATTGACTTCAGACAAAACTTAAATGCACAATGCAGACTAGTTCCTCCGTCCAGGTGCGTGCCATGTCGTCATCACAACAAGGTTAGCTATTAGAGTACTAATACCTCCCTTCTAGTTTAAAGGGCTCAATTCAAAAATTTCACCTACTCTTAGCAAGATAGTAGAGGTGGTGGAATAGTATTTGAAGTCTGCAAAAGTACTCAACTAATGAAGTCTGCAAATGTGTTTACCAATGCATGCATAAAACAATAGTTACTCTAACCCCCTCTGTTCTTTAATTCTTTGCCACATCAGCATGTTTGCTATTCCCCTGTGCATGATACCAACTAACATACCACCATTATGGCCAGCCTTAATCATCGCATGCAATAATTTAGTGCACCTTGAAATATGAACATGTGTGGGGTGTGTATGTTTTAATGACTTGAGACTATACCTAGCCCGGCATGCAAGATGACTTATTATGCACCGTTCCCCATACCTGTAGGAAGCCCATTCGTCTCCAAATCTTTTCCTCTCCATGTGTGGAAACAATATGCTTGCCAAACTCTCCTTCTCCCTCCGGCGGTCCCACCACTCCACCCCGTGTGATAAAATCTGCATGCGTGACTCTCCTCCCCCCACGCTCGTCCAATCCGTTGTGACCAGCAATATTTGCACCCCTTCCCTCCCCTGTAATTTACTCCAACAAATATGCCCACGTAGCTGTTACTTAACTGCAGGTGCATTGGGTCACTGACTATGGGCCCAACAGGGGTTTGTCCCACATGTCAGTGACTCAACTGGACCTGCAGTTAAGTTAGTGCAGCTCAGTCCATATCTTATGCAGGTGTGCCATTGCTCGCTATAAATACTGCGCCTCCCATGACATCGCTATCTCCTCCCCCTCATGTTCCCGTTCATCGCTATCTCCTCCCCCTCCCTCTCACGACGACCACCATGGCATCGCCCCTCCCAAGCCCTAGGAGCCCCTCGCTGCACCGCACGGACGGTCACGCGTCGTCGTTCCGTTCCTCGCCGCCACTAGTCAAGGAGGACGTGTCGGTGTTCCGCTCCTCGCCGCTACATGACACATCGCCGTTCCGTTCCTCGCCGCCACTAGTCGAGGAGGACGCGTCGATGTTCCGCTCCTCGCCGTGACGCGTCGAGGTGGACGCGTCGGTGTTCCCAATCTCGCCAGCACGCGCGTCGGAGGACGCGTCGGATCCCTGCTACGAGGAGAATGCCGCGCCGCCCACCGAGCCCCCAGCATTGAGGAGCTTTGGAAAGAAATGGATGTCGCCTTGTGGGAGGCTTTGCCTCTAGCAGAGCGCGCCAAAATAGAGGCATAGAAGAAGGCTGAGGAAGAGAAGCGCACCGCGGAACAAGCTACCTGGGAGGCCTATGTCGCGTTTGAGAGATTCAGGCAATTGGCTCTTTGGAAGAAGGCTCGTGCGAGGGCCGTGAGGGTGGCGGAGGACGCCCGTGCCGACGCCCTGAGTGCAGTCGGGCCCAAACGCCTCATCTACGCTTGGCGGTACGTGGACTGGGTGCACGCTTCCAGTGAGGAGTACCTGTTGGCGCCAGATCACCACACCGGTGAGATCGCGCTCGCCCACCGGCAAGCCGTCAATCAGCCCCTCGCGAGTTGTGAGGCTGAGGAACAGGCGTTGTGTCGGCGCGCTGGGAAACGGCCGCGCACCAGGGCACTTGTGGCGTGCCTCAAGCGCTCCTGCGAGCGCCATGTATTTTAGGAGGAGTATAATTTTTGTTTCATAACGCGATCTCATTAGTTTTGGGACACAAATGATAAATCCCGAACATTCAGGAATTTTTAGCGTCCTTAATTAAGTATGTAAAAGGGAAAGTTCGGAAACCTTGTGTATTCGTACGCATTTTGCGAGTACGTGCATATAGCACAAACTTTACTATATACTATCGCACTACATGTCTCTCTCGATATATGCCTGCAGACTGTGCTACTCCCTCCGTCCAGGTCAAGAAGTCATCTTTGGTTATGCACCGTGACCAAGAAGGAGGGAAGACTTATACACCTAGATGGAGGGATTACTACTATTACTTATGTACGTGCAAATGCACGTTTTAACATTACGATGCGGTTTTTGTTAAAGTAGAAAAACAGCACTAGTCAAGCTTGTGAAACAATTCAATGCAAAACAAATGCAAAAATGCTCGTTTGATTGTTTACTTTTAGCTTCCTTCTTTGTGGTTATTTCTCTGTCGTACTTTGTACGGGGTATCTCACTGGTTGGAAAGGCATGCAAATTCCCAAACCGCTTCCTACACCCTGTATCGAACTTTTTGCCTAACAAGTTGTGCCGTGCAATTGGAATTCCAACTTGAGTACTACTACACTACAAAAAATACACTTCCGTGATGATACGTGTTTGTCACAGTAGGTCGCGTTTTTTGTCATGCATGTACATCCATGACGATTTTATGACAGAATCAAGATAGTCATACCTGTGCTATCGTAGAAGTGTTCCATGACATTACCAAAATTATCATCACGGAAGTGTCCACTTCCATGACGATAAATCGCGCGTCACACAAGTGCTTTCGTCAAGGGTGACCGACACATGGCATCCACCATAATGGAACGCCGTGAAGCTATCGGGTCGGGTTTTGGATCTGATAACCCGTTAACAGCCCCGACCAATGGGGATTTTCCACGTGTAAAATCATCATTGGCTGGAGGAAACACGTGTCGGCTCATCGTTGGGACAGATGTCATCCACTCATTGGACCGAAGGCGCCTATGATACGTCGACACGTGGCACGGCCCAACAGTGGCCCATTCCTGTGAAAAGGCCGACCCGTTTGACTTGGTCAAAAGGTGGCGGGCCGGCCCATGGAAAACCTGTTAACGGCATATTCGCATATAGCCCATTTACAGCCCACTAACCCAGGGCCCGTTACGCCCTATCCGAATTAGGCCCAGTAGCGTCATCTGGGCCATCCAATATGATTCCATCCCGTTTTCACTTCTGGCCCATGTATGGCCCATGATGTCTTTCGGCCCATATGAGGCCCTTTGTAACTCTTGGCCCATTAACGGCCCGTGGTGAAACTGGCCCGTAATGAACAGTGGATCACTTTACACCCATTAACGGCCCGTGGTGAAACTGGCCCGTAATGAACAGTGTATCACTTTATACCCATTAATGGCCCGTCATTCCTTTGGACCGTTTCCAGCCCCAAGTTATCTTTCGGCCTTCTGAGGGCCCATTTATTCTTGGGCTCATTTACAGCATTCGGTTATTTACGACCCGTTACTGTCATTGTCTGCTTGTGGGCCAAATTCAGCCCGTAGTTACAGTCGGCCCGTTTGTGGACCGTTAATCTATTGGGCCATTTTCATAGCATCAACAAATACGGCTTATTAACGGCCCGTTATGGTCAGCCCATAAAACGTATGATTTCCATTAAAGGCCCATCTACGGCCCATTAAAGGCCCGTACAAGACCCATAAATGAGTCGGCCCTTACAAGGCCCATTGATCCTACGAGACATGGAAGGCCCATGGATCCTAGGAGACGTAGAAGGCCCATGGATCCTACGGCCCATAGAAGGACCATGGATCCTACGGCCCATTGAAGGCCCATGGATCCGACGGCCCATTGAAGGCACATGGATCCGACGGCCCGTACCTGGCCCATGGATCGTACGGCCCATGAAGGGCCATGGTCGGGTGAGTTGGCCCCCGTTTGAACGATATAGCATATTCAAAGAATTATCCTACTCAATACTATCACCTCTAAAAACATACACTATACAACAAAGAGACCAAGGCATAGAAAGGTAGAATAATCCTACACTATACAATAAAGAAATTACAGCTGATTATACCCACTGGGCATTATGGTTCGGCACAGGTGATAATAAAGCATACACAAATAGCAAATTACATACACTGGGCAAATACAGCTCATACATCATGGACGCGCATCAACTTAACTCCATTTGAACTATAACCTCTTCAGAAAATAGGATTGGCCGGATTCAGATAGCACAAATTTCAGTCTGCAAAATCTCCAATTCCTTCATGGTTACCTCAGTGTCTTGTTTCATTCTTTGACTCCTGCATCTAATACCTGCATGTCTGGTCTCAACTTGTTGATTATACGTTGACAATCATGTACATGTTGTCTTGCCACCTCTAGTTGATGCTTGAGAACATCAGCACATTCCAATTCCAATCCATAATAATTCGGTAACGACCATGCCGCACTGCTCGCAGATCTTTGTGTTGATGTCACTTCATCCTGAAATGTTTCTGTAACTACACATGACTAGGGCAAAAATATAGTTACAACAGTGAAGCGAGCAAGACACTATTTTGTACTACATGGCAAAATAGGACTAACAATAATGTTACACGTCATGAAGCATAAGCAGGTGATATTTTAAAATTATAAAAAGATAGTGCATGCAGCCCTGCATACAGAAATCCCTCTTAACTCACCAGAGGAGCATGATGTTGGGGCCCAATCGTAAACACAGACAAGTTACAAATTTAGACAGCATGTTACGTATAAGTAAGCAAGCAGTTGGCCATTCTATATATCAATTAAAGTCTTAGGGAGCATAATGAACAGCAGAGGGTTTCATACAAACATACTACAGCAGGCAGAACTATGCAATCTTTAGCGTAGTATAAACTAGATTGTGAGCTTCATTCAATAATAGTTGGTTGATAGACTTCAAAGCTTCAGGCACACTTCAGCAGAGTAATTAAATGGTAAGGCCTTTAATTATGCCAACTAATAGTTATACAAGTACCGAACATCAGGCATGATTATTTGGGCATCTCATTAACCAAGGACAAATAAAGCAATTGAAAAGAGCATAATGTCCCTGAAACAAACAAGGAATTGAACTATTGAGTTGCATATAGTGACTTACCTCAGCAGGTTGAAGAGGCTCAGCGCAGCTACTACTTATCTTGCAAGGCTCCTTCCTAACATCTTGTACTTGGAAATCCTCAATCTTATCTTCATTGCACCCCCTCTGCAAGGTGACACAAACAAGTTACTCGTCTCCTTGGAAGATAAATATGCATACTTTCCAATCCGTGAACACAAAAGGATGAGATTATAACAAAACAACACCACATAATGAAACATGCCGCATCTCTTGCACTTGCACACAATGAAATGAGCATTTACTATGTCTGCATTATGTAAAAACTAGGCATACCTTCGAACTGGATCTCCAGGTACTCTTGGAGAGCCTACTGTAGTGTACAGCCAAACCTTTATGTCACCTATGAGTTAGACAAGGCCCCACTACAGCAGACCTTAGTGTTTAAATCATTGACAATGTAACGCCCTCGATGCGGCTATATCTCCCACGTGTCGCAGCACGACTTAGAGGCATAACCGCATTGAAAGCAATGTCGCAAGTGAGGTAATCTTCGCACAATCCATGTATCACATAAGGGAAAAAGATACATAGTTGGCTTACAATCGCCACTTCACACAATTACATGAATAAAGCATTACATCATGCAAATACAATCAAGGTCCGACTACGGAACCAAAATAAAAGAAGAGCCCCAAATGCGACAAAGGACCCTGATCGACCCCAACTGGGCTCCACTACTGATCAACTAGAACGAAACAACACAAAAGGCAAGATCTTCATCGAGCTCCTCCTTGAGCTTGGTTGCGCCACCGCCGAAAACATAGGCACCGCAAACTGGTTTTGAAGTATCCGTGAGCCACGGGGACTCAGCAATCTCACACCCGCGAGATCAAGACTATTTAAGCTTATGGGTAAGGTAAAGGCATGAGGTGGAGCTGCAGCAAGCGACTAGCATATATGGTGGCTAACAATCGCAAAAGGGAGCGAGAAGAGAAGGCAAAGCACGGTCGATAAAAGTATGATCAAGAAGTGATCCTATAGCAACCTGCGTCAAGCATAACTCCAACACCGTGTTCACTTCCCGGACTCCGCCGGAAAGAGACCATGACGGTAACACACGCGGTTGACGTATTTTAATTAAGGTCAACTTCAGGTTTTCTACAACCGGACATTAACAAATTCCCATCTGCCACATAACCGCGGGCACGGCTTTCGAAAGTTTATACCCTGCAGGGGTGTCCCAACTTAGCCCATGACAAGCTCTCGCGATCATCGAAGGAATAAACCTTCACCCAGAAGACCCGATCAGTCTCGGAATCCGGTACATCAAGACATTTCGACAATGGTAAAACAAGACCAGCAAAAGTCGCCCGATGTGCCGACAAATCCCGATAGGAGTCGACGTACTCGCTCTCGGGGCACCGGATGGGTCAGCCTACGAGTAAAACCAGCCCTCGAGTTGCCCCGAGGTGGCCCCGCAGTCTGCCCGTTTCGGACCAACACTCGAAGGAGCACTGGCCCGGGGGGGGGCTAAAATAAAGATGACCCTCGGGCTCCGGAAACCCAAGGGAAAAAGGGGTAGGTGAGGCAAATGGTAAAAGTCAATGTTGGGCCTTGCTGGACAAGTTTTATTCAAAGCGAACTGTCAGGGGGGTCCCATAAATCACCCGACCGCGTAAGGAACGCAAAATCCGGGAACATAACACCAGTATGACGGAAACTAGGGCGGCAAGAGTGGAACAAAACACCAGGCATAAGGCCGAGCCTTCCACCCTTTACCAAGTATATAGATGCATTAATTAAATAAGATATATTGTGATATCCCAACAAGTAAACATGTCCCAACAAGGAACAACATCTCCATGTTCCAACAAGGAACAATCTTCGTCTTCACCTGCAACTAACAACGCTATAAGAGGGGCTGAGCAAAGCGGTAACATAGCCAATCAATGGTTTGCTAGGAATGGTGTCAAAGGTTAGAGGTTCATGGCATTTTGGGAGGCTGACAAGCAAATGATAGGTATCGTAGCATTGGCATAGCAAAAGAGCGAGCAAACTAGCATAGCAAAGATAGTAGTGATTTCGAGGGTATGGTCATCTTGCCTGAAATCCCGCAAGGAAGAAGAACGAGTCCATGAAGAAGACAAACGGACGAGAGCGAACAAATCCTCACAACTCCGAACGAAACCGGCTAACGAGAGAAGCAACCGGAAAGAAGCAAACAACATAGTAAACACACAAGCATAATCATGGCATGATGCATAAACAAGTATGATGCATGTCGGTTTAAATATGCATGGCATGGCAAAGAGCACAAACAATACCACAAATTAAGTGGAGCTCAATATGCAACGAAGTTGCATATTGACGAGACACCACATCAATTATTTAGTTCTCTCGGATATGAACAAGACAAGATTAAATGTTGGTTAACATGGCAAGAGGTGAAGCATAATTAGACTAACAATTTAGGCAAGTTTAAATGAGGCCGAACAACAAACAACATTTCCGGAAAATCCCCATATGTCATTTAGCAATTTGAAGCAACAACAATTTTAAGCATTTACAAGTTGTTATCATGATGCGGATGACATGCACAAGTTTTATGCAATTTTTATGAAAACGTTGACATGAGCATGTTATGAAGCATTTGTCACCATGGCGGAACGAAAGGGTGCCACGGCAACGATAACGAAAATGGTGCCACGGCAACGATAACGAAAATGGTGCCACGGCAACATTCCGATGATCCGATAACTCGTTGAGATACGGTGCAAAGAGCAAGTGTGCGGATGCGTGCACGGGTGGTGGGGTGATCCCGGATACCGGGTTCCCACGGGACGACGGCATGGCAAAAGAGGGGCGTCGCAAGGACAATTCGATCACGGTGCAAAACTCGAGCATCTCATACAACCAAGCATGCATTCGTTCAGGGGCGGTCGTTCTCGGCGGTTATACCTTTGAAGCGTGCATTTCGGAGCGAGTCGAGTTCGTAGAGGAAGTAGAGGAAGTAGTCGTTCTCGGGCGTCGAGGGAAGTAGTTGTACACGGCGTAGTGGAAGTCGTTGTACACTTGACGGTCTTCGGCGACGGTAGTGGTACACGGCTCGTCGGGGTACTTGTCGTTCCGGTTTTTGCGTCCGTAGATGTACACGGCAATCGTAGTGGTACTCGTTTGACGTTTTGTAGTCGAACTTGACGTTTCCAAGGGGCTCCGAATGTCGTGGTACTTGTCGGTCGTTGTGGTACTTGGCGAGTCCGCCTAGTCATAGACGGACTTGAGGTACTCCGGGGCAGATGTCTCAACGTTGCAACGGTGGCAGCAGATTTGGCGAGAGGGGACGGCTCAGGCAGGAGCTCCATAGCACGAGGAGGAGGCCGACGGAGATGCAACAGACGATGGGCGCAGGCGCCGAACTTGCTGAAAACGGTCACGGGAGGTCGCCGGGTCCCGCTCTGCCGTAATGAAGCGGAGGCAGCCGCAGTGAGGAGGAGGTTGGGCGCGCGGCGCAGGAGGTTGGGAGGCGAGATCCAGGCGCGGGTGAAGAAGGCGACGCGAGGCAGGGGCGCCGGAGTTGGACTCCAGTTGCGTCGCAGGAGACCCGACGCGGCGCTCGGAGGAGAGGGGCGGCACGCGGCCATGGCAGGGAGGCCGAGGTCGCGAGGCCGAGGGGTGCAAGGACGGCGACGCAGGGACTTGGCGGCGGCGACCGGTGCTAGGGCTCCGACGAACCCCGGCCAAAATGATGGGGAGGAGCGGCGCGGGTGCCAGCGCGCACGGGCGCTCGTGCAGAAGGGGCAGGGGACTCCGGCGATGCGGATGGCCTTGCAGGCCGGCGGGCGCGAGAGGATGCAGCAACAGCTGCTGCTGCCGGCGGCGGCGAGGTCGAGGCGGGAGGTCGCGGCAGGGGCGCAGCAGGTACGGCGAGGCGCGGGGCACGCCGCCGGGGAGGGGAGGCGCGTTGCGGGATGCGCGGGCGGCGGCGGCAGGTAACGGCGCGGGCGGCGGTAACGGCAGCGGTGGCGCAGAGGGACGAAGAGGAGGAGATGGCGATCGACGGGAGGAAGGAGGAGCGGGCGGAGCGCGAGCGAGCGCGGCGCTGGAGGGAGGACGAGGAGAGATGCGGATCGGGCCAGGCGCCTAGGGTTAGAGGGGGCGCGGCTGGGCCTTGGGCCGGCTGGCCTGAGGCTGCAGCTGGGCTACTGGTGGAGTAGGGCGCGGCCCAGGTAAGTGGGCTGGCTGCTCCTCTTTTTTTCCTTTTTCGTTTTTCTTCAGACAGAATACAAAAGGAAAACCAGAGGGGGAAAAAGAAGAGGATCTAGAGAAATATAAAAATATTCTCATGATCCTGAGCATGCTCACTATTTAATAAAAGTAGTTTGGAGATTTATAAAGGACGTAAAATAATTCAAGTTTGAATTAAATTCAAACTTGAACCATTTTAAACCTTAACCAAAACAATTCCAAAAGAGATGAAATTTGGCAGAGAGGCTAGGGTACACGGTGTTAGAATTTTGGGGAAAAGATGAGCATTTTTGGTGGAGGCAAAGTGGCACTTGCAAGAACGTAAGAAAAGGGAAGAAAGGAGAAGTGAAGGTGCAATGGTTTGAAGAGGTGACAAGGGTACGCACAAGATGCTCATGGAAACAACATGAATGACAAAATGCCACATGGCAAGCACGAAGCTATACTTGATATGACCCAGATGCAACACAAGATGGCATGATGACATGATGCAATGCAAAAATAAAACAAATCACACGACGAAACTCGGAAAAAACATGGAAGGCATCTGAAGCTCCGGTCTTGGGGCGTTACAGACAAGCTCTGTTAGAGTGTTAGGTCAAGAACAACAAGTAATCAAAGCAAACAGTCCTAGTATGGCTGGCTGATGCAAACAAGCAATTGAATAGATGTGTGAGCAAATCTTACATATCAAGAAAAGAAGCAAAGAAGGAGGCTTAAAGACCATCACTTGACTGACCAGATTTAAGGGGCATTTAAACATCATGTGCAATGTATGAACTAACATAAACATTGCATATTCCAGATTCTACAATGGAATGCACATGTATTAGGTTATGCCATGTATGATGATGCCTAAATGTACAGATAGCAGGCAGGAGCGATTCATCATTGCACGCACAATTGAATTGCTGGTTAAGGGCCAGTTCGATTCCGCCTTTTTAGGGCATATTGTCAAAATAAGCCATAAAAGATGTAAAGAAGTCATTTTTGAGTTATGGGCTTGGGCTTAACTAATTTCGCTTTGGAGGGGGTGTTTCAGGTAGAACCTCACTAAAAATTGAAGGGAAGGGGAATAGTGAAATGACCCTGTTGTCTGCCTATATTACACTCAAAATGCAACTGCTGACGCTCGTGTCACACCTGACCCTCAAGTAAAAACAAACACGCAAGCGTTCATTGCCCTGCCCGCTTGCATCTCCTCTCCCCTTTCCCTCTACCTCGATCCCCTGCCTGCAGCACTAGGGTTCCTCCAGCGAGTCATCGCCACTGGTCCCATCTGGCCTAGTCCTCGACGATGCTATGTCCAGCTAGGCTACATGGCCGATGGGTAGGGGCAAATCTCCCTGGCTGCTCCTCCCTCTGGCGCCGCCCCTCATTCTCACGGTCTCTAGCAGCTGCTGTACTATGGTTTGTCCAACGCACTACTCCGGTGGGCGCTGCACAACTACGGCTGATGCAACACTGCGGCAGAAGGCACCTTATTCCCCCTCCCCTCCTCCCAGGCCATGGCCTTGAGGTGCTGTTAAAGGATGAGCTCATCCAACAAAGTTGAGGATCTCCTTTGATTTTTTGCCAAATTTTCATTCTGATCCACTATACGATAAATTTCTATGAGCTGCTTCTGCTGCTGCTATATGATGAATTGCTATGAGCTGCTGCTATATGATGAATTGCTATGAGCTGCTGCTACTATATGATGAATTGCTATGAGCTGCTGCTGCTGCTATATGATGAATTGCTATGAGCTGTTGCTGCTGCTATATGATGAGTTGCTATAAGCTGCTCCTGCTGCTGCTATATGATGAATTGCTATGAGCTGCTCCAGCTGCTGCTATATAATGAATTGCTACGAGCTGCTCCTGCTGCTGCTATATGATGAATTGCTACGAGCTGCTCCTGCTGCTGCTGTATGATGAGTTGCTATGAGCTGCTACTGCTGCTATATGATGCTTTCAGGTGGTGCTGCTATATGATAATAACCAGCCACTTGGACCATCGAATTTCAATAAATATGTGTTCTTCGTTTAAATGTGGGTCATGCGTTCTTCGTTTAAATTAGGCAATGGGATCTCTATGGAAAATATTGACCAAAATAGATTGTGCCAAGTAGATGGTATCTTTGTATTTGCATTTTGAGCAAATAGTGATGGTCTATTTTCCTATCATATTAATTACTGCACTGGGTTCAATTTGTGATGTTTGCATGTCAAATTAATTTCCATATGGGCAGCAAAATGAAAAAAATATAATGCAATCTAGACTTTCCACTGATCATGCCAAAGATAAGCTCAAAACACAATGAAAAGAACTGGTTGGCTTATTACATGGAGCTTATATTCACCGGTGCTTATTTTCTTAGGATAACTCGTAATAACTGTCCCTAAGAAACTTGGCTAATAGAACTGGCATACAAATAACATGTCACGAATGATTGCAATGGAGGAGTGACGTACCATAGCACACTGTATAGGCTCACCGCTGCCTCTCCTTTTTTGCGATGTTCCATGAAATTTCAACATACATCTTGTACTTTTTCATTGTGTAACCCTATCTGCAAGTTGACACGGCTAATTTCAGACATCTCTACATGATACTACATTGCATATCCCTTGCGCATATTTAAACCACCAATTAACGATTGTGTGCGTACCATAAACTAGCCATGACTCAATTATCTTTGGACTAGCAGTGCACTCTAAGGGAGCCTAATGTAGTGCAATGGAATTCCTACATGCCACCTACGATTTTATGTAATGTATGCCTGTTCCTAAATATATGTCTTTTAGAGATTCGGCATGGACCACATACAGATGTATATAGATGCATTTTTGAGTGTAGATTCACTCATTTTGCTCCATATGTAGCCTATAGTGGAATCTCTAGAAAGACTTATATTTAGGAATGGAGGTACGAGGTAGTATCATGTATGACATCTACATATCTAAATTTGCAGCCAGTAGTAGAAATCATTGTCTGCACAAAGGGATCTTGGTCGAAAATCCTAGCAAAGCCTTATTTGGCGAGTACGAACAATACAAGAGAGAGAGACGCACTTACAAGATCATAGCAATGCCTCAGTCCAGGATCTTGGTTGGCCAAGCTGTTAGATCCAGAAGAAACATCATCCTTGTAGTTTTCGCCAGCTGCATAACAGGTAACAACGACCGGTTAGTATATTTGAAGTACATCGGGAAAGTGATGCTGGACGGGTTTAAAGGTGACAAGTACCTAGGCCATGGCGGGTGCTTGGCATATTGCCAGACGGTGGGAATCAGGTTAGAAACGTCAAGGGTGATAACGCTGTGCTGCTATCGGGGTCCGGTAAGGAGATCTAGAACCATCGAGTAGGGTGTTTGTGGAGCGGCTCCGGTAGGGTGGCCTACGGTGTGGGCAAATCGGATCTGTGGCCGTGGACGAGGGCGTAGGTGAAACTTCTCCAGTGGTTGGGTTAAGGATGGTGTCGATGACGCGGATCTGCGGCCGTGGACGGGGCGTCAGAAGCTGCTCTGGTGGTTGGGTTAAGGATGGTGTCGACGATGCAGATCTGCGGCCGTGGACGGGGCGTCAAAAGCTGCTCCGGTGGTTGGGTTGAGGATGGTGTCGACGATGCGGATCTGCGGCCGTGGACGGGGCGTCAGAAGCTGCATCGGTAGGTTGGATGAGGGTGCGAGGAAGCGGATCTGAGGTGGTGGACTTGTGAGTTGGCAAAGCGGCCCCGGTAGGGTTGAGAATGGTATAGGCGAAGCTACTCCGGTAGGGTTGACGATGGTGTCGGTGAAGCGGCTCCGGTAGGGTTGAGGAAGGTGTCGGCGAAGCGGCTCCGGTAGGGTTGAGGAAGGTTTCAGCGATGAGGATCAGAGGCCGTCGATGGGGGCGTCGGTGGGGCGGCTCCGGGGGGTGTGGACGAAGCATCTCCGATGGGGAGTACGAATGAGCCGCTGCAGATGCGCGGCGGTTGACGAGAGTACCGGCCAAGTAGATCCGGCGCCTTAGACAAGGCCAACACTGAATAGGCTGTGGTACAGTGGTGGATGAGCAGTCTACTTGTTTCTATGGGAGGTGGGAGGGGTAGATGCTGCCGCAGAAGCAGATCCAGTGAGGTGGACGCCGTTGGCAGTGAATGGGCTATGGTACGCTGGTGGATGAGCAGTCTAGGGTTTCGAGAGGGGAGGGGAGAAAGGGCGATGAAGTACGGACGGCATGATGTAAGATGCTCTGGTGTTGTGGAGTTACTAGTTAGTCGCTTTTTTGCGAGGGGAGAGGAAATGGGGTGCCGTGTAGTGGGGGAACCGAAGTTACTAAAGCAGCCCGACCTATCATGTAGATGAGGCGGTATTGTAACTGTTGGTCTCCGTGCACCAAGGATAAAAGGGGGATTTCGCATGCTAAAGACTAAGGTGGCGGAAATTTTAGAAGGAGGCGGGAGATTTTGCCACCCGCGGGATCGTTCGTATCCAGTTTCAACTAATTTTGGACCGTGCTAGCGGGAAGGTCATGCTAGACTGTGTACACGGGGCACGCGTCAGTAGTTAATAACTTGTGTGAGGCGACTAGGAGAGGCGACTAGGAGAGGCGACTAGGAGACCTTGCGTCGGTGGCCACTCCGGCCCCGGCGGCCACCCTCCACGCCGGTGGCCACTCCGGTGCCGGCGTCCACCAAACTCTCCCTCTCTCTTGGCTCTCCTTGAGAAATCTTCATCACTCGTTGCGGAGACCCTGACAAGTTGGTGGCCATGTCGCCGTTCAACCTCAACTTCAACCGTGGCAAGGAATTTCAGGCAAGTGTTCGATCCAAGTTTGGGCACCCAGTGGTGTTTTCACCAGGCTTTCATCAAAAAGAGTTCATTTTGGTTGTCTCATTTGCTCGTGCATCTTTCAAGTTGGATATTCATACGGTTGGTGTGGCCCTGCTTGCTTCTTTTGGTGGCTACACGCAAGGCTTTAGAGTTTGTCACCTTAAGGATAGATCGTTCAAGTTTTCAGTGGCTTCGAAATCAGTTGGTTTTCATATTTACAATGCGGGTAGAGTGATCGAGAAGGACTTTGAGATGGTTTTCAGTCTTTGGGGTGAGGGTGGGCCTCGATGGTTGATTGAAGAAAGATTGTTTTACAAGGAAGAAGATGTTGAATGGACTCTGGTTGGCCGTAATGGGCGAGCTGTGGTCTCCGGCGATCACCAGAGCGGTTCACCGGAGCAAAGGCCACGCTCAGTTTTCCAACGTCTCTCTGGCTGCATTCAAGATGCGAGTGATTCCAGCGTGCCACGCATAACTGATGGCAATTTAGTGCATCCTAATGAGCCTGAATCATCGCTGCATGGGCAGGTACGTAATGTGCATGCGCGCATTAATGACCTGCAGACGTGTTTTGCATGTGGGGATGTCGGCCACATTGCCAGATACTGCACCACAAAGAAATCTTATGGGCTGTGGCCTTTCATCAGATTTGAGCCCTTCAATAGCCCACCTGACGAGGCCTGGGCTCCGGGGGAGGTGGAGTCTTGGTTTTCGCAGAAAGGGCCCTCTATCCACATCCGGCAAGCGACATCATTCAAAGAGCTAGTCACGGGATTTTTTCCTAATTTTCAACCTAGGCAGGTGCTGGACTCCTCGCATTCCTCTGCTCTCTCCTTTTGTGCCACTCCGTCGACTTCCTCGCCACCTACCTCTGTTTCTCCTGCACCGCCCAGCGTGCTCCGCTAGTGCGCAACACCTCCAATGGCGAACATCCCAATCGACCCAACACCATTCATCCCCCATGGCTTCCAGATTCAGCACATTGAAGGTCAGACGGGTCGCAGTGGTGGTTGGTTGCTGCACGGGCTCGACGCCATGAAGACTGGGCTATCGCCACCATTCAGCCGCTCCCAGATGAGGTACTGTTTCCTAATGTCAGAGAGGTGCTTGAGGATTTTCTTCAGAATGATCCAGTGGCTCAGGTTGGGGTGCGAGAGATACAGCCCTGTCCGTTCGGGGAAGCTTATGTGCAATTCAGGCATGTGAGAGATACAGACAGACTAGTTAGAGATAGTCCGCATGCTTTTGGGGATGTTCATATATCGTTTACTAGGCACAATGAAGGTCGGAATTGGAGAAGGGTCAATTTCAACAGAGTTTGTTGGTTGCTGATTGTGGGGATTCCATTTGATAACTGCAACACGGAAGATATTGCTGCAGCAATCGTTAGATTCGCTAAGATCATCAGTTGGGAGAAAGAAGATGCGCTAAAGGAAAGGTTCTGGTTAAGGCAAGAGTGGCGATTTACGTGAAATTCCAAAAAGCTTAAGATGGACTGAAGGAGAGATGTTTGAAGGAGAATCCTTGACAAGTTCAGTTGAGGTTCTCATGGAAGAAATGCTGGGTGGGGGGCCACCTGATGAGGACCCTATGCCACCTCCAGGTGTGGATCCACATCCTGTCCCCCTCAATGCAAATGACTTCCCTGGGTTTCATCAAGCTGCAATCAACAATGAACAGGACAATGAGGAAGATTGGGATGACTGGGAGGAGCAGGGGCATTGGGCCTTCCCCCCTCCTGCCCAGATGCCTCAGCAAGTGAACCATGAGGAGATTCTAGTGGATGACAATGAAGCAATCCCTAACAGCAGTATAACAACTACAGTTTCTCTGTCAGAAGGTCTTCTCTCTCACAATGTTTTGGGAGGTGCCAATAGCAGTGATGAAGTAAACCAGGTTGCAGCTGCTGAAGTTGCACCTGTCCTGGGTGTTGGTCTGCAAAATCTTCTGCAAGCATATCCTCCTGACATAGAGGAACAACCTGTCATTCCACAGCCAATCATTCAGCAGGTTGCACCTCTGCCACCAGCAACAGGGGCTGAAGAGTTGGTTCCAGCTATGGAGAATGTGGAGGTAGCTCTTGTTGAACCTGCAGTGGATCATCATGCTCTGCCAACTGCTATGGATGGACAACCTGAAGCACAGATACCAGTCATATCACTTGTTGCTTCTGAGATGCATGCCCAGTATCAGGTCAACAGTCAGGAAGTTCAGAAAACCACTCTGCTATCTGCTATGGAGCAAGTTCAAGAATCTGAGGGGGGGATGGAGCCTAAACAGGTCAACCATATGTTACCTGGTTCTTCCAAAGGTAATGTGCCACAGGCCAACTCACCTACTACTAATGATTATTACAATTTGGTACAATCCCATGCTTTCTCAGTTATTGATGGAGAACATTTAATTTCTGAAGAAGGGTTGGATTTGTGGGTCAATCACTTTGCTCCATCATCTCAGGAGGTTCCAAATGCTCTCACAGCTGAAATTCCTGTAAGTTGGTTCAATTTCATAATGAACCTGTTGCTAAATCCTGATAGATTTGATTGGACTGTAAAACTGCTAAAATCTTCCTTATGGAATATCTTGACTAATAACGGCAATGATGAGGACACTATGACATTCATAATACCTGCTACTTGCTTTGTCACCCAGGCTCCTATTTGTCAGCAATTCAAACATGCAAGCCAGGATAAGGAAAATGATGGTATCAGTCCTGCAGCACACTCATCCTCTGAGGCCAGCAGTCCCCTAAAGAGAATTTCCCCAAACAATATCATTCTTCTACCTGCTGGAGAGGCTATCTCTAGAAAGAGAAGGGGAAAAGGGCCACTAGTGGAGAACCAGGTAAGAAGGAGTGACAGAATTAGAGAAGAAAATAATGAATACAAAAGAAATTCTTGTGTTAATAAGGAATGTTTGCCATGTAATGCTGTTCCTCCTATCATTCAGAATAAGATTGTCAAAAATCTCACTAGTGCATTTTGCAAGGTGGCTGAGGAGGATCTCCAAGAAAAGCTGGCTAACAGACCAAAGAAAAAAGAAGTGGAGCAGGAGGAGTTGGCCCAGGTGGCTGGAGCCAAAGAAAGCAACCTCAAGGATAGTTCTAAATGATTAGATCAGACTATGATAATTGGGGGTCTAGTAGTGTAGCAACTTTTGCTATCTGTTGCTTACTTGTCTGGCTATGTATGAACTTAATTATTAAGGGCTGTAAAACTATTACTGTGGCTACATGTTACTGCTTGATCTGCTTGTTGCATTTTCTCTGGGTGAATGACATTAGCTACTGGCTGAATGGATATATGATATGGTTTGAGCTGAAGCCAACTGTTATATGTGAGGGCAGGTTTAAGGGCTCTCAGGGGCATTTGCATTCAACACATGTTTCTTATCTTAAGGGATGGACCTTGAGAAATGCACACAGAACTTCAAATTTTCTCCATGAATAATCACAAGTCTTGGAATACTCTCAACTCGAACATCAGGGGTATCAATTCTGAAAATAAGTGGTTGGCTATTAAGCAGAAAATGGAGGAGAGTGCTGCTGGAATCCTATGTCTTCAAGAAACAAAAAGAGAAAGTTTTGATCTACCTTACATTAATAAGTTTTGCCCTAGAAGATTTAATAAGTTTGAATTCCTTCCTTCTATTGGAGCTTCTGGAGGAATTCTCATTACCTGGAATGAGGGCCTGTTCAAGGGAGAACTAATGTTTTCTAATAAATTTTCTCTCTCTGTTAAGTTCACATGCAATAGTTCTGCACATACATGGATTCTCACAAACATCTATGGCCCATGTGAACAATCTGATAAGGTAGAATTCATTAACTGGTTTAGTAATATCCAAATGCCACCAGATGAAGATTGGATTTTAATGGGGGATTTCAATTTCATAAGATCACCCTCGATAGAAATAAACCCGGAGGGACATTAATCAAATGCTGCTTTTAATGAAGCCATCAGCAACTTAGGTCTAGTGGAATTACCTCTAAAAGGCGACAATACAGCTGGAGTAATATGCAAGAAGATCCTCTCGCTTGAAAAGTTAGATTGGTTTTTACATCTGCTGCATGGATGACATCATTCCACGACACAACCTGCTTTGCCCTTAGCCGACCTATTTCGATCATCTTCCTGTGTGGTTAAAGTGGGGACTTCAATACCAAAATCAAAAGTCTTTAGGTTTGAGAATTATTGGCTCAAACATTCATCCTTCAAAGAACTGGTCAAAATGCTTGGGATATACATTGGATATTACGAGCCTGCAAAAGTCATCAATGCAAAACTAAAAAACCTAAGAAGGAGCATCAAGTTATGGATTAAGGATATGCCATGCCTCAGGAAGCAAATTGCAGATATCAATGAGTGTATATACCTTTTGGACCTATTTGAGGAATTCAGAACCCTGAGTACTTTTGAATGGAATTGCAGAAAGCTTTTGAAAGAACACCTTATGACCATTCTTACCAATCAAAAGATTTATTAGAAGCAAAGAGGGAAGATCAAAGGGGTCAAGTTTGGGGATGAAAACACAAAGTTCTTTCACACTAAAGCCTCAATCAACTTCAGACATAATAAAATTGCTATTCTCAGAAATGAAGACAATGTGGAAATTTCTTATCATGCAGGAAAGGCTGGAATTCTTTGGGAGGCATTCAAAAAAAGGCTTGGCCAATCACAAGGGCACACAATGCATTTTGATCTGCCCAATCTGTTGGGGCAACAGAACAATCATGAACTCTTGCAAGATCTAGAACAACCTTTTACTGATGAAGAGATCATTCAAATTGTCAAGGAATTGCCACATGACAAATCTCCAGGTCCAGATGGGTTCAATAATGAGTTCATTCAATCATGTTGGGATATTATAGGACCAGATGTGAAAAACCTCATCCATGCTTTTCATGCTCGAAACATCTCTTTGGAGAGCATCAACACTTCATACATAACTTTAATTCCAAAAAAAGAGGTGCCTATGAGTCCTAATGACTTCAGACCTATATCCCTATTGAATGCAGTATTCAAAATTATTACAAAACTCTTGGCCAATAGACTACAAAAAATAATTTTGTAGCTCATCCATATCAATCAGTATGGGTTCCTCAAAGACAGGGTGATTCAAGACTGTCTTGGTTGGTCCTATGAATATCTGCACCAATGTTTCAAATCAAGAAAGGAACTGCTGGTCCTGAAATTAGATTTTGAAAAGGCTTTTGACACAATTGAACATCAAGCAATCATTGACATCCTCAGAGCAAAAGGGTTTGGAGAAAGATGGATATCATGGATTCAAATCTTATTTACTTCGCTACTTCGCTGTTTTACTTAATGGGGTTCCTGGAAAAAATTCTATTGTAGAAGAGGTGTCGTGCAAGGAGATCTACTTTCTCCACTACTATTTGTGTTCAAGGTTGACCTTTTACAAACCATTCTTAATAAAGCAAGGGATATGGGACTGCTCCTCGCTCCTATTCAAATTAACTCATGCCCTGATTTCCCAATGGTGCAAGATGCGAGATGATACATTGCTGGTTATGAAAGCAGATGCCGAGAATTATTTTGTCTCAAAGCTCTTTCGAACTCTTTTGCCACAGCTACTGGTCTCAAAGTTAATTACCGAAATCTATCATGGTCCCTATTAATATCGGTGAGGATAGGGTGGATGTCTTTACCCATACATTAAACTGCCAAAGAGGAGTCTTCCTTTCACTTATTTAGGACTTCCTTTAGGCTTATCCAAGCCCACTGTGGAACAATGTATGCCAATGGTCCAAAGAATTGCAAAAAGATTAGCAAGCCTGGCTACCTTCATGACAAGTCTTTGTGCATCGCTTCAGTGAAATCTGTTTTGGCATCCTTGCCAATATTCTTCATGGCTTGCTTAGATGTGCTAGTAACCATTAAGCTTCAAGTAATAAAATACTTGAGACACTGTTTATGGAGAGGTTCTGACATGGAGGATCACAGACCTGCCTCTGTTGCTTGGACAACTGTTTGTAGGCCAAAGGTGCAAGGGGGTTTGGGAGTGATGGATATCTTTGCTCACAACAAGGCTTTGTTAATGAAAAATCTGCATAAATTTTACAACAGGCATGATATCCCTTGGGTGAATCTCATTTGGGAAATACACTACCAGGACAATAAGTTACCAGGGAATGACTTGGTTGGGTCTTTCTGGTGGAGATCCATACTTCAATTAACAGATCAATATAAAGCCATGGCAAGATGTAACTTAGGGATGGTAGAACAGCATTCTTTTGGTGCGATTTAGGGGAAATGATGTTTTACAACACAAATACCCACACCTTTATTCCTTTGTGCAAGATGCTACAATGACAGTTCAACAAGTGGTGAACACTGAGTATCTTGAAGATCTATTCCATCTGCCTCTGTCTAATCAAGCATACCAGCAATTTCTGATATTAGAAGAAGTTTGTCATCATCTCAGACAATCAGAATTTTTGCATATGTCTGACACTTGGAGCTATATATGGGGCAACAGTACTTTTTCTGCTTCAAAAGCATATACAGTGATCATAGGTGTCAAACAAGTCCCACCTCATTTTGCCTGGATTTGGAAGTCATCATGTCAACCTAAGCACAAAATGTTCTTCGGATGCTCTTGCATGACGACTTAACGAAGAAACTTGCTAAGAAGGAAAACTATGATCTTGGATGATTATACATGTGCTGTGATGAGTTGCCAACAAGAAGAAACTCTGCATCTTTTATTCTGGGGGTGCCAATTCTCTAGAAGATGTTGGAACTTCATCTATCCACAAAGAACTCCAAATCTATCTGTGTTAGAGGCCTTTCAAGATCTCAAGGAAAAACTGAATGTTCCTTTCTACATGGAGATCATTATACTGGGATCTTGGGCCATCTGGATTTCTAGAAACAACAAGATTTTTGAGCACATACAGCCATCTTTCCAGGGCTGGAAGCACATCTACTTTGAGGAACTAAAGCTGTTATCCCACAGGATCAAGGCCAAATATGCTGCTGAATTCAACATCTGGCTAACTACCTTATTAGCCACTTAAGTAGACCTTTTTTCATTTTCTTTTTATTTTCTTTTATTTTCTCTTCTTTTGTTTTCTTTCCTAGTTTATAGTTTTAGCTCTAGTTCTAGTTCTTTTCTTTATTCAAGGGCTTTTCTCAAGCCCTAAACTGTATAGCTTGCTGTATTTTTGTTTTCTGTTTTTGTTCTTCTATCTGTGCTACTTTTTATTAATAAAAATTGCAGTGGGGTTTTACCCTACTGTTCATAGTCAAAAAGTTAATAACTTGTGTGAACTCCACCCCAGAAAAAAAGACAATAACTCGGGATGATGCGCCGATAACTTGGACGTTCACACGAGTGCGGCCAATCGTACGGGTGTAGTGGCGCGTTCACAAAAAAGGGATCAAACGCTCAGCCTATGAATTTCTCGTGTAAATAGATAATTTAGTTCCATTGGTTATTTACTTTAAACATAATGCATTGATGTGTTAGTGTAGAGGCGCACAAAAAGAAATGGATATTGTAGTCCTCTACTTAAAAGTATTACCTCATATGATTACATAGCCTCCATTTCATAAATTGCATACCCGTTGAATTCATATATGAATATTACATATATTACTTCAAAATAGAGACTTAAATCATCCAAGACTAATGAATTTGAATGCAAGAGTAACAATCATGCATGTACATGATAGCTACATTAGGTGTTTGAAGAAACATCACTGTAACTTTGGCATGCACAACTAAAAAGGTTTATTTAAATAGAAAAAAATGTGATATGTGAGTGTCCAATCTTTATAGCGTTGAATCGATATTGAACCTTTGGCCACGATACAAAGTAGATATTGACTTATGTTCAAGCGATGCACATCCACGATCGCTAGATAGTGATATGTGAATGAATTGTGCAATCTCTATCACACGCATACATATCTCATTTACCTTTGGGCATCGGAATCACACACGTGCACTTCGTGTATTTCTCTCCCTCTGTCAGGGTTAAATTCGTCTTTCTACCCCGTCCTACAAGTCCCTCACACAGAAACACACATGCTCTCTATGCCTAACACGCCCACCCCTTTAATTCCGCCCACCCACAGCCACTAATGTCTCAAAGTATAATAATGTCTCTCACACATATGCCTAAGGTTAACTCGAGTTCCGGAACCACATGAATACATACAATGGGATTCCAACAGAGCACCTTTTGTTTTGAGATCTCTCTCTCTCTCTCTCTCTCTCTCACACACACACACACACACACACACACACACACAGCACAGCACAAGGCATTGTTCTCGCTTCATTTTTTCCGGCACTTGCATGCACACACACCGTTTGTTTATCTTCGTGAGGCTTTAAGTATGCCTCACACAAATGCTATCTACCTATCCCTTAATATAGCTAGATATGTGTCACACAAACTCCTTCTCCCTACTAGCAAGATGCCCATGCGTTGCACGGAACATCAAGATGCATTTGTATGAGAAGTTTATCTTGTGGGAGAAAAGGATGAACAAGGGAATGCCTTGTTAGCAAATGCGGAGAGGGGTGTGGGTATATTTTTGCAAAATTGCCATAGTTTCCTTCCTATACGTCGGATATAAATCGGATGGCCTATATTGCGGGATGGCAGGAACACCATCACCACCAACTCTGTTTTTTATAAGAGTAGAGATATGTGAGTGTCACTGCCCCCCCCCCCACACCCACACACCCACACTTCCCAACACCAAAGGAGTAGGGTGACACCTCGATCTTGATACTAATCTATCGACTGGCTTCTCTCTCAAACATACGCACACACACACACTACCCAACACCGAAGGAGTAGGGTGGCACATCGATATTGATAATAATCTATCTACTCCTCTTTCAAACACGCACACACACACACACACACGCTAGTTGTGCCTCTGTGCCTACCGCGCACACTCTCGATACGTCTTTCTCTCTCCCCCCCAACAATGACAGTAGAAGGGTGACAACTCAATCTAGTCATAATTCGTCAATTGGTTTCTCTCTCAAACATTGTGTCTCAGTGCCTCGCTCGGTAGCCCCCTCGATATGTAGATTTCCCGCGCGCGCACAGCTGTAGTGACGATGACGCTGAACCCAGTGTGCCTTGTTTTTACTGGACTCATGTGATAGTTTTCACCCTGTTTTCTATTAATTAACAAGGCAACCTTTTCTTTGTTACTACTAGTGAATCTGAAATCATTCGGGGCAGACATAAAATATATCACTTCAACCCAATTATCGCAGCAACTATTTTAAAAGAATTAGTTAGCTACCCGTGCGTTGCACGGAACATCAAGATGCATTTGTATAAGTAGTTTATCTTGTGAGAGAAAAGGCTGAACGAGGGAAGGCCTTATTTGCGAACGTGGAGAGACGTGTGGGTATATTTTTGCAAAATTGCCATAGTTTCTTTCCTATCCGTTACATATAAATCCGACGGCCTATATTGCAGGATGGCACGCACACCATCATCACCAACTCTGTTTTCTACTCCCTCCGTTCGAAAATACTTGTCATCAAAATGGATAAAAAGAGATGTATCTAAAACTAAAATACGTCTAGATACATTTCCTTTTATCCATTTTGATGACAAGTATTTCCGGACGGAGGGAGTATTTGTCTTTTTAGAGATTTCAACAAGTGACTATGACCGAACCTTACCAACATATTCAAAAAAGTAGTCCATAATTTTGATGTTACCCTCTTTTCTTGGCGGTGCAGTGCTATCTGGATACCTCATAAAGAAATCAAGGACAAATCTGACCCCTTCCTGAAAAGACATACGGAGAAAAATGAGTGAATCTACACTCTAAATATGTCTACATACACATCCGTATGTGGTAGTCCATTTGAAATCTGAAAAAGACAAATATTTAGGAACGAATGGAGTATAAGAGTAGACATGGAGATATATCTCCAGCATGGTCTACAACAAAAATGTGCTAGGTTGGTTAGCGCCAGATGCTCGCAACGCGATGACATGAGTTCGAATTCTGTCTTTTAACTTTAGATTTTTATATTATTTATTACTCTACTTATTTAATATATACTTCTTTCGCTACTGCATTGACAGTGGAACCCACATAGTACTTAGAATACAAGATTAAGGATGGACTTGTTTCTGTTTAACTTTCTGTACGAAGCTATAGCCACCCTGCAAGTCACATGTACACTGTACATGCAATTAACTTTTTATAGAGGGACAATCATACAGGCAATTAACTCAAATGGAGTGGATGTTACTCTATTATTTCCAGCATAAAGAGCATCTCCAACGGCAGCCGGCAAATTTCCCTCCGCTTCCTTCCGCGGAGGACGACATCAAACGCGAGCAGCATACATTTTTACAACTCTAACCAACCAGATGAAATTTGTGCAAACACGGACTGATTTCATATAATCATGAAGGATTTCGTATAAAAAAGCCGGATTTTCATATAAACATGATGGATTTCATTACATTTACATGAACTAAGAGGTGCCAATCCAGCTCTCTTGTATAATTAATACTCCCTCCGTCGAGAAATACTTGTCCTAGAAATGGATGTATCTAGACATATTTTAGTTCTAAATGGCCGCCCGCGGATCCCTTTGTCTTCCTCATGTCCGTCAGACACTTGCGGGGTCGACGAAGGTCCTCGGAAGAGAGGAAGCAACAAAGAAACCACCTGAATCCGCAGTCGTCACCTCGGCGGTGGCCTTCATGGGTTCCAAGTGGTGGCGGCCACCCGTGTTCTACTTCTACTCGATGATGGCGGCGGACACGGAGAAGCTGGCCACCGACTCGTCGCTCTCCGCTCACCCGGCTTCTGTCTCTGCCTGCATGGCACTGCTGCAGGCACGGGAGGCGCGCCCACAGACACGGGAGGCGTGGCCACCGCAGACACTGGTGGCGCGGTACGACGCGGCAGCGATGGTGCCTGTACCGGCGTGCTCACCACCGTGCCGGCGTGGAGCAACTCGCCACTCCTCATCGAGCTAAACTGGAGCGGCGAGTTGCTGAACCACGCGTCTGCTTGGGGCGGCAACTGGCTTCGTCGGGCGAAGCGAGGTTGGTGAAGCACCGAGCGGCCTCGCCCGTATTCGGAGGGCTCGGCGGGCCACCAAGCCGGGTAATATGCCGGAGAACGGCTCATCGGAAGCCATCGGAAGAGTGGAGAAAATGGTGAAGGAGGAGATGGGGGAGCGGCGGAGGGGTGCGATTCTTGACTGCTGTCTGTCTGGCCACGTGTAAATAGGGGGCGGACGGCAGGAGCTTGGCCGGCGTCTGGCCTCGTTTAAACTGAGGGCGGACGGGAGGAGCTCGACCAGTGTTGCGTTTAATTCCGGCCCGCTCATGAACGGACGTGTGGCCGGAGTAGGATTCTTGGTTTGCATGCGGGTTTAACGGAGGGGTTTAATGGAGGCGCTGGGCGTGCAGCGGGCAGCAAAGTACCATTCGATTTGACAGCAGTAATGAGCCGTCAAATCACAAAGGCCCTCACCTCTCGTGAAACCGACTGAGCTAGACCGCCCCGCCCTCTAGCCTTTTAAAAAGTGTATATACTCCACTTTTGTACAGTAGTACCATATCGATGGATTGCGCCAAGGAGCAAAACTTGAAATTAAAAAAAGGTGGTACATATAGAGAGCGCTCGTCGCCAAATTATGCATATAGTACTATTAAAAAGGCTTGTCACAATAATGGTGTCCAGCACTGCACAACCCACCCCACAAATAAAACTAAGCACCCTGGAATTCTTTGACAAAACTAAGCACCCTGAAATTCTTTGACAACTAAACTGCTGGCTATATGATGTTGGCCATATACATTGTACGTACATAATGTGAAGAAACGAGTGGTAGTACTATACCAACTAAAAGATGAAATGTAAGAAATACTAGTATGTACATACTGAAGAGTTAAAGTAATGAGAAGAAACATAGCATAGTTCTGCTAGGGGATCAGCACAACACACCCCTCAAATTAAATTAAGCACACCTGAAATTAAACTTTGCAACTATTCCGGTAGACACTGCATTAGAACCACCATGAGCAACAACACTGCCACCTTACTCGGAGTCCTCATCCACGTCCTCGACTTCGTCCTTGTCCCTCTTCCTCTTGGCCGATACTTCTTTGTTTGAACCGCACACTTGGCTCTTGCTCTTCATCCAACCCTTGTAGATATTGAAACAAAGGTAGCCATCCATTGCAGCGTAGTGGATGTGGTCTATATCTAGTACATTCCGCTGCCATGCATAACAAGTAAACGTGTATGGAGGTTTCTCCAGTTTACCCTACGAAGGATGAATCATGGCTCCTGCTAGGGTCAGCATTGAAGGCTGACAAGAGGACACCAGCCGATTCTTCTGGAGGTCGAAGGGGTTGCCTACAACGAGGCCTATCCGACCCAGGACTTCTTTGTCGTTACAAAAGTCTACAGTAACGAATTTGACTAGGTTGCTCTCGAGGAAGTCCTTAAAATCCAGGCATTCAACGTCGGCATGGCATATGTGGTAGACCAAGCATAAGTCATGCACGCAAACCTGGATCACGGCGGGCTTCTTCCTCTCTTAGTCCATTAGATACTTCTCTCGTCCCAGGACTGTGGTGTACTCAACATATAGCCCAGCGACCCACTCATCATCTGAGTCTTCGAACATGCGTCTGAAGCGAGAAAGGCATCCTTTCACCATCGTGGAAGAACGGGTGTAGATGACATCGAACTCATCGCTGGTGATGGTTCTAACCTTGTACTCACTGCCGATCGTGGAGATTTGGGACGCTATGGATTTGGGAGGATGGTTAGGATTAGTGGAACTGCCGTAATGTGAATAGACGGGACGACTAGGAGCGAACCGTCGTAGTATTGAAGGACGTGCGGGGACGAGTAGGAGCGAACTGCCAGCGTACGAACCGCAGGGTAGTGGCTTTCCATTCTCCCATGATACGGGCTTCCGTAATCCCTTGGATCTGAGATCGAACGGTTGCATGGCGTGATTCTAGACCTATGGGTGAATATCCTATCCTAGAGGGTTATTCTGCAAATTTTCAGCAACTTAGCATGCGACCGTTTGATATCAGATCCAAGGTCTGCCAGCAGCCCGTATCATGGTCGTGCCTACCACGACCGTCGCGTCGCACGCGCAGTTGCGCCCTTGGAGATTTAACACAGTGCGTTAGGCTATCTAATGTTGGCATGTCATACATAGTCATCACTTAGTCACTCATACTACAACAAGGTTAGCTATACGGTTGGATATAAGTGTATTTATTTTTTTACTCCTCTCTATCTCTTTCTTCGTACTCCCTCCGTCCCATAATATAAGAACGTTTTTGACACTAGTGTAGTGCCAAAAACGTTCTTATATTATGGGACACAGTGAGTACTAGTATTTATTGCATTTGCCAAGGAGTGACCTCTTCCAATGAAATGGTGTTGCTAAGTTTGCTTCATTTAATTAGCTATAGTCTCAAAATTGTCTTTTCACCTAGGTACACGCGCTTAGCACCGTTTCTTCCTTGGGTCACCAAACTAGTCTCTCTCTTCTTGATTAACTTCCCACATCACACTTTATGCCTATGTGGGAAGCTTAAGCCCCTGTAGGAGCAAGTAAGTACAATAGTGCGCTTTACATGGCATTTTTGCATATGTGGAGGAAAGAGAGCCAAGGAAAAAGTGGAGAAGTGGTCTCTCATGCAAGAGCCAGCCTCTACAACATGGTGGAGCATTGGGAGAGGCACCTCTATGGAGGTGGTCAGGATTCGGGAGACTCACGCCGGTCGTAGCGCCGCAATTAAAATGATAATGGCAAGTCAAATCTCGGGGCCCCACCCGTCCAGCAGTAACTTGATGTCAAATCACACAGCCCTACGTTTGCAGCACCCTACTCCCTCGTCTTCTGGCGTCTCTGTCGAACCGACTAGGCGGAACTCGTCCGCCTACAGCAAGCAGAAAAGCCAGCATGAAGATACTCCCTCCGTCTAGGTGACCAAGGTGGAGAGGAAAACGAGAGAATTTAATGTTTAGTATTTGCTAAGGCTGGTTGTAATGGTACTAGCCTTAGCAATTTTGATGAGGTGTCATAGAATTAAATGAAGAAAGAGAGAGAGTTGATTACTATGTGTCATACATGGCAATAAATAAAGTACTACATGATACTAATATATGATACAGGGCGCAGGAGTACTAAGTATTATTAATACAGTTTTGCTAGAACTCATCTAGATGAGATACAATTTGCTCTCACTCATCTTTTATAGCCATTGGATGTGATGCTATAAGATAAGTGTGTGCTGACGTGGGTTGTATTTGTTCTTGTGCAACGAACTGACCACTGCATGTCATGTTTGATAGTCTCAAGTCATTAAAAGCATACAAGCCCACATCTCTTATTTGTTGATTCCTCTATTTATGTCAAAAAATAAGAAACAACGTGAGAGTTAATGCACCACGCCTATGTGTTTACTAAGTATTTGGTTTTCGTAAGATGACTTAATACTCACCTAGACGGAGGGAGTATTCGATTTGATAGCGGGCGACGCAGTTCCCGATACGGCTTTAATGCAGATGCGGGAGGGAGTAGCGGTTCCCCATATGTTGAACGGCCAATGCATCCTCCTTCAATTAATGCATGAGGGAAGTAATGGGAGGAGGTCCGGGAAAAGAGGCGGCTGTGCTGTATGAACGGCCAATGCATCCTCCTTCAATTAAAGCATACGGCCAGCGGCTGTGCTTGATGGTCCACGACGTCGGCCTGCGGCATGGCGCCGAGGATCGTCTCCGGTCGGTGTTGGAGACTGGCTGGTGGATGGACGCTGTCGATGCCAACTACGACTCTCAGTTGGACCGGATGATGGTTGCCACCAGCAACAACTTCACCGTCCTCAAGAAGCTCACGGACGACATCGCCGTACTCCTCCAGCCCGCACGCCCGGGCTCCTCATTGCCTGTAACCCTAATCGGCCTCCATGGCCAGAACCTCTTTCAAGCACTGGTGGCGCTGCAACTGCCCGCCGACGCCACGAAGAATGTCCACCTGGAGGTCGTGCTCGCCGCGAGGCGCCTCGCCCTGCAAGAATTCGTCGACCTACAAGGCCAGTGAGGATGCTACGACGTTGGCCTTCCGCAACCGGCTGGAAGATTTGGATGCCTTTGCTGAGAAGCACCTCGACCTCACTACAAAATCCGCCACTCCTTAGCCGCCGGTCGGTGGCCCGGCGCACTAATTTAAGGAGGAGGAGCTCATACGTTCATGGATCCATCTTTCTTCTTGCCTTCTGTAACCACCACTTCGATCGCATCATCATGGCCTTAATTCTTATTTTGCTGTTGCATTCTCGTTCCAGTCAATACCGACATGTGCGATCCCTTTGTATAATTATATGCATCACTGTAACTAGTACTCCATCCATCAATTTATAAGTTGTGCTTACCTTTTCCATCAACTTCGTGCAACGCGCGGGCATCTTGCTAGAAACACTAGAATATGTCTATATAATCTGTATGTGATAGTCCATTTGAAATCTCTAAAAAGACAAATATTTAGGTATGGAGGGAGTAATATATTAGGAGTGTATCAAAACAATAGTGATTTCTTTCAAGTTTGTGAACAAATACTACTATTCTACTACTTTGGATCCGTCGCAACAAACGGGCACATTGCTAGTAAAAGGAAAAGGCCTGCCGCGTTCGCGTCGCACCCCCACACGCCCGGGAATTGGGAGTACTCCACAGCCCGTCCGACATGACACATAGCTTAGGGAAGGTGTGTTGCCTAGCATTTTCACTTTCATGTGGGGCCACTGTTGACCACACCGACACCCCGCCCGCTGCCGGGGTGGAAAACAGAAACGAGGGGAAGATCTAGCTGCAGCACGGAAGCCAAGAAATTTGGTGTCAGATGGGGCTCATTGATAGAGTAGGAGCATTCCGTACTAGTACTACTCCTACTAGTACCAAGTTTGTACTCCTAATACTATATTACTAGTACTACCACTATACATCTAGTAGGTACGTGCACGGCACAACATCGTAGGAACAAAAAATGGGAAGATCTTGTTTTGGGTGATTTATCTTTTTTTCAATCAACGTAGTATGAATAATATGATGTGGGGGGGCACCCATGAACCTTATGTGGCTTGGTTGCATGGCTACGAAAGGTTAGAGAAAAATAAATACATAATGTGTTTAGAGTGCACTTGACTAGATAGATATAATTTGGACCCATTGCAATGGACCGGCACATCTATATCTATACCCCCTATATAGTGTGTGAAAAACTTTGAAAGTTGGTCGTTGGATGAAGCCAATCCGACGGTACAAAGATGGCAAATCCAAGCACTACTGGCCGTTGGATATCATCCACCAGATTCTGCCACATGTATAATCTAGAAGACTCCATGTTTGAACTTAATTCATGACTAACTTTGCCACAACTAAGCTTAGGCAAAGTTATTAGTTCTTCAAAATGACAGCCACAAGTTGGCAAGCCTAAGGGAATCTTGCCACATTTTTTGTGTGTATGTCATGTGGGGCCTAAGTGTGGCTTGCCTAAGGTGTGGCTTGAACCAAACACTCACCTAAGTTAATCAAACTTGCCTAACCTTACATTCCACCAGATTTTGCCACATGTTAGAATCTAGAAAACTCCACATGTAGAAGCATAATGCACAAAACACCAGAATCTCATGCATGCAATGCATGTGTACCTTACTAGTACTAGTTGGTAGTAGTAAGAAACAAATTCCAGTTTTGGCATGAACTCGTACTGCGGGAGCACCACAAGGCCTGCCGCAGGAGTTACATTTCCCTCTCAGGGCCCACGGGACCGAACTTCAGTGGCTTAGTGCCCGGCCTATGAGTCAATGACATGTGGAGATTAAATGCGGCTGGCCCACATGTCATTCTCATGGTGGTGGCGTGGTTCGGGACTCACTCATTCGAGATGAACCAGCCGGTGGTGGCGTGGCCGTGGCGAGAGTGCCACAGCTGGGCGTCGGGGCATTACGAGGCGTAGATGGCCACACCGGTGGGTACTACCTGTCGTACATAAGTACTCCAGCTGATGTTTAATGCCCGGGACAAAATGTGTCACAGCCGCTGGATGAAAATTCGATGGTGCGGGAGTATGGATCGGAGCACAGCGGCGGAGCAAGCAAACCGCGTCCAATCGGGTGTGTCTGTGGTAGAAAGTTGATGGTAGCCGCAGTTCAGCTGGCCCGCATGTCATGCACACAAAGGCAGAGGAGTAGTGGGGCCAAGAGGGATGAGGGGCACGTCGGGGGGTTGAGGATCCCCTGACGCGAACAATCCTACCATTCTGTCACTGACATGTGGGACCCATAAGCGAGGGTTCCACCTGTCAGCGAAGGAAAGGCAGGGCAAGGCAGTGATATCCACGCCAGAGGATCCATGTCCACGTCGGGGGACATCGTGCCATGGGTTGGAGCGGCGTCGTGGGAATCATGTGTGGGTGTGGGCGTGTGGAAGTGGTAGAAACAAGAAACGTGATGGTCGTCGTGGTTCAACTTCCATGGACAAGCTATCATGTCTGCTGACACATGTATATCAAAACTAGAGTGTTTATATTTCAAGCACGTGAACAAGTATTATTCTACTACTTTGGATCCATTGCAACGCAGGGGCCAGCACATTGGTAGTAGTAGTGTCCATCTCTATCTCTAGAGGCCTTCCCTCATTCATCCTTTTCTCTCACAAGATAAACTACTCATACAAATGCATCTTGATGTTCCGTGGAACACACGAGGATGTTTCCTTGGGGGTCTCTCAAGCGCGGCGTGGCCGTAGTTGCAAGTTGACTCCCCTTGAGATGCCGACGTTGAGGGGCATTCGGATTTCCTCCGATGAGCAGGTAAGATGAGTTTGATCACGTAGTAAATGCATTCTAAAGACTACTTCCGTGTCCATTTCCTATTTCTCCCCTGCCCTTTGTTTCACGTGCTAGGCTCGGTGCAGTGGAGATTGGCTTGCATATGTACGGGAGGGTACCAACATCAATTTGCACAACATTTACAACAGTGACACCATTCCCGTAGAACCTTTGTCCAACATTGGGATCAGCCATGCAACGGGCCACCGCATGAATTGGTACGATGGAACCACGGTGAGATTAAATAAGATAGCACGAACCTTGTACATGGCGGTCAAAGGCGGACCATGCTGTCTGTGGCCGATTTGTTTCTGTACGAGTACGAAGACGCTGTGCTCCTTTCTAACCGCATCTTCGCGGTGACAAACCAGGGGACTTATTTTGTATGGGACACATCATATGATATACTCCCTCTCTCCCAGTTTATTAGTTTTGAATCTTTTTGTTTTATAAGTTTCAAATTCAAATTTAGAGCTCCCCATCACATGTTGATATTTCAGTGTCCATTAAATCGTTGTGTGCATGTATAGTAAAGAAACAAATCTCGAGTTTGGCACGAGTTCGTACAGCGGCAGCACCACAAGCCCTGGCGCAGGAGTTACATTTCCCTCTCAGGGCCGTTGGGACTGAGCTTCAGCGCCTTACTACACCTACCTTTGAGTCAATAACATGTGGACCCGATAGGTGACTGGTCCACATCTAATGCTCCCGAAGGCAGAGGGGCAGTGGGGCCAAGAGGGGTGAGCCGCAGGTCGGGGGACATGTGGTGTCATGGGTTCGAGCGGCGTCGTGTGAATCGCGTGTGGCTGTGGTAGAAACTTGATGCTCGCCGCATTTTATGTGGCCGACATGTCATGCACACAAAGGCAGAGGGGCGGTGCGGCCGAGAGGGGTGAGGCGCACGTCGGGGGATGTGGTGCCGTGGGTTGGAGAGGCGTCGTGGGAATCATGAGATGAAACGTGATGGTCATCGTAGTTGAACTTCCATGGACAAGCTGTCATGTCTACAGACACATGCAGTGCATACCGATCACTTTAAGGAGTAGCAGAGAAAGCTACATATGCGGATAAATATTTCCTTATAGTCAAGCGGACCCACGCTACTACTCTGTTCCAAAGACATGCACACCATCGAAATAGTCCATCTATATCAATCTACACCGAGAGGGAATAATTTTTTTTACAAGAGAGGAAATAGTTCATCCATCCATAATGCCCTCCTGCTGGTGCAGCCTTTTCTTCTTCTTCTTCTTATTCTTCTTCTTGTTCTCATTTTCTATGGGAGACGGCTTCGCGACAAGCTCTTTGGACCTGGCAGCTATCTCGAAACTCACACGGACATCGAGGGCAGCATATTTTATCCGCTCGTACGTCAAGGGATAATTCTCCCATCCAGACGACCTTAATGCCACCGTCTCGTCACCCTTCTGAAGATTTGTACCGTGCACGAAATTTGCTACGTCTAATAGGGATGGTGTCTGTTTATCACAATCTTCTACAGGAATTTTGATTCTGGTTTGTAGGTCAGCGATGCTTTTCAAATCAAGGTTGTACGGCTCCAGCTTCTATTTGTCCCCACAGAAGTATACGTCCTCCCGACACAAGAAATCGTGAAGCTCACCGGTATGGAGGGCGAGTGTATGATGTGGTACACCAAAACATCATCTTCGAGGCACAGCTGAAGGACGGCGGCGCGTTGGATCTTCCCAGGGGAACGCTCCGTGTACTCTGCGTCGAGACCAATGACCCTCGTCTCTACCTTTTCGATGGAGTTGGATACATTGTTGATCCACTGGAGAACAACCCTTGGGTGGACGGTGACGGTGGCAACTATGCTAATCGAGCCTTCGACGAGGACATGTTGGACGCTAAAAACCTGCATCTCGATCTCTTTCGCCATTTGGAACCGCAGGAACGGAGGGCTATGGTTTGGAGAATTAGGATTAGCTGGCTAGTCTAACTGAAGTAGTAGATGATTATTTAAAGAGGTTAAAACAATGTGAACGCAGTGGGGTTTGGATGCAAATGAAGACGAAGGGGAGGTGAAGAAGCCGAGGAAAATCGGTTCCCGATGGAGAAGTAAATGGGAGAAATGGCGTGCAGGCAATTGATTAGATGGCTAGGTATACTAAACGAAAAGGCTATATGGGTAGACTGATGAGTCGTACCTGTTCCTGTACGTGCCCATCCTTCCTGATAGGTGGGACCTATGCAAACAGATAAAAAAATGTGTCATACCTTTTTTTTGAGCGTGTGAGTGGGAGACACACCATTCTCTGGTTAAGGAATACTCCCTCCGTTTAGGTGAGTATCCGTCACCTTATGAAAATCAGGTTTTCCCAAAACCTTTAGGCGTGGAACATTAACTTCCTGCTCGATCCCCTCCCAGCCTCGTTAGCCAGCGTTCTCTTCCTCTGCTGCCATGTTCTACCTTTCCATTTTTCCTCTTCTCAAGTGTGGAACGATCTGCATGCCGTCCTTGATGCACCAGAATGACCACTGCATGCATCACGGCAGGGCGTTGATTGGGCATGCACGAGAATTTGGTTATGCTCGCAATATGGATGATACCTGAACGATGAAGTGAACAGGCATGCTAGCGAGGGAGACCTATTTCCGCTATACAATACTGGAGCACTCAAGTTCCTACTACTACTAGTAGTAGTACAACTATGGTACACTTGATGGTCAAAATACTATTCATCCGGTCCTCACAGTGAAGTGACAACACCCTGCGCCTGACACCAGTCCAGGCGAGGCGGCGTGTTTGGGTTACCAAAGTCAGCCTCACCTGTAATTGTGTCTCTGTCACCTTGCCAGACAACACATTGGCGCCTCGCCTCGTCTCCCTCTCCGATTCCATAGCACCACTCCATCTCCATTTCCTTCTCCGTCTCCGTCTCCATCTCACTTTGCCCCCGTGTACCGTCGCCTCACTCGCCTCCCCCAGTACCACTATTCCCTCGCTAGCCGCTCCAGCACCGACAGCCTTCTCCCCCGTAAATCAAGCCCCCCAAAACCCCCACCTTCCAAACTTCACCATGGCCGAATGCGAACCGCGCAGCATCCATATGAGCTGCGATTGGAGCAATCTCCCAAGTGACATCCTCGACCTCTGTTCTTCGTGTATGGATATGTTGAGCGCCCTGCGGCTGGCTGCATGCTCGAGGGACATGCACACGGCCATCGTCAAAGCGAGGCCTAAGCTTTTCAAGACACCCTGCTTGCTGCTATCTGGTCTTGCGAGATTGGCTTGCCATGGTATGGAGGCGTACATGATGCCCCTCGACTTCAATCCGATCTCCATTAGGCGAAACTTCTTTGCAGGTATGTAGTGGGTCGCCGTACATCATTTCCCTTGATATCGATCCCATCACCATCGCCCGAAACTTCTTGGCAGGTATATACTGGGTCGGCATGAACTCCCACTAGATGGCTGCCTTCAGAGAAGACGGTAAAAAGTTGGTGCTCGTGAACTTCCAGACCTCCCATGAGATTATCCTTCCTCCGTTGGATTATATAGAGTATTAACATCGTGGTCCAAGTCATCTAGATTACCACGTCAGTTTGACGGACCTTGTTTTACGGAAGATTGTAATCTGCCAAGTGCCCACATGACATGCAAATTACGCACACTTCAAGCTAATTTCCTTGTTCGACCGCGGACTTGCCTATCTTTACGCCAGTGCCTTCTTTAGCTAGAGACAACTCAGCTCGCAGTGGATCATCGTCAAAGCTGATACAAACTTTTGTGATGCTATTGAACACAATGGCATCATCTACGCGATCGACAAAGTAGATGGCACCACGTATTGCTGGGACGGCGCGTGTAAGTTGTTTCCGTCTCACGTTAATGATGATGCCATGACACTGTTTGAACTTTTTGTGATGATTGGCATATCCCTGTTTGAGCAGAATTTGAGTAGAACTATGGCAATGTATTAGAGACGCTGTAAATCAGCTGTATTTGGAATGAGTTAATTCATGCATTTGTGACCATGTCATTACAGCCAATTTGTACCCTGAATAATCAAATGGTTAGAATATATGGATATTATCCTTATTTTACAGTAATCTATATACTACTACAAAATATGAGTGTGTATCAATGGCCATGTTAGTTTCCTCATTTTCATGATGTAGAAACATGCACACTGTTGGTTTCATCTAACCATACATTAGGGAAGTAAATGTGCATATGGAGAACTCTATATTTGGAAGTAGTGAAATCCTGCAATGCTTACCATGTGTACATACCTATATTCGCCCTTCAGCAATCAATTGCTAGAATAATATCCTCACAAAAAATTTGCCCACAGAAGACGAGTATATAACAATGCATGGTCTGTTAGTTACCTTGAAGAATTTTTTTGTGAGGACAGAACATGATTACATAACATGCATGACATGGTAGTTTCCTGTGAAGAATCGATTGCGAGATAACATGAGTATAACCATGCATGGCACTTCTATATTTTTGAACCCAATATACATTTCCCTGTATTTTCCTCTTAGTTCCAACAGGGACATATCAATGCTGTTTCTTGCATTATCCTACTCATACTCTGAACAATGTTGATCTTACATTAACAATGCATGTCCTTTCGATATGATGCGTTGTCCCTCGACAAGCATCGCCCTTTGTAATCACACCACCTTTGCCAAAAATAGGGAAGCACAAATGGTTCCTCGCCGATCATCTGACAAAGAAAAGACTGATGATCATTCGGACACATGAGCCAGAAAAGTTATATTGCAAAAACCCCACTATATACAAGCACCGTGTAATACATGAGTACCCAGACAGTGGCTTTTACGTCTATGAGCAGGATACCAGCTTCTTGGGGCCTTTAGGATTTTTTAGTTGGAGGTGGGTAAACAGCCTTGGTTCACACTCTCTGTTTCTCGGACTCAATTATCCGATTAACCGGGAGATCACCGTTGGCAAGGACCTTGATTGCAGAGAGGCTCTGTTTGCTATGGAAAACTATGTCTACACAACGAGCCCTAGGAGTTCGGGAGCAAACTCCCCTAATTGTCAACGATCCAGCCTGCAGCCAAAAGAAGGTGAGAATGACAAAGGCATCCGGATTAACTTTGATCCTTGGATATCTCAATTACGACAGGCAGTGATGTGGTTCAAGCCTTCAGGTTGATAGGTAATTGGGCTATTGCATCGAAAGGGTGGAGTACTGGTGTCTCCGGATCACTGGTCGCTGAAGCGGGGCTGCAAATTATGATGGTGTTGGATCATCTCTTCGAATGACTTTGTTATCTTTGCTGCTGGTTCAGGATGGGTAGTTCTTTCTTTTGTTATGCATATTCCTTGTCATTTGGTCATCCTCGTCTATGTAAGTCTTACTATGTAATAGTTGCTTCTGTTTAGAATGTCATTCTCGTCTGGATCACGAGAGTCTGAGCGCTGCAGATGGGTGCATTTTGGTGGTGTAGCAAGACTTCTTATGAACTATCATGTCTTGTTGTTTATGTCAGTAGTAGTCACTAGTCAGTGTTTGAATGTTTTATATATCGTTGTTTTGAACTGCTTATTGTCTCGAACTACTAGTGGGCTAATTGAGGGCATCACCTTTCTCCAGTGTTCAGAGTATATCTCCTTTTTTCAAGTTATATAATTTGATCTTAGTGTCTTTTTGATGATGTACACTTGTTTGGGCCAGTGAGGTATCGTTGAATATGGGCCGAGTAGTAACGCAATGCCAAACAAGTCAATTATGACTCTTAGGCCGGGCTCTCAAAATATCCTGAAAAAAAAGGCCGAGCTCTCCAAAAAAGAATGATAAGGACTCTTAGGCCGACATGTGGGTGCCACTGGTGTTTTCGTGCGCTTGCGTGCCGAGAGCATATTGGCGCGTGCTCGAAATTCATGCTACCTTTTCATCCCCAGTCTCCCGCCCCTCCCCTACCTCTAGAATCTCGATTCCTACTCTAGTTTCGCCCAAATCCCCCTCCTGTACTCCCTGTACTCAAGCGCACTATCATGTCGCCGGTCAACGCGGATCTCCGAGCCGGAGATCCTGAGGTCCGTCCTGCCTTCAATCGCTGCGTGCAGTCGCTCAACAGTGGCATGGCGGCACTTGACGACCAGTTTGCCAGCAAAGTGCTGATAGTAACCATCAATGGCGACCGGCCTCCCGTCTCGCCGGACGACCTTGTCAAAGCTCTTGGCATTGCGCATGGCATCCAAATAAGTGACTTGCTCGTCGAAGTCTGTCCGCCACCGGCTGATTTCTTTGTCAGGTTCCTGAGAACTTTCGACTGCAGTCGTGTGTTTGAATCTTCCCGGCATTTGTTCTGCGATGGCACGCTAGTGAGCTTTGATCGGTGGCACCCAGGATGGGGCTCGGTGCCCTCTGAGCTTGAGTTTTTAAGAAAGCTTACCTTCCACGGCATGCCTCGACGTGCTTGGAACAGCGAGTCCATGAACGAGCTTATCAACGACCTTGGAGGTGAGCTCGTAAGTATGTTTGTTCCTCCAGATAGCTGGGCTCTGACGGTTATGGCATGGATGAAGAAGCCCTCGAGCATACCAAAGGTGATTGGTGTTGAGATACCGGTGCAGGAACCGGGGTTGTACTATTCATCGCCACCAAGGCCGCCGCGGACCATGTTAGGGATGTACCTGTATCGAGTGTTCGTGCATGTCGAAGAAGTGGTCAATCCATCAATCGAAGTCCTGCCGCCGCCGCTGGTGCCAGGGTCCGTCGACGACGTCCATTACAGGATTTAACGTCAGACTTTCCCCGTGTTGCTCGGAACGATGGATGGCACAGGGCCTACTCCATCCCGCGGCGGAGGCGACTGCTTCTTTGGGAGAAGAGGCAGGGCTAGCTGCCTGGATGTGCTCTAATTTGAGGTAACAACTGAATCTTGTTAGATACTAGTTAAATCCGAGCTATGGGTGTGAAGCACTGATATGCCAGTACATTTGATTGTAACATGTTCTAATTTTGTACCTGAACTTTTTTAGAAAGGGCTGTACGTCAACTTAATATGCTAGCAGAACTTATTGTGTTGTCTGTGTGTTTTCTTTGCATGGTATTCAAGATATTTCCCCGTCATTGATAAAGACGATGAACTGTGTACGACTTCGTTGGTTTCAACTTAGCCTTACCCGTAGCGATCCACTGCTTCCATCCTGATTGTGCCGCCTGCGTGAAATTTTTGTATGGAAGTTGAGTGTGCTATCATGTTCTATATGATTGTGTCAACTATATAAGTTTTTACTAAGCATCAGCAATGGATATGGCTGAAAGATGTATTTACGAGCATCGACCGATGGGTCTCTCTCTCTATCTCTCTCTCTCTCACACACACACACACGCACGCACACACGCGCACATGCACAAGTGGGACCCGCTGAATTATTTATTTACTCGTGATAGCTTTTAATTAGGTTCCACTGTAATCTAACTTTTTTCTTAAGTTATTAATTGAGCTCAGTGACTTCAAAAAGTTGTATAGAAGCCTTGTTTGGGCCTTTCCGGCGTCGCTGAATGTGGACTGAGTAGCCATGTTAGGTTGTACAGTACTACACAGGCCTTTTTTCAACATCAGCAATGCAACTGGGCCGACAGTTGTACACAATATCTAGTGTTGGGGAACGTAGTAATTTCAAAATTTTCCTACGCACACGCAAGATCATGGTGATGCATAGCAACAAGAGGGGAGAGTGTTGTCTACGTACCCTCGTAGACCGAAGCGGAAGCGATCGCAATGTAGAGGAAGTAGTCGTACGTTCTCCTCGCGATCCAGCCGATCCCAGCGCCGTTACTCCAGCGCCTCCGAGTTCTTGACACACGTACAGCTCGGTGACGCTCCTCGGGCTCCGATCCAGAAAGCTCCGGGAGAGAGAGTTCCACAAGACGACGGCGTGGTGACGATCTTGATGTTCTATCGACGCAGGCTTCGCCTAAGCACCGCCACGATATGACCGAGGTGGAATATGGTGGAGGGGGCACCGCACACGGCTAAGGAACGATCTCAAGGATCAACTTGTGTGTTCTAGGGTGCCCCCCTGCCCCCGTATATAAAGGATCAAGGGGGAGGGCCGGCCGGCCCTAGGAGGCGCGGCCAAGGGGGGGAGTCCTCCTCCAGTGGGAGTAGGACTCCCTTTCCTACTCCAACTAGGAAGGAGGAAGGGGAAGGAAGGAGAGGGAGAGGGAGAGGAAAGGGGGCCGCCGCCTCCTTGTCCCATTTGGACTCCCCATGGGGGGCGCGCCACCTCCCGGTGCGGCCCTCTCTCTCCCTCTTGGCCCATTAAGGCCCATTACTTCCCGGGGTTCCGTAACCTCCGGCACTCCGCTTTTCTCCGGAAACTTCCGAACCTTTCGGTGTCCGAATATAGCCGTCCAATATATCAATCTTTATGTCTCGACCATTTCGAGACTCCTCGTCATGTCCGTGATCACATCCGGACTCGAACTCCTTCGTACATCAAAATACACAAACTCATAATATAACCATCATCGAAACCTTAAGCATGCGGACCCTACGGTTCGAGAACATGTAGACATGACCGAGACACGTCTCGGTCAATAACCAATAGCGGGACCGGATGCCCATATTGGCTCCTACATATTCTACGAAGATCTTTATCGGTCAGACCGCATAACAACATACGTTGTTCCCTTTGTCATCGGTATGTTACTTGCCCGAGATTCGATCATCGGTATCCAATACCTAGTTCAATCTCGTTACGCAAGTCTCTTTACTCGTTCCGTAATACATCATCTCACAGCTAACTCATTAGTTGTAATGCTTGCAAGGCTTAAGTGATGTGTATTACCGAGAGGGCCCGTAGATACCTCTCCGACAATCGAGTGACAAATCCTAATCTCAAATACGCCAACCCAACATCCGCCTTTGGAAACACCAGTAGTACTCCTTTATAATCACCCGATTCGTTGTGACGTTTGGTAGTACCCAAAGTGTTCCTCCGTAAACGGAGTTGCATAATCTCATAGTTATAGGAACATGTATAAGTCATGGATAAAAGCAATAGCAACATACTAAACGATCGGATGCTAAGCTAATGGAATGGGTCATGTCAATCAGATCATTCAACTAATGATGTGACCTTGTTAATCAAATGACAACCCCTTTGTCTATGGTTAGGAAACTTAACCATCTTTGATTAACAAGCTAGTCTAGTAGAGGCATACTAGTGACACTCTGTTTGTCTATGTATTCACACATGTATTATGTTTCCGGTTAATACAATTCTAGCATGAATAATAAACATTTATCATGAAATAAGGAAATAAATAATAACTTTATTATTGCCTCTAGGGCATATTTCCTTCATCTAGGTCAACTTGTTATTCTCTGCCCCGCTGGGCTGCAAACTTTCCTAGGAGGTATGCATTAGGCTTAACAAGAAAATGGACTTTAAGAAATGATAAATGGGATGTAATTATAATAACTGGGCAGTAACTATGCACCAAAAGTGTAATTAGTTTGAAAAATATATTATATTTGAAATTTGGAAATTTTAATTTCATTACTTGTTGCGCGCACAATATTTTGTTCGATTTTAACATAATACAACTTTATTTTGGAATTATATTTAACCTGACTAGAAATTTCGGATAAAAATATTCCGGATCCCATCAAAATGTGGGAATTTTTTGAATTTTGTTTTTAGCGGTTGTTTGAAATTATTAATCGTTATCCTAGCTAGAAGTTGGGCCGTACTTTTAACAAACTATAAATGGGCTGTAGTTAATTCCATTAGAATTAAAAAATGGGATGTACATTCTTACAAATCGCAAATGGGCTATATGTTCTCTGCCAAATCCGAGCTGTGGACCTACTAAGTTGACGTGTACCAAGGGCTTTGTCAACTTAGCCAATATAAAGGATTCTAGCTGCATTGATCGTACGATGTCCATCCAACGGCCGTAGTGCTTCTTCAACCTCTGGTCTTCTTGCTCCAACCGCCCAAAGCAGCACCGGTCGTGCCGCGTGCTCCTGCCTCCCATGGCCGGCTGTGATGCTGCGGAGGCCTCACCTCCCCGTACTACTCCCACCGCTGGCCAGGCCATCCCTCTACTCACCCACACCCCCTGTTATTCTGCGGCGACAGCAGCCTCACACCGCAGTCGAACTAGTGAAACCTCGTACTCCTCTCCGCGCGGGCTTCCGCTGCTGCGTCTTCCCCGGCTCCGTGTCGTCCCCTTTCTAGGCCTCGCCGTCGTCCACCGCCCGGGTGCTCTTGGCGCGGCGTGGTCAACATGGTCAACGACCGACTTCCATCGGGAGAGTACTGTACGTGGAGAGGCTGACAACTGGGTCTAGGCGGCCGCAAGGAAGTGCCTCCTTATTACGCGCAAAATAATTATTCCTCCACCTGACAGCAGGGACCCACCGGAAACGCCACCTTATTTCGCGAAAAAACTTTCCCCCCTGACTGCTCGGACCCACCGGAAGTGCCTCCTTATTACGCACAAAAAAATGAATACTCCCCTTGCTAGCTGGGACCCACCATGGTGGGAGGCTGACTTGTGGGCCTACTAAGTTGACTGGAATGGGGGCCTTTGTCAACTTTAGTCAATATGAACGATTCTAGCTCTAGTGACCGTACGATGTCCATCCAACGGCCGTAGTGCTTCTTCAAGCTCTAGTCTTCTTGTCCACCGCCCAAAACAGCGCCAGTCGTGCCGCATGCTCCTGCCCCCGTGGTCGGCTGTGCTGTCGCGGAGGCCTCACCGCCCCCTACTATTCCCATCGCTGGCCAGGCCCTGCGGTGACGGAAGCCTCACACCGCAGCTGAACCAGTGAACCCTCGTACTCCTCTCCGCGCGGGCTTCCACTGTCTCGTCTTCCCTGGCTCCGAGTCATCCCCTTCCTAGGCCTCGCCGTCTACCACCGCCGTGGTGATCTCGGCACGGCGTGGTCAACGTGGTCATGGAATGACTTCCATCGGACGTGGACCGTACGTGGAGAGGTTGACAGTTGGGTCCACGGCCACAGCAAGGAAGTGCCTCCTCATTATGCGGAAAATAATGATTCCTCCACCTGACAGCTCGGACCCACCAAATGGGCCATCATATTTCGTGAAAAAAAAATGTTTCCCCCCTGACTGCTGGGACCCACCAGCTACACCTTCGCACGCAAGGAAGTGCGTCTAGGCAAAAAAAAATGATTCGCCCCCTGACTGTTCGGACCCACCAGCTACATTTTCACACGTTAGGAAGTGCCTGACAGTCGGGACCCACCTGGTCGAAGCATACGTAGCATTGTCAATCTGGTCGCGAACGTGTACGTACATACTGGTCGTTGTAGAGGCGCACACGTGTCGTAGTAGAGGCGCACACGTAGCATGTACACGTACGTACAGCGGCCAGGGTGCAAGAAAGAAAATACGACCACGTACGTACATACGGGAAGTGTCTCGAACGCCTACTCGCGCATACATACGGCTAGGGCTCGTGTACATGGCTGGGTTGGAAAGGAGAAACAGCGTCATCGTCGTGTTCATGGGGAGCCAACCTGCTGGGTCCGAACGGAATGCGTCGTCGTGTTCATCAGGGGGGCTTGCACGGAACAAGCGATGGAAACAAGGCCTGGCGTACTGTAGGACGGAGGAAACGGCCTTGTGTTCGACAGGCCATGTTCGAAACGGGATCTTGTTCATCGGGAGGGGTGTGGCGTATCGCAAAACGGAGGAAACGGACCTCCTACGGTCGAAAGGGGGGTCCTGTTGATCGGGAGGGGTGTGGCGTACCGCAAAACGGACGAAACGGACCTCCTACGGTCGAAACGGGGGTTCTGTTGATCGGGAGGGGTGTGGCATACCACAAAACGGACGAGACGGACTTGTGTTGGAGCGCTACGGTCAAAACGGGGGTCATGTTCATCGGGCGGGGTGTGGCGTACCGCAAAACGGGACTACACGGGATACTATTCATTTCCACCGTCGACCTCCTCCAGCCTCCACGGGCTCCTGTTCATCCAGCCTCCACCGCGCGCTACTCCACCGGCTAATGTTCAACCACCCCTCCACGGGCACCCCTCCACCGTCTACTATTCATCCAGCCCTCCTCACCACGGGGTCCTGTTCATCCAGAGGCAACGCCACCGCTCACTATTCATCCAAAATCCCCCGCAACGCTCACTGTTCATCCAAAGAGGCAGCATCGATAGGCTTCAGTTAGCAGCAGTGGCGAAGGAATCGCTTGACTGGGTTCAGTTAATAGCCAATGATCGATCGCTCGGGTTCAGTAATGCGTAGCCTGCAGTGCAATCGCTCGGGTTCAATTAGAGCCCAACGCCTCGCTCGGGTTCAGTTAGAGCGAACACCTCGCACACACGCGCGTACGTGTACGAGAGAAATGCGCATCGCTCGGCCCCCGACCTCCCATCGTAACTGGGAACTCCCCAAAATTTTCCTCGCCCTCGCTTGTACCACAGTTTTTTCCGTGATGGATGGCCTAAAGAATGCATGCAGCCGCGTCTCCGGCCCGCCCAGGACGAAAAGCCCATTTTCTGTCATGATATTTTGTGATAGAAGTATGAGCCCACCACATCTATGATGATACCGGGTTTTGTCACAATTATCGTCATAGAAGTGCCATATGTATGACAAAAAAAATTCGTTCGGCCCAAAATGTCACGGATGTGTCTTTTTTTTGTAGTGCTACTAGTAGGAGTACCAGGGGACAGTTCTTTTAGGCTTCTAGATTATTAATTCCATTACTACTACCTCCGTCCTAGTTTATTGGTCCCCATTGTAATCTGTGTCAAATTTTGATCATAAATTTAACTAATGAAATGTTAGTGCATGTCACATGCACTACTCCCTCCGTCTAGGTGAGTAAGTCATCTTAGGCTGTGCACCGTGACCAAGGAGGAGAGGAAAACGAGAAACTTTAATATTTATTTGCTAATTAATAGTATTGCATCCAATGAACTAACCACTGCATGTCCTGTTTGATAGTCTCAAGTCCTTAAAAGCATGCACACTCTTTATCTCTTATTGGTTGATATGTAAAGAAACAAGAAACGAGGTAGAAGTTAATGCACCGCGCCTAAGTGTTTTGGGATTATTTGGTTTTCGTAAGATGACTTACACACCTAGACGGAGGGAGTAACATTTTATCAGTTAAATCTTTGGTCAAAATTTAGCACAAATTACAATGGTGAGGAATAAACCAGGACAGAGTAGTAGTTTAGAAGCCCAAATAAATGAGTGAGGCGCCTTATTGTTACTCTCCACTATGACTAGTCTTATGGGAAAAGCTGGGAAGCCGCTAAAAGGCGGCCCTAGGAGTAGTAGCTAGGGATCGAGTGTCTTGAGATGAATCGGAGAAAGTAAATCTGAGAGAGATGAAATGCAAAAAGACGGAGGGATGTGATGGTTGCTTATGCATTTTATTTTACCGTGCCACTTATTCTTTGGGAGTGGTTGGGTTTTGTGATATGATAGCTTTACTACCGCGCCATGAGCAGGGTGAGAGGTGAGACTCCCGTGCAGCGCCGCCCACTACACTTGTACTACATCGGTCATGGTTTATTAGTCCCCCATTGAATTTAACTGAAGATTTAATTGCCAAAATGTTAGTGCATGTCAACAAAAACTATATCGTTGGATTCATATTTAAACATAGTTTTGAATGATATAATTTTAGGTGACATGCATCAGCATTTATCGTACTATATATAATGTTAGTTCAATTTTTGGCCGTACTAATCTATAGTAGTAAGATTCCCGTGCGTGGCACCGAAGAGTGAAATGCATTGATCGGGGAGTTGTTTAGTTTGACAAAGGATGTGGGGGTCATCTGATGTGTAACGGGTATTGATATGTTTCTTTGGATATTATTTCATCTCTAGAGCTCACAAACATCCGGGTGAAATAGATAAAAAGGTAACTTTTGCAAACAAAAGCGTTTAACTGTTCAACCCGCATCCCAAACATGTGAAGAAATAACACTTATTGTGCTTTGCAAGAAATGATCTTTAAGAATTAGTTTTTGAGTATCGATTGTTATACATGTTGGCTACAGATGACATGGCACTTTCTTATAGTCAACAGTTGGCTATTGTCGTGGGAAACGAACACCTATGGGGCAGGGCCCCTTTTCGGTCCGGCAGGGAGCGGGGGCCGCACGAAGAGCAGATCGAGGCGAAGCGCGCGAGCGATTTTACCCAGCTTCGGAGCTCTCCGGAGAGATAATACTCCTACTGCTGCTTTGTGGTTGTATTATGTTCTTGCTCGAGAGCGTGGGAGTGTTCTGGTTTTGAATGAGTCGAACCCCTTCTACGTTGCGCATGGGCCTCCTTTTATAGGCTCAAGGGGTCACCGACAGGTGGCAACGCATGCAGGGGTGAAAGTGTAAAAAGAGCAGCGGTTGGTACAGCTACCTCTACAGTGCATCCTACCTAACTCTGACGGCAGGGGACAAGAGCATTTAATGCCCGTCCGCGTCGCCTAAACAGTGCAGAAAAGTGACCGTTAGGGGCGCCACCGCTTGCCACGATGGCCATCTCGTCATCTCCGCTCGCCACCTCGCACCGCTTGGCTGCCTGACTTCACGCCACGTCTTTGGAGCAGTCTCGTGGTGACACGTCGACGGACGCGCTGGAGCGTGGATACAGAGAGGTGGCCTGCCGTGGCAAGCGCCTTGCCGCGGCTGTTGTCTTGTCGCGCCCGGAAGCTTGTCGCTCGCCGGGTCTTGCCGGGACGCGCGGCGCGTCGCGGCAAGTTCCTTGAAATGCTTTTGTTGGCCTTCCCGGCAAGCTCCTCTTGCCGGGGCCTTGTCTTCTCAGTTAAAACACTTTGTTCTTGAACGCATCCAATAGGAACTACGAAGGATCTTGGCGGTCACCCGGCAAGCCTTGTCGCGGGGCGCTGCGACTGCCCGTGCACAAGTTCGGGATACTAAGGTACCCCTACTTTAGTACACCGACAGGAGCCCCCGGGCCTGGGCCACACATGGTGCCGAGCGCTGTTGGGCCAGGCCCAAAACAGGGCATGGGCACGCGCGGCCTGGGTCCACACCGTCTCTGACTCCATATCCACCGTACCCTCCCGTAACGGCACGCGTCAAATGCGGCGTCGTGGGAGAGATCGTGGGTGATTCTTTATTCGGAAAAAGCGTAACGTTCGCCTCCTCCTCTTTATAAGAAGGGGAAACAGGGGCCGTTCCCCCACCTTCTCCGCTTGCGGTTCCAATCTCAGAAATCTCCGCCGGCCCCCTTCGCTTCCAAAGCCGAAAGAGAGCAGCGCTCCGCCCCCCATCGTCGCCGTCGCCGCCAACGCCCTCGATCTCCCCCACCGCTTCCGCCATGGCTCCAAAGACCGGGAAGGGCGCGAAGTCGGCCGAGACGCTGCGTCTTGACGCGCTGCGGAAGGAGCGGGCCACTTTCCCCCCTGAGCTCTCCACGAAGGAGCTGAGGGAGTGGTTCTATCTCTTCTGGTCGACGGAGACGCGAGCGCATCCGCGCACGAAGGTACTTTCCGCCGCCGCTTCCACTTCGAAATGGGCTCCAAAAGGATATCCCTTCTTCGCATTGTTCTTCTATTGTGGGCTCTGTCCGCCCTTCTCTGAATTCTTTAGTGATATCATGAACACCTACGGGTTCCATCTCCTTGATTTCACCCCCAACGCCGTTCTGACCATGGCGGTTTTCGCACATCTCTGCGAGAACTTTGTCGGAATCCACCCAAACGTAGCCCTTTTCCGCCACTACTTCATGCCCCGGGTCGAGAGAGGAGAGCCCTTAGCTGGCGGGATCGCCTGGATCTCGAGAGCCGGCATGAAGAAGGTCTATCTGGAGGGGGAGCTCCGCAGCAAATGGGAGGAGTGGAGAGCGGAATGGTGTTGGATTGTTGATGAGAACCCTGGCCGTTCAACGCCTGCGCCAAACTCCAGCGGTCTTGTGCAGCGATTGGAGTGCCCTGGCGGCGGACAATGCTAGACTGAAGATCGCCACCACCCGGATCTTGCGACTCAGGCTTGCCGGGCTCCTTTCAGAGGCGCTTGTTGGCGCGGACTTTCGCCGCATTACGCCGCCCCTCTGCAGGAGAGGGGGAGACCCGCCTGGCTGTTCGGGGGTCCGGCGGACATCATGAGGCTGCGCCCGGGCCTCAACTTGATTTTCACTGTCTTGGAGCTGGATGGGATACTGAAGGAGCTGTTCAAGCACGACCCCAATCATCCCGAGTGGTTCAGGCTGCCGTAGGGCGTCGTCCCGTTGTGCAACAACTCCTCGCTCGATCGCATCCACGCAATGATACCGGAGTGCGACTCGCATGGAATTATTCCAACTTGGCAGGAGCCCGCCGACGATGTCGTGCAGCAGTTCTTCGATAGCTTGGTGGAGGTGGTGGTCTGCGCCGACGAGCAGAGGAGCCTTACCCACGACACCACCGAAGATGAGATGCGGCGCATTGCCACCAGGGCGGAAGAGGCGGCGGCAGCTGCCGCCGCGGGCGAGTTTGGCTTTACTGTGGAGGAGGCAGAGGCAGCCAAGGCGGCAAGCCTTGCTGATCGAGACGAGCTTGTCGGGGAGATCGTCGGCGAGGGAGAGCCCGAAGCTGAGTCGAGCAAGCCTGCCGAGGATGCTAGTGGCCAGCCGTCTTCAAGCAGCTTGCCGCAAGCAGAGCTCCTAGTGCAGCCCCCAGCTCCACCAAGAAGGCGCCTCCGCAGGACCGGAGACATAGCAGGGCGGCAGACAGGTCAACAGCCGCCGCGCCATGGGACACGCTCCACCGCGGCAAGCACCGTTGCCGCGGGAGCATCTCACGCTGCTGCGGCAACTGGAGCGGGGTCCTCTCGGGTCGCCGCTTCTGATCCTGCCGCAGCTCCCGCCAAGCGGCCAAGGGAGCCTACTCCTCCGCCTCGTCGCGCCGAAGGAGGACCGGACTTCGACCTCTCCGCGCTCAGCTCCGACGAGGAGGTAGAAGAGGAGTAAGTTTCTCTGTTGTGTTTGTACTTCTTCGATTTCTTGCTGTCTTTATCTTGTATCTGATCTGCTCTACTCTGAACTGTTTCCTTTTCAGGACTCTGGCCCAGAGAGCGGCAAAGAGAGCCAAGGTCCCCGTGGTTGTCATCGAGGACGATCCCGCTGTTACAACAGAGGGCGCGTCCGAGACCACCTTGTCGGACCCAGCAACTACTCCTCGAAGCAGCCCCCAGCGCAGCCCCTAGCGTAAGTACCTAGTCTTATTTCCTGTCGTTGGGTGCGCAAGGGTGTTCTTTCTTTGCTGATATCTTGTCTGTTGATTTGCTTGTGTAGGAGCGAGCAGGCTCACGGGAGCAACGAAGCCGCTCCGAGGTGTCTGCTCGCTTCAACCGCCGCCAAGGGAGGATTCCCCGGCAAGGGAGTGCTCTCCGGCAAGGGAGAGGTCCCTGGCAAGGGGCAGCTCTGCGGCAAGGGACGAGACCAGCGATCCCCCGGCGGTGGAGCCCATGACTACAGAGCCCAGCACAGGTAATCCTTCTTGCCGGAAAACTTCCCTTGGGTTTTTCTTCTGATCTGTCTTTTTGGATATTCGCTTGACTCTTCTCCCTCTTCCGTCTGCCAGATCCACCTTCCGCGGAGCCGATGGAGACCGAGGCCACCGGCGAGGAGAACGCGCGCAGCAACACTGATGATGCCGCCGCCACCGAAGAAGAGGGCGGGCCGATGATCCCGCCGACAAAGAGGCCGCCAAGGCTCTTTGGCGCGAGGTGGCGAGGGGGTCCGCGGTCGACCTGGCGACCTGGTGCACAGGAGAGCAAGGCGCTACGCCGACCGCCGACCCCTCCGCCGCTGACGGTGCCAGCTCAAGAGCCCGAGCCCAGCGCCTACTTGAAGGCGGCGGCAGTATCTTCATCAAGCTCCCCAGGCTTCGAGCTCTGGCGCCGGTCGAAGGAGAGTTTTTGATGGAGAAGTGCTCGCCTCCGCTTGGTTGACACTCGTCGTCGCTAAGCAGCAGCAGCGGCGAGCTCGAGGAAGAACAGCTGCTGCGGAAGCTGCTTTGTCACTATACCGCTACCGACAAGCCAAGCTGGAGTCTCGGAAGCGCTTGTCATGTGGCAGGAGTAGACATTGAGAAGCATGCAGAGGAGCTCCAGAGTCGCAACCAAGAGGCCCTCCGGTCTATTGCGGAGGAGCGCGCGCAGCTTGTCAAGGCGCGGAAGGCCTTCCTCCTCGAGAAGGCCGAAGCCGAAGAGCAACAGCGGCTTGCCGCCGAGGAGCAGTCCGTGCGGGAAGGCGAGCTGACACAGCGGAAAGTTAATCTGGACAGCTATGAGGAGGAGCTGGCTGTGCGCAAGCAAGCACTTGGCGAGGCTCTCAAGGAGGCAAAAGATGCTGACGTAGCTGCTGAGGCCGCCAAGAAGGAACTAGAAGTGAAAGTGGTGCAGCTAGAGGCCGATCTGAAGGCGAGGAATGAAGAGCTTGCCGCGCTCCAACGCGAGCGCGAGAAGGACGCCCTCGCCCACGGTGAGCTGCAGGGTCGCCTTCTCGAGAGGGGCAAAGAGCTGAGCGCCGCCAAAGACTCCAATGCCGATCTCGAGTTGAAGCTAGCCATGCTGACTGAGACGCTGGACGGCGCCAAGAAGCGGGAGGAGGATTTGAAGGAGGAGATCAAGGACAATGAGGCGCTGCTGACGAGGGCCGCCGAAACTCAGAACACCTTCAGGGATACTGTGGAGCTCTAGACGGAGGGCCTCATGAACATCGCCGCGGTCATCGATGAGGAGCTGGCGCAGCTGGCACTGGAGGGCTTCGGGTACTCCTCCGACGAGAACCTCCAGCCCAGCGCCAAGCTCACTCTGTTCTTCAAGGGCGTGGCGACGGCCCTCCAGCATCTCCGGGAAAGGATCCCAAAGAAGCTGGCCGACGAGTCGTGCACGATCTATGCCAGAGTTCTGGAGAAGGTGTTGGTGAAGGTGGTCTTCCGCAACCCAGGCCTCAACCTCACCAACGTCCTCAAGAAGCTGCCGGCGGGTGCTGATCTTGAAGAGCTCAAGGCCCTTGTCGCACCCATTGTGGACAAGGTGAATGAAGTCAGGAGGGTTGATGGCGGCCGCGTAGATTAGGCCGTCTGTTTTCCCCTTTTCTTGCCGCTGCTAGACATGTTATGTGAACAATCTATTAGAGCGCGGCAAGTTATTTTTGTAATATAACTTTATCTTGGGCAGTATTTGCTCTGTTATCCCCTTTACTTGATTCCTTCCTTTGTATGCTTTTCTACCCTATGCTTTGTGGAACTTGCAGTAGCAGCACCCTTGCATGAAGCGCCTTGAGTGCGGAACATCAAGCAGGTCTTCTTTGGCGGTGCTGCTTCGGCAAGAAACCTTGTCGCAACTAGTCGCAGCACACTTAAGTTGTTGAGCGGACTCGAAACAAAGTAAGGGCGCAACTAGCTACGAGTTGGTTCCTCCGCGCACAGGTTTTCCATACAAAGCACGGTTGTTCAAGGAAGATAACTTAAAAAATTTTAAAACTGATTGTGCTCAAACTTTGGCAACTTAGCTTTTCTGTCGTTTGCGTCCCGGCAAGGCTATACTTTCTTGAACGACACCTGGTCCACACCATTGTCTCCCCCCCGTTAAACTTGTGGGCAAGGGAACCTTCCTTTTTCTTGAGAAAAAAGAAAGAAGAGAAAATAAAGATATGGAGCCTTAAGGCTCGTTACTGCTTACCGGGGGCAAGTGCTGCACAAAGTGTCAGATAATACATGCAAAAAATAGAAAGCACGAAATCGACAAGATGCGCGGAGCATATGATCTTTATTTATGCACGGGATCTGCGCCCGGCTTTGTACAAAGGGTTACATGCAACAGCAGCAAGGCTTGTACAAAAGGTGGTTGCCGGGACAGGTTCCGGCAACCGCGCCTTATGGGTAAAACTTACGAAGATGCTCAATGTTCCAGGAGTTGCTCACCGGAAAGCCATCTTCGGTCTCAAAGCGGACGGCCGGAGCCTAGTGACTCGTTTCACCCGATAAGGGCCTTCCCACTTCGGCGTCAACTTGTTGGAATTCTTGGCGGATTGAACGTGCCGAAGAACAAGGTCGCCTTCCTCGAGACTTCTGGCATTAACTTTGCGGCTATGGTAGTGGCGCAAAGCTTGCTGGTATCGAGCAGCTCGTACAGCAGCCTGAAGACGATCTTCCTCAAGGAGCAGCGCGTCATCTTGTCGAAGCTGCTCTTGCTCAAGCTCATCATAAGCGAGCACTCGAGGCGATCCATATATGAGTTCTGTGGGGAGAATTGCCTCTACTCCATAGACTAGAGCGAAAGGTGTCTAACCAGTGGCTCGATTTGGCGTCATCCTGATCGACCAAAGAACCACCGGCAGCTCCTCGATCCAGTTCTTTCCGCACTTGTGCAGCCTGTCGAAAGTTCTGGTCTTGAGCCCGCGCAGCACTTCAGCGTTTGCCCTCTCCGCTTGACCGTTGCTTCTCGGGTGAGCAATGAGCGAAAGCGGCACCTTGGCGCCAAGATCTTGGACGTCTTGCATGAAGGTGCGGCTTCGTGAATTGTGTGCCATTGTCGGTGATGATCTGTTAGGGACTCAAACGGCAAACAATCGACCTGAAGAACTTGATCTTGTTGTGCTGTCACCTTCTTCACTGCTTCCACTTCCGGCCACTTTGTGAACTTGTCGATTGCTACGTACAAGTACTCAAAGCCCCCGACAGCTCGGGGAAAGGGGCCGAGGATGTCGAGCCCCCAAACCGAGAATGGCCAGGATAAAGGGATCGTCTGGAGAGCTTGAGCTGGTTGGTGTATCTGTTTGGAATGGAACTGGCACGCTTCACATTTGGTTACTTGTGCAGTTGCATCCTGGAGGGCTGTTGGCCAAAAGAAACCTTGCCGAAACGCTTTGCCGGCAAGTGCTCTTGCGCCAATGTGGTGATCACATATGCCTCCATGTATCTCCGCCAATAGCTTTTGTCCATCTTCCCGGGGAATGCACTTCAATTTCACTCCATTGAATCTTCTTCTGTACAGTATGTTGTCGACAAACTGGTACATACTTGATTGCCGGGCTACTCCTTCCGCTTTTTCTTGCTCTTCGGGAAGTTCTCCTGTCTGAAGGAAACGGACAATCATTGTGCCCATCTTTGGAGCTTGCGGCTCGACAACAAGGACTGAAGGCACATATGCTGCTGCGGGAACATCCGCTTCTACGGCAAGAACCTGCGGCTCAGCCGGAGCTTGATGTTCCCCGACAAGCTTGCCGGAGCAAAACTTGTCGGGAGCGTCTGCTTCAACGGAACAAACCCTAGGGCTTGTCGGAGCAGACTGCCCCTCAGCACTCTTTGTGTTGATCTTCGGGACCTTCTTGGCAGCGGCTTCGGGGAGCTCTGCTGGAAAGTAGTCACCGGAAATCAACTTCCTCTTCTTGCTCTGCCCAGTTGATGGTGTTATAGATGGTTGAGTTAGCTTGAGCACAAAGATCCCTGGTTCCACAGGTAACTTAAGTGCGGCGCACTTTGACAGGCCATCTGCAATGTCGTTCTGAGCTCTTAGAACATGTTCCATCTGTAGGCCATCAAAGTGCTCTTCCAACTTTCTTACTTCATCAATGTAAGCTTCCATCAATGGACTCTGATAGACTTTGCTAACTTGGCAGACGACAAGCTGCGAGTCACCCCTAACAATGAGCTTCCTAATCCCAAGGTCCGCCGCGATCCTGAGTCCGGCAAGCAAGCCTTCATACTCTACAGTATTGTTTGTTGCTTGCTCCTTGGGAAAGTGCATCTGGATCACGTACTTGAGGTGCTCTCCGGTGGGTGCGACAAGTAACACGCCCGCACCGGCGCCTTGCGGCGAGAAGGCACCATCAAAGTACATGATCCATTCTCTGCTTGCCTCCTTGACGGGGATACTCGTTTCCGGAATTTCTTCATCTGGTGTTAGCGTCCACTCTGCTATGAATTATGCCAATGCTCGGCTTTGGATAGTTGAGGTACTCTCAAACTTGAGGCCAAAGCTTGACAATTCCAGTGCCCACTCAACAATCCTGCATGTTGCTTCTGGATTCTGCAGTATCCTCTTGACGAAAGCGGTGACTCTGATGATCTCATGTGCTTGGAAGTAATGGCGCAGCTTTCTCGAGGCCATGAGGAGGCCGAAAAGCAATTTTTGTACACCAGAATACCTTGACCTAGCCCCTGTAGAAGGGAACTAACAAAGTAAACTGGGCGCTGCACCATTTTCTTCTGCACCTCACGCGTCTGCGTAGATCCATCCTTGTCGGGACCAGAACTTGTCGGGGAAGCCCCTTGCTTGTCGTTGGACGCACTTGCCGTGGTTGCTGGCTCATCATCCGCCTCCCTCTCCGCTACTAACGCAGCACTAACCACTTGATTGGTTGCCGCTAGATACAACAACAACTTCTCTTGTGGCTTAGGTGCGACAAGTATTGGAGTGGAGGACAGGTATCTCTTCAAGTCCTGCAGCGCAGCCTCCGCTTCCAGAGTCCATTTCATTGAACCTGCCTTCTTCAATATTTTGAAAAATGGCAGGGCGCGCTCGGCAGACTTAGAGATAAACCTGCTGAGAGCAGCCACGCAACCGGCAAGCCTTCGTACATCCTTGGCGTGCTTCGTGCTTCAATCTGCTCAATGGCCTTGATCTTGTCGGGTTGGCTTCAATTCCCATTGAGACACAAAGAACCCGAGGAGCTTGCCGGAGGGAACTCCAAACACACACTTCGCGGGGTTAAGCTTGAGGTTGATCTTGCGCAGATTTGTGAAAGTTTCATCCAAATCTTGAATCAGAGTTGCCCTGTCCTTGCTCTTGACCACTATGTCATCCATGTAGGCTTCCACATTTCTGTGTAACTGTGGCTCAAAAGCATGACTGACAACTCTTGCAAATGTTGAACCTGCATTCTTCAAATCGAAAGGCATCCGTACGAAACAGTAAGTGCCAGACGGGGTGATGAATGCGGTCTTCTCCTCATCCTCTTCTGCCATGAAGATCTGATGGTATCCTGAATATGCATCAAGAAATGAAAGCAGATCACATCCGGCCGTGGAGTCAACAATCTGGTCAATGCGCAGCAAGGGAAATGGGTCTTTGGGACAAGCTTTATTAACATCAAGTAAAAGTCAATACAAAGCCTCCATTTCCGTTAAGCCTTATGCGACTACGAGATTGGCCAACCACGTAGGATGGAGCACTCCTCTGACAAGGCCTGCTGCTTCCAACTTCTTGATTTCTTCTGGAATGAATTCTTGGCGCTCCACTGCTTGCTTCCTAACTTTCTGCTTGACGGGACGCGCGTGAGGACAAACAGCAAGATGGTGCTCAATTACTTTCCTGGGAACACCAGGGATGTCAGACGGTTGCCATGCAAACACGTCGACATTCGCCCGCAGGAAAGCAATGAGCGTGCTTTCCTATTTAGGGTCAAGCGTGGCACTGATGGTGAAGGTACCACCAGTGCCATCCTCCTTGGCGGACACCTTCTTGGTTTCTGGCGGAGCTGCCTTCGCCTTCTTACACTTGCCGGTGGAGCTCGATGGTGCGTCCTCGATAGTAGCGCAGCACTTCGAAGAGGTGCGCTTGCCGGAGTGGGCATCAGAGCTCTTGCCGGACTTGGTCTTCTTCTTCCCCCCAGGAGCTTCGGCGGCAAGTGGCTTACGATCTGTTGCGGCTGCTGCTTTCCGGTAAATCTTGTCGGTGCAGATAAGAGCATCTTTCTTGTCGCCAGGGACAGAGATGACACTTATCGGACCTGGCATCTTGAGCACGTTGTAAGCATAGTGAGAGGCTGCCATGAACTTGGCGAGCGCTGGACGGCCGAGTATCCCATTGTAGGGCAATGGGAAATCAGCAACGTCAAACGTGACTCTCTCTGTTCTGAAGTTCAGCTCGCTGCCAAATGTTACCGGCAACGTGATCTTTCCCTTCGGCTTGCTCCTTCCCGGGTTGATTCCTTGGAATGTGCCGGTCTCTTTGAGCTCGCTGTCAGGGATCTGAAGCTTCTGGAGTACCGCTGAGGAGATCAGGTTCAAGCCGGCCCCGCCGTCAACTAGCATCTTAGTGACCTTGAGGTTGCGGATGGTTGGTGAGACCAACATCGGCAAGCACCCGACCGCAGTTACGCGATCAGGGTGGTCCTCAATATCAAAGACGATAGGCGTGCTGGACCACCTCAGAGGCTTGCGTGACTCAAGTGGAGGTTCTGCTGCATTAACTTCCCGCACCCACTGTTTGAGCTGGCAGTGCGAAGTATGCAGAGAAGCACTGCCATCAATGCACAGAACCTCTGTGGCTTTCTGAAACTCCTGCTCGTCGGCCTCATCTTCATCCATATCTTCGTCTTCATCTTCATCTTCGTCCTTATCGCAGCCGCGGGGAGGTCTGTCTCCTTGCCGCTGCTTGGCCTTACCGCGGCGTCCTCCCCGGCCGGGGCGCTTCTTGCCGGATCTACCAGTACCTTCCTGGGCCTTCTCCTTGTCACGTCGCTACTCAGCTTTCTGCTTCTCGACAAGCTGTTCAACCTTCTTGCAACTCTGGAGGTCATGGCCCTTAGTGCGATGGATCTTGCAATATTGCTTGTCGGAGACGCCCTGCTTGTCGGCGGCCGCCACAGGTTCGGCTTCCTTGGCACCACCTCCATTGCCGGACTGCTCAACAGCTACCACATCTTTGCCTTTCCTTCTCCTATTGTTCCGCCGCCGGTTTTTCTTTGCCGGGGCCGCGTCTTCGCTGTCAGACCCTCCTGCTTCTGCATTCTCTCCGGGCAGTTTCCTCCCCTCCTCAGCACGTGCGCACTTGTCGGCCAGGGCGTATAGCTCACTGATGTCTCTAATCTTGCACATCGCCATCTCCTCCCGCATCCTGCGGTTACGCGACGTTCGATGGAGCAGCGATGACCATGGCGGGGTGGACATCTAGAGATGTTGCGCTGCACTTGGCTGAATCTCTGAATGTACTTGCGGGGATCTCCTTCCTTACGGGCGGCAGATGAAGATCGCTCTCTCGCCATGGGGCTTGTGGCACTGTGAAAGCGCCGACAAAGATGATAGCACAGATCCGCCCATGAGGAGATGGAGTTGTCCGGAAAGTGCATGAGCAGGATCGACATTGGGCTTGAGCACCGGTGGGAAGTAGTTGGCAAGGATCTTCGCGTCGCGCCCGGGCAGCTTGCACCGCAATGGTGTAGATCTTTGAGGAACTCCGACGGATGCAACCTGCCATCATACTTCTACGGTACATCGGCGAAGTTCTTTGTCTTGGGCCCTTTGGAATTGCCGCTGCTCACGAGTGAGCGCAGGCAACCTACAGCGTCTGACAAGTCGCTGGTTCCCCTGGCGCATGCATGTCAACAGTGGGCCCAGGCGCTGGTCCGACCGACGCCGCGCTTCTCTTGGCCTTCGATCTGGTCTGGCGTCTTCTTGTTGTCGTTCTTGAAGAACTTGGCGCTGATCGCGACGAGCTCGCGGATCTGATGACGCCGTGGAGTCGGTGTCGAGGTTGACCCGGCGAGTCGGCGATCTTGGCCTTCGGGGTGGAGAGTGCACGGTGGTTGCACCCCCACCGGTCTTGTCGCCATCGGCTCGCGTCCGGCAATCTTGCCGCGGCAGCAACGCATTCGGCTGCCGTGGAGTGTCGCCGTTAAGCGGCCGATGAGGCTCTAGATGGTGGCCCTCAATCGTCGATCTTGTCGCCGTTGGAGGTAATCCAGCAGCGATTGAGCTCGAGCCAGCGCTTCTTCAGAGTCTTCGGTGGCGGTGGCGAGCGGTGCGAGGCGGGATTTGCTCGGACTTCTAAGCGTGTTAGAAGGAGCAGGATCCCGTCGGCGATCGTGTCTTGCTCGTGCCAGCAGGCTGGCGTCGCGTGCTGGTCTTGAGCATCTCGAGATCCGCCAGCACGATTTTGGTCCAACGAGCGTATGGTACCGCGAGTACCATGACGCTGTTGGCCCCGCACCTCCTGAGACGGGCGCGGTGCGTGTACGGACGCTGAGGTTTGCGCGGCCTTGTCCTTGGACCTAGTGGCAGCGTGAGCACCCTCATCGGCGCCCGTTCCTCCGCCGGCGACTACCCCACCGCCCGTTTGCTCCGGTGGCGGTGGGATCGACGTGGACGGAGCAGCCACCTCCGAAGCCATCTTCTTCGGTGGCATGTCAATGAAGATGATGAGGAAGATGAAGATCTGGCCCGCGCGAACGCCGGATCGGGTTCACACAACCTCGACGCCCCCTACCTGGCGCGCCATAGATGTCGTGGGAAACGAACACCTATGGGGCAGGGGCCCTTTTTGGTCCGGCAGGGAGCGGGGGCCGCACGAAGAGCGGATCGAGGCGAAGCGCGCGAGCGATTTTACCCAGCTTCGGAGCTCTCCGGAGAGATAATACTCCTACTGCTGCTTTGTGGTTGTATTATGTTCTTGCTCGAGAGTGTGAGAGTGTTCTGGTTTCGAATGAGTCGAACCCCTTCTACGTTGCGCATGGGCCTCCTTTTATAGGCTCAAGGGGTCACCGACAGGTGGCAACGCATGCAGGGGTGAAAGTGTAAAAAGAGCTGCGGTTGGTACAACTACCTCTACAGTGCATCCTACCTAACTCTGACGGCAGGGGACAAGAGCATTTAATGCCCATCCGCGTCGCCTAAATAGTGCAGAAAAGCGACCGTTAGGGGTGCCACCACTTGCCATGATGGCCATCTCGTCATCTCCGCTCACCACCTCGCACCGCTTGGCTGCACAGCTTCTCACCACGTGCGCCTGGAACGGTCTCAGGGCGACACGTCGACGGACGCGCTAGAGCGTGGATACAGAGAGGTGGCCTGCCGCGGCTGTTGTCTTGTCGCGCCCGGAAGCTTGTCGCTCGCCGGGTCTTGCCGGGACGCGCGGCGCGTCGCGGCAAGTTCCTTGAAATGCTTTTGTTGGCCTTCCCGGCAAGCTCCTCTTGCCGGGGCCTTGACCTTCCCGGCAAGATCCTCTTGCCGGGGCCTTGTCTTCTCAGTTAAAACACTTTGTTCTTGAATGGCTCCAATAGGAACTACGGAGGATCTTGGCGGTCACCCGGCAAGCCTTGCCGCGGGGCGCTGCGACTGCCCGTGCACAAGTTCGGGATACTAAGGTACGCCTACTTTAGTACGCCGACAGCTATACTATTAAGTAATATTAACCATGCCCTTATACACCTAGATGGAGGGATTAAATCAGGATGACTTGCAAGGGAGCAGAGGAGATGTAAGAAATGGTTCATCGTAAGTCTTTCATCCATACTGTAGTAAAAATTCATAGATGGAAGATTCTAGAGTAAACCATAAACGGATACACTTTTATTCATGCGCGATACTCCAATAGAGCAAGATCCTGCATGGAAGTCTCCACATGCTTAGACAGCGGATTACATTGAGCGAAGACTAATGATCAACATTTAACTTGATAATGCGTATGTCCAGGTGAACCTCCTTGGAGTCCCCGTGCACCGCATCGGTGGGTAAAGGATGCCATGGGTTTTCCAAGTCCACATCGGCGGGAAAGTCCCAGCTCCGCAGAGTCCAAGTCCATCCGATGAGGCCGGTCTCACCGCCCACGTGACCCGGAGGGGTAGTAATAGTGAGCACACACCCGTAGATCGGCCTCGTGTCAGTGTCAGCATCAGCGGTGTCGCCCCTGACACACACTACAGAGACGGGGCAGCGGCCTGCGTGGGCCTCGCTGGTGTCCACGATCAAGAGGAAGACGATGCCGTCCTCCTCAGAGACTAGCAGGCGGCGGTGATCCTCCAGCGACTCCGGCATGGTGAACGGGTAGCACGTCTCGTACTTGATGTTCTCCGCCAAGGGCCAGTAGTGACCGCTGCATGTATCCGTGAGGTGATGCACCATGTCCGCCGGCGAGTCCCAAAACGGCATTGGGCACTCATAGCAGTAGACGAAGGGCTCCTTGGAGGCATCGACCAGGCCATCCATGAAACGGGGGTGGCTGTAGGGGATGTTGTGCCAGTTGAATATATGAGCAAGTTACTACGAGATTTAATCCTAATAAGCACAAAATAAATCATGAGGGCTATAACAGAGATGAAACTAATCATGTGGACTAGCATAGTAGTAGGATACAGAGTAGAAACATGAACTCTACCATGATTTCGAACAGGAAGGATAGAAACACATACGGTGCAACGGGAGCAGCACCGTTGGCGTTGAGGTTGTCGCCCATGTCGTTGAGGAAGAGGTTGCCGAGGTCAGGGAAGAAGTCGTCGTCGGTGAAGTCGTGGCTGCCAGCAGTCGCGAGGGTGTGCTCCCCAAATTTCAACAGCGCCCACCGAATGGAGCGCAGGAGGGAATGGTTGTAGGGGACGTTGCGGCTGCTGAATGGAGCGTAGGAGTAGCACACAAAGCAGTAGATGATGTCCTTACTAGTACTCCCTAGTCTCTATCTATCTATATCTACTCTTACAGAAAACTGAGTTGGTGATGATGGTATGCCTGCCATCTTGTAATATAGAATGTTCGATCTATATCTGACGGATAGAAAGTCAACTATGATAATTTTACAAAAGATACCCGCACCTCTCTCCACATTTACAGATAAGGCCTTGCCTCGTTCATCCTTATCTCCCACAACCTCATGCTCCTCCCTAAGTCTCTATCTCTACTGCTCCTACTCTTCTTTGTTTTTTATAACAAATTGAATAGTACTGCGCCGTCCGCTGCACGCCCAGCTGAACACGCCTCCTTGCCTCCATCATCACCAACTAAGTCTTTTATAGGAGTACGAGTAGAGAAAAAACCGAGTTGGTGATGATGGTGTGTCGTGCAATGCACGGGCATCTTGATATTTTTTTGCATATAATTCCAAACACCACATAGACACGGTCTTTGAGCACGGTTCGTAGTCGTTCCACGCTCGGGCATTGAAGTTTGTAACTATTTTAGATTAGAATATACTACTCCTCCGGTGCTAGTAGTAGAGCAGAGTCCTACTCTACTACTCTACTCAAGCAAGTTAGGGCATAGTACTATAGTAGGTACTGTAGGGAGTACCAGAACTGTGATCACTCAAGCAAGTTGTCTGGCATCGATATGACCCTACACTGCTGGTATGTGTCTCATAAGTCAAGCGGCGTGCTGTAGTCATCATCACATGTCCACTTCCCGCAGCACATATTCGCTTCTCCATCTTTGTCCGCACATAATCTCATCCAATCTTCCATCCCCGCTAAGGCGCCTCCCCCCCTCGTCCGAAACCCAAGCACTAACAATGGCAGAACCGAGCAGCGTCCGCCGGAAGAGTGGCTGGAATTCGCTCCCCATAGAGGTAATCAAGCTCATTGTTTTGCGTGTGGACAATCTCAGTACCATGCCGCTCGCCGCGTGCTTGTCGGGGTTGTATCATTTACTCAAAGCCTTCAGGCCGGAGCTTTTTAAGCCAGCTCCTTGCTTGCTGATGCCGCCTGATCTTCAGAAACAGCGTGTCACACAGCATAACGATCGTAGGGTGGCGAGCATCAACCCCCTTGACTGTGATCCAATCCCCGTCAGCCTCAACTACATTAATGGTATGTACTGGGTCGGCATGAACACGTCTTGGATGGTGCTCGTCGACGGTGGCGGCAGCTGGATGCTCGTGGAGGTCTACACCCGACGATTGATCCCCCTTCCTTCGATTAACCTTTGCCTTTGCTTTGGCACATGCCCCGAATACTCGGAATCTTACAGTAGCCAACATGATACCAAGTTTGATTTGCTCAAGGTTGTAATCTGCCAAGTGCCCACAAGATTAGTGAATTATAAAGACTTCAGGCTAATTGTGTTCTTCAACCGCGGTCTCGCCTATCTAACAGGTCACTGTGGTAAGTGGATAAATCTGCAAGTCCGTCGCAGGATCATACATCCTCCATGGTTCTCTGATGCCATTGAACACAAGGGCTTCATTTACGATGTCGGCTCCTTCTATGGCTGGACGTATTGCTGGCCTACTCCAGTCATCGCTACAAACGGTTTATTCTGATGGTATGTTACTTTCCTATGATATCATGATGGCTTGCTTATATTACTGTCAACATTTACTGAAAAAATATTCATGCTCATAACATGATGTTCTTAAGGTTGACTAAATCAAGAGCCCTTTTTTATTTGACTCCAACTTGATATGATGTTGTAGGCCGCCTGGTGTCCCTACCCCTCCTAATACCAGAACCTTTCAAAGAAAAGCGGCATGGTAGTTGCAGGTGGTTCATGGCTTGTTCAGACTATGGCAAACGATTGATGATCGTTCGCACATACCAGACGTGTTGTTTCGCAGAATACAATCACAGTCACTGCAAGGTCTTCGAGCAGGATCCCAGCTTCTCTGGGCCTTCAGAAATTTTTGGTGGAGGCTGGTAAGTAACCAGTACACGCTCTTTGTTTTCGGACTGAATTATCCGATTAACGAGGAGATAACCGGCGGCAAGGATCATGATGGCAGCGTGGTTTTCGTTCATCGAGCAAAACTATGTGTACCTGGCGTACCATGCATCTCTGCATGCACCATACCCCGATATGTGTCGCCACGCTCTGCAGCCCAAAGTAGGAGAGAGGGTCATAAGTATTAGACTTTGACTGCTTGGTGGAGTTTCCCTCGTCGAGCACCCATCTGGTTTAAGCCGTCGACCAATCTCCACGACTTAATAAATAGTAACGTCTAAGCGAGCAGTTAGTTAGATCGTACACTTGGTGTAGTAGGATCTTTATTTAGTTTGATTCATACACTTGTTCTTTTTGGTAGCCCTTTTGTAATGATGGCTGATGTTTGGTTTGGAAGAGAGCTGCGTATTCACTCTTACGGCACGCTTCTGCTTTTGTTGCACCCCAGCCCTGGTTCTTTGCTGCTGCTATTTTCAATGTACAATCAGTAGTATATTTCTTACATTGGTTGAATAAATGTGTTGTTGAGCGACAAACACAATGTTTTGGAAGTTGTTGCACGGTTCGATCCTTTAGTGCCCGTACCGTCACGTAGCGCATACTATTTTTAAATGCAGAACACATTTTCCACTTGTTGATAACATGCAGCCCATGATGAAGGCCCAATAGAAGCCTATAATTAGCTGGAAGGAGGCTCTCACATGAATCCGGCCAGTACATGCTCATGGTCCCCTAAAAATAAATAAGTAAATAAATAAATAAAGCTAAATGCTCATGCAACAGTTCTTTGGGAAAATAGGTAGCTCGGTATTTCTTTTTGAAGAATACCCAAGCTAGGCCTATTTGTTTTCTACGAATTACTGGGCTGCAAATCTTTCAAGATGAGGAGGGATGCATTCCGGCCTGGCCAAAGAGTATGGTTAATGTCTGTTAAAAGTAATATCAAAAGGGGTTGAAAATTCCAAAAAAATTATAGCAAATGATGTATTAGTTTCTTTTTTTGTTTTTGTTCTTCACTGATATCTTATACGTATTTCATTGGATTTAACATGACATAGTACTAATTTATTTTTAAATTTGTTTTAGTATGGCTATTAATTTTTGGATTAAGAATATTTCGTTCCCCAGCAAAAATTTGCGAATTTTAAAAATTTCCCACATATTTAGTTAATTTTTTGACCCTGGTACTGACCAGAAAATGGCCAGCAATTCTAAAAATGGAAAATGGGCTGCAATAAATTCCATATGAATTAGAAAATGAGTAAAAATTATATAAATAATAGCAAATGGGTTGTACACGCCACAGATTTCGAGGGTGACTTGTTTATGCAAGGCTTTGTCAGTGAACACACGATTCTAGCAGCAGTGACTATTGGATGTCCATCCAACGACCAACGTGCTTCTTTAATCTCTGATCTTCCTGCTCCAGTCGCCTAAACTAGCGCCGGCGGGACTGCCTACACCCTCCTCTTGTGGCCCGTTGTGATGCCGCGCAGGCTTCCCCGGCCCACCCTACTCCCTCCGCTGGCCTGGTCGCACGCAATCAACTGCCTCCTTATTACGCGAAAAAAATGATTCCTCCCACTAACATCTGGGGCGCACCGGTTGGGAGGCTGACCTGTTGTCCTACTAAGTTGACACGTACGCAGGGCTTGTCATGTTAGTCAACAAACGATTCTAGCAGCAGTAAACGTTGGATTTGAATCGAATAGACCTGCTGCTTCTTCAATCGCTGCTCTTCTTGCACCTGCCGTCCAAACCAGCGCCGGGGAGACCGCTTGCTCCTACCTCCAGTGACCGGCTGTGCTGCCATTGAGGCCTCATCACCCCCTACTACTCCCACCGCTAGCCAGGCCCTGCGGCGACGGCAGCCTCACACCGCAGCCGAACTAGTGAACCCTCGTACTCCTCTCTGCGTGGTCATCCACTGTCGCGTCTTCCCCGGCTCCGCGTCGTCCCCTTACTAGGCCTCGCCGTCGTCCACCGCCATGGTGCTCTCGGCGCGGCGTGGTCAATGTGGTCAACGACATTCCATCGGAAGAGTACTGTATGTGGAGAGGCTGACATCTGGGTCCACGACCACAGCCCAGTTTTTTTGTGATTTCCCAAGTACGTCGCTTTGTCAGGCCTGTTGGGCTGGAAATCTTTCAAGATGAGGAGAGCTTTCATTCGGCTAGCCGAGAAAATGGCCAATCAGTAATGAGAAATGGGCTGTACATTTTTAAAACACATCAAACCGGCAATTAGTTTCAAATTTCTTTTTTTCATTTCGAGATTTTAAATTAGATTAATTTTTATGCGTGGAGAATTTGTTGGATTTTATATTGATATACATTTATTTTTAAAATCAATTTGAATGTGAGTCGAAATTTTGGGATTAAAAACAGTTTGGACCGCACCGAAATATGCAAAATTTCGTATAATTTTTTAACCGTGGCCACAATATGGGCTGTAATGCTAACAAAAAGAATATGGGCTAAAATAACCTTAAAAATTAGCAGATGGGCTGTATACTGTTTTCCACAGATTTGAGGCTTTCATAAAAAAGGGTTGACGCACAAGCAGTGACTGTTGGATGTCCATCCAACGGCCGCCGTGCTTCTTCAATCTCTGCTCTTCCTGCTCCAGCCGCTCAAACAAGCACCGGCGGGACTGCCTGCTCCCTCCTCCCCCGGCCGGCTGTGCTGCCACGCAGGCCTCACCGCCCCATCGTACTCCCATCGCTGGCCTATCCATCCCTCTACTCACCCACACCTGCTATTATTCTCCGGCGACGGCAGACGAACCAGTCAACCCTCATATAGTCGTACTCCCCTCCGTGTGAGAAACAACTGCCGAGTCTTCCATGCCTCCGTGTCGTTCCCTTCCTAGGCCTCGTCGTCGTCCACCGCCCTGGTCCTCTCGGCGCGGCCTGGTCAACATGGTCAATGACCGACATACATCTGAAGTGGACTGTACGTGGAGAGGCGGACAGCTGTGTCCACGGCCGCACGCAAGGAAATGCCTCCTTATTACACGCAAAATAATGATTCCTCCACCTGACATCAGGGACCCACCGAAAGGGCCTCTGTATTTCACGAAAAAACGTTACCGCCGCTGACATCTCGGACCAACCAGCTATATCTCCGCACGCAAGGAAGTGCCTCCTTATTACGAACAATAAAAATGAATACTCCCCCTGTTAGCTGGGACCCAGTATAGTGGCAGGCTGACTTGTGGGCCTACTAAGTTGACAGGGACGAAGGGCTTTGTCAACTTAGTCAATATGCACGATTCTTGCTCCAGTGACCGTACGATGTCCATCCAATGGCCGGAGTGCTTCTTCAACCTCTGGTCTTCTTGCTCCAGCCGCCCAAACCAGCGCCGGTCGTGCCTCGTGCTCCTGCATCCCGTGGCCGGCTGCGATGCAGCGGAGGCCACACCGCCCCTACTACTCCCACCGCTGGCCAGGCCATCCCTCTACTCACCCACACCCCCTGTTATTCTGCGGCGACGGCAGCCTCACACCGCAGCGAACCAGTGAACCCTTGTACTCCTCTACGCATGGGCATCCACTGCCACGTCTTCCCCGGCTCCGCGTCGTCCCCTTCATAGGCCTCGCCGTCATCCACCGCCCTGGAGCTCTCGGCGCAGCATGGTCAATGTGGTCAAGGAACAGCTTCCATCGGACGTGGACTGTACGTGGAGAGGCTGGCAGCTGGGTCCACGGCCATAGTAAGGAAGTGCCTCCTTATTACGCGCAAAATAATTAGTCCTCCACCTGACAGCGGGGACCCACCGGACAGGCCCCCGTATTTCGCAAAAAAATATTTCCCCCTGACTGCTGGGACCCACCAGCTACATCTTATACGCAAGGAAGTGCACCGGGCAAAAAACGATTCGCCCCACATTGCTGGGACCCTGGCTACATCTTCGCACGCAAGGAATTGCTTGTCGATCGGGACCCACCGGTCGGCGTCGTAGCATCGTCATTCGGTGTGACGTGTAGGTACATCTTGGTCGATGTAAGCGCCGCGTGTCGTAGTAGAGGCGCGCGCGTAGCATGTACACGCGTCGTCTGGTGGCGAGTGTGCTAGAAAGAAAATACGGCCACGTATGTGTACATATGGGCGGGGTCTCGAACGCCTACTCGCGCATACGTACAACCAGGGCTTGTGTACATGGCTAGGTCGGAACGGAGAAACAGCCCCATCGTCGTGTTCATGGGGAGCCAACCGGCTAGGTCGGAACTGAATGCGTCGCCGTGTTCATCGGGAGGGCTTGGACAGAACAGGCGATGGAAACTAGGCCTGGCATACCGCAAAACGGAGGAAACATCCTTGTGTTCGACCGGCCACGTTCGAAACGGGATCCTGTTCATCGAGAGGGGTCCGGCATACCGCAAAACGGAGGAAATGGAGCTCCTACGGTCGAAACGGGGTCCTGTTGATCGGGAGGCGTGTGGCGTACCGCAAAATGGATGAAACGGACTTGTGTTGGAGCGCTATGGTTGAAACGGGGGTCCTGTTGATCGGGAGGGGTGTGGCATACCGCAAAACAGACGAAACGGACTTGTGTTGGAGCGCTATGGTGAAAGCGGGAAGTCTGTTGATCGGAAGGGTGTGGCGTGCATAAGCAGGACTCCATGGGATACTGTTCATCTCCACCGTCGACCTCCTCCAGCCTCCACGGGCTCTTGTTCATCCAGCCTCCACCACGCACTACTCCACCGGCTACTGTTCAACCACCCCTCCACGGGCACCCCTTCATTGTCTACTGTTCATCCAGCCCTCCACGGGGTCGCCCTGTTCATCCAGAGGCAACGCCACGGGGTCTTGCATCCACCCCCACTGCTCACTGTTCATCCACCCCCCTCCGCAACGCTCATTGTTCATCCAATCGATCGGCTTCAGTTAGCAGCTGTAGGGAAGGAATCGCTCGATCGGGTTCAGTTAACAGCCATCGATTGATCGCTCGGGTTGATGAAGCGTAACTGCAGTTCAATCGCTCGGGTCCAGTTATAGCCCAACGCCTTGCTCGGGTTTAGTTAGAGTCAGCGCCTCGCACACACGCGCGTATGTGTACGAGAGAAACACTTATCGCTCGGCCCCCGACCGCCCACCGTAATCGAGAACTCCCCGAAATTTTCCTCGCCCTCGCTTCTACCATGGTTTTTCCCGTCATGGACGGCCCAAAGAATGTCAGCAGCTGCGTCTCCGGCCTGCCCAAGACGAAAAACCCATTTTCTGTCATGATTTTTTGTCATAGAAGTAGGAGCCCACCACATCTATGATGATACCGGGTTTTGTCACAATTATCGTCATAGAAGTGTCATAAGTATGACAGAAAAAAATTCATTCAGCCCAAAATGTCAGGATGTGTCTTTTTTTGTAGTGTATTGATTTCTACCTGGATGCACCAAGTTGGATTTAGGAAAGAGCATGGCAGCGCACATCACCTTTGGACGCATATGTGAAGTTTATCACAAGGAGCTTGAAAACACCATCTATCAAATATGTGGACGCCGAGATGAGAAATCGGAGATGATTCGTACCAGGAAGGATGGATCAATTGCATCATACATTCAGGAGATGGGTGATCACATTCGCCGATACGAAAATCAACTGTGTTTCAACATGAAGAAGATCAAGAAGCTGATGAAGCAGAATATCAAGCTAAAAGAGGAACTCAAGTCAACACGCGATGGATATGAGGAAGAAATTGTTGTACTACTGGAGAAGCATGAAGATTTGAAGAGGAAGCTAGGACTACCCGTGGAGAACCATAAGCGAGAAGCTGAAAAGGAGATCTGTTCGAAGGACTACATCATCTTGGACGACACCGGCATGGACAGTGATGCAAATGATGACAGTGATGACGACTACGTAGATGAAGTTGGAGCAGATATCATGATAGAGGCGGGGTGTCCCGATCTTTCAATGAGATGATAACTATCGATTTGGTGGAGTCAACTTTGACGATCCGACTACAAACATGCACGACGTTGCGCCTTAGCAATCGCTAAACCAACCCCGAGAGGTTATTGACCACGCTGCAACACAATCAACCTGACCACGAAGGTCTATTCCTGCAAGCAATTGAAGAACAAGCAAAAATATGATAAAAGCAATCTAAATATTGCGAGTATATATGAAGTATTGATAAAGGTGGGGATCCGTAAGCAGTCTTAGTCTGGTCGTTGGACACAAACGAAGTACACGAAGTTGCAATGGCTAACTTTTAACTAAACAAATCCCTAGGAAAAAGCTACTAGTTGGATCTACTTATATACGAGCAAGGGGTGGCGGCCAAGGAGGTGGGAGAACGTCCCAAGGCAGCCTAAAACCAACCCTAGGTCGTACAAGGCTAATGGGCCCAAGTGGAGGTGATGCAACACCTTTGGACTTGTTGTTTGACTCGGATTCTGCTGCAGCGTCTGATTGTCTCATTGATATCTCAATGCTCTAGACGAATTTGAAAGTGAATCCAATTGGGATGGAAAGAGCACGAACTCTACTTTCCAACAAAAAAGAATCACCCAATTCGGAGTCCGTATGAAAAAGTTGTTGGCGTTTTGAGTCAGGTATGTTTGTGCAGTCCGAATCTTAATTCAGAACGTGAGAGACTTGGACTCTATCTTCTCTTGGCCTAAAAGTAACGTGAGAGGACTTTTTTAATAGAACCTAAACTCTCCTTTTCCCTTATCTTCATATGTGGATTGTACAAATGTCCCATACACCTGCAATTAGACAAAACACAAAAGTGTGTGAAGTATTTTTGTTCTGGATAACGTAAATAGATCATTGAATAGTTTGCACTAGAAATCACCTGACAAAAATGCATGTATGCAATATTTTTGGTCGTATCCAAGGTAGTCACGTCCTCATCATCCTCCCCTTCTTGAAAACAAATACGTCCTCGGCGTTGCTTAATCTGAAATGTGGCTAACAAAAGAGACAAGGTGTACATGTTGTATATGAATATGTCATCCATTTTTACTTCCCTTTGTTTTTGCACATATGACACATGTATGCATGAGTAGCTTTCATAGTTCATAAAATATAAAGCCAAAATATTATCATAAGAAGAAGATGGCATGAAAATATTGCAACTTAGTTTGCACATATAAGTGAAGCCCTTATTCATTTCAAAAAATTGATAATATTCATCATTAAACCATCCCAACATTTGTGAATAAACCTTACGTGCATCAAATTTACATGCTACAACATGCTTAAATAAGAAAACATGCAATAAGTCATTTGACACAGAATGATCACCAAGATTAGAGGTCATATCAAAATGATTAAACATTGGCACAATTATTTTAAAATGTATTTGATCCAAATCTGATTTATTTCCTGATTCACATGGTTCTTTGACATCTACAGTTAATTCAATGGGCGCACTCAAAATTGTTGATATTTTAGTTGTTTGATCACATGATGCATTCATGACAGTAACATGATTCTCTAAGATAGGTGGCGTGCTCAAATCAACAGGTAACTCAACACATGATGTATTTAAGTTAATTAGGCATGCATCATTCTCATGTGAAGTTATATCATCAATACCTTTACTGTTACCTTGTCGCAAAGACGTAGCTGACGTAGGTATGGACAATGACAATGTATCATACACTTGAGATGATGTCGCACTCACTATCTGAGGTGTGGTTGCTCTAGTAGGAGCAACGGTGGAGGAATCAACCGATGGTAGTGAGCATGAATTGGAATAGTAGTTGTTGTAGTCACCCAATACATCCTCCTGTAACTGTCTCTCAAAGGTACAAGCATGAACATACATACCAGTAATGCAACGAGGAATATACTAAAATCTTGCTTGAATATCATGGTTCAAACCACCAAAAAATCTATCCATTGTATCATCCTCAGATTCTTCTATGTCACGATGATGCATATATGATTTGAACTCTTGGTAGTAGGCATGAACAGTGTTACTACCTTGTTTTAATTGTTCCAATTTGTGAAGCAATTCACGACGATAGTAAGGAGGAAAAAATTGTTGTCTCATTACAGCTTTCAAAACTTTCCAAGTTGTGGTTTGGTTATCCATGTTTTTCTTACAATGTACACTCCACCAAACAGAAGCAAAACCAGTAAATGCTCTAGTGGTAGCTAGTACTCTCTTAGGTTCAGAAAAGTCATGGTGACTAAGAACTTCTTCTAATTCAAGCTCACAAGCTAGATAAATAGCAGGATTAAATCTACCCTCAAATGATGGTAAAGAGATAACCTGACCATATGCTTGTGTGTGTTGTCCGAACTCTCGTGATGGTGAAGATGTGTCCGTCGTCCAAGAACTTATATCTCCGGAACCTGACATGATTAGTAGAAACAAGAAAAACAATTCGAGAATAATGTTCCTATGAACTACTAGGATGTGGTTGTAAAGTGCTCATAGTAAAGCAAATATCAATATCTTACAAGTTCTTACCATGCGGCAGGTGGTGACAGGCAACCAGCTGTGTCAAGTAACTCTGAAGATTGTGCAAAATGATTGCCAGGGGAACGTACGTATACACGGTGTAGAAATATGTGGAGCTGGGTTGGCTATATATGGTAGAAAAATATTAGCAATAATCAATTCAAAGATGCAATGTTGAATAAACGCTGAACGACGGTACTGTGCTGGTCCTAGGCTAGACCGGACTAGAGACGCGAGGCTAGAACACTAATGAGGTCACGGCTTAGCACAACTAGCATCAATGAAGGGTACTAAGTAGCTCTAGACAACAAGATATAAGTGAAGATCACAACGGCAGTAAAGATAATGATGAAAAACAACTGCCAAGCAGGATATACAACAACTCTCTCTCCAACTTTCCTCTTGAAAAGTTTGAGTCAATTTTCTGATAATTTTTTCAAAGAATGCTACGAACTCAAGCTTTCGAATGCGAAAAGAATCACTCAATTCCGAGTTGATATGAGGAATCAAAAAAATTCTTAAACTGGCTTGAAAAACTGGAATAAGTTGTGTTCGCGAAATTCGGAGGGCAAAAAGACCTATTTAGAAGCCTATTTTGAGGTGTCAAATATGGAACTAGCTTCTGCAACTATTTAGATGCGGCTCGTCGCTAGCTTTCATTTGAGTACTCGTGGAGCCAAAACGGACTTCGTATGAGAAAGTTATGCCTATTTTACTGAACAGTGCACAAAACAGATTCCAATCCGAATTCAGCTATGAGATTGAGAATAAATAGATCCGAATTTTGTTTTTTTTTCTTCTCTCTTTTTTTCCTCACACTTTTTTCTTTTTCTTTCTCTTTTTTTCTTTCCTTTTTTTCTCTTTTTTCTCTATCTTTTTTTTCCAGATTGGATGTGAGTGACCTCAACTATGATTATGACCATGAACGGTGGGTAGGACGTGATGTAAATTGATGGATGGGATAATGACGCAGCGGCAGCATGACTACTGTGAACAGAACTCGAAACTATAAATGAACTAGACACTAAGACCAGCAACTCTACACGACGATGTAACCGATAATTCGATAATGCAAACAATGAAAAGAAAATTGCAAAGGCTTAGACTGGCTTGGACAAAGGATGAATAGATCTAGCTTTTTTGGGGGGCTTTTTCTTGGACAATAGGTAAGAAAATAAATCTAATCGAGGGAAAATTGGAAATTCTCACCGAGCAACCTGAAAACTGATACCACTTGATAGAGGCGGGGTGTCCCAATCTTTCGATGAGATGATAACTATTGATTTGGTGGAGTCGACTTTGACGATGTGACTACAAACATGCATGGCGTTGTGCCTTAGCAATCGCTAAACCAACCCCGAGAGGTTATTGACCACGCCGGACCATAATCAACCTGACCACGAAGGTCTATTCCTGCAAGCAATCGAAGAACAAGCAAAAATATGATTAAAGCAATCTGAATATTGCGAGTATATATGAAGTATTGATAAAGGTGGGGATCCGTAAGCAGTCTTGGTCTGGTCATTGGACACAAACGAAGTACACGAAGTTGCAATGGCTAACTTTTAACTAAGCAAATCCCTAGGAAAAAGCTACTAGATGGATCTACTTATGTACGATCAAGGGGTGACGGCCAAGGAGGTGGGAGAACGCCCCAAGGCAGCCTAAAACCAACCCTAGGTCGTACAAGGCTCATGGGCCCAAGTGGAGGTCATGCAACATCTTTGGACATGTTGTTTGACTCGGATTATGCTGCAGCATCTGATTGTCTTGTTGATATCTCAACGCTCCGGGCGAACTTGAAGGTGAATCCAATTGGGCTGGAAAGAGCACAAAATCTACTTTCCAGCAAAAAACGAATCACCAAATTCAGAGTCCGTATGAAAAAGTTGTTGGCATTTTGAGTCAGGTATGTCTGTGCAGTCCGAATCTGAATTCAGAACATGAGAGACTTGGACTCTATCTTCTCTTGGCCCAAAAGTAACGTGAGAGGACTTTTTGAATAGAACCTAAACTTCTCCTTTTCCCTTATCTTCATATGTGGATTTCACAAATGTCCCATACACCTGCAATCAGACAAAACACAAAAGTGTGTGAAGTATTTTTGTTCTGGATAACATAAATAGATTATTGAATAGTTTGCACTAGAAATCAGCTGATAAATATGCATGTATGCAATATTATTGGTCATATCCAAGGTAGTCATGTCCTCATCATATCATGGACTCTTACACCGATCAAAATTTCTAGATGACCACCATGTTACTAGTAGTATTCTTCCAAGTAGTTAGCATCGACCGTTTTGTGATCGTAGTTAGATTGTTTGTGTGAACCTTGTTTGATTTTGAATGAAGTGAATTGATTGTATTTGCCTCATGTGCATGTGGGTAGTGAAATCTCTCTTAGACCTTAATCTGTTCTGTTTTCTCACCTCTTCTAATCCATCAGATGCCTCCGAGACATGACACCGAATTTGTGTTCCCACCGGCCTTGATGCAGATTCTAGTTCAGAACCAGAACCAAGGCAACAACAAGAACAAGAACAACAACCCACCGCCACCACCCCTTGTTGACAACCTAGCCCATTTTCTGAGGTTGAATCTGCGTTGTTCTCTAGCAGCACCGAGAATATTGTTGCAGATGATTGGCTACGCAAGACTGGAAGAGAGCTGACTACTGTAGGATGCACAGATGCGGAGAGAGTGCGCTTTGCCATACATCAGCTTGATGGACCCGCAGCTTCTTGGTGGGAGAACTTCACCACCACTTACCCCATTGATACAGTTACATGGGATCAGTTTCAGCAGGCTTTCCGCACCGGCCATGTTTCAGCAGGAGCATGAGCATGAAGAAGCGCGAGTTCCACAACTTGCGCCAGGGGAGTCGTACAGTGGGACATTATGTGGATGAGTTTAGCTAGTTAGCCCGTTATGCCCTAGATGATGTGGCCACAAATGCCGCGAAGCAGGAGAAGTTTCTTGAGGGACTCAATGATGAGCTAAGCATGCAGTTGATGGTGGCAACTTTCAACAACTACCAAGAGTTGGTAGACAGGGCCCTCATGATAGAAGGCAAGCAACAACAGATTGATAATCAAAAGAGGAAGTATGGACTAGGGAGGTACACTTCTGGAGCCCAGCAGAAGCCCTGCTACTTCCCGTACTCGGGAGGACATACTCACAACCATGGAGGCCATAACCATGGAGGGCATACGCACAATGAAGGAAGTTCGCACAACCACAGTGGCCCTAAGAATGGCAATGGGAATGGAGGAAGCAACAATTAGAACCGTTCCAACCCCGCGACACCAGCAAGAGGGATCTGAGTCACATTACTTGTTTCAAGTGCGGGAAGACCGGACATTACGCCACTGAATGTCCTGAAGCAAAGAATGGAAATGGCAATGGAAGTTCTGCATAGAAGCCCAACCCCTTCACCAAAGGTCAGGTGAACCACGTCAGTGTGGAGGAGATTGAGGATCAACCCGACACAGTTGTCGGTAAGTTTTGGATTAATGCATTTACAACACTTGTTCTTTTAGATACTGGTGCATCTCATTCATTCATATCAAGGGGATTAGTGGATAAGTATAAGTTGCCAACAGTAGCCCTTAAGTCACCCATGTTAGTAAGTTCCCCAGGAGCGGAGTATATGGCTAGTAGGGGATGCTATCAGTTGCCAGTAACCATAGGTAGACATGTTTTCCCCACCGAGCTTATCCTCCTGGAGTCACAAGGATTGAATGCGATACTAGGCATGGATTGGCTATCCAAGTATGAGGGAAACATCGATTGCGCCAGTAAATCAATTCTTCTCACCACCCCGGAAGGAAAGAGGATCAAGTATGTGTCTAGGCAGGCGTCGAGGAGGACTCAGGTGAATTCCTTATCAGGAGTTGTTCAGGAGGAAGTACTTGTGGTGAAGGATTATCCCGATGTATTTCCGGAGGAGTTACCAGTCGTGCCACCAGATCAAGACATTGAGTTTTTGATAGAGTTATTGCCAAGCACCGGACCAATATCAAAAAGACCGTATCAGATGCCCGCAAATGATCTGGAGGAAATTAAGAAGTAGATTAAGGAGTTACTGGAGAAAGGTTATATTCGACCAAGTTGATCACCTTGGGGAGCCCCAGTGCTTCTAGTTGAGAAGAAGGATGGATCTTTGAGGATGGTTGTTGATTATCATGCGCTGAATGAGGTGACGATCAAGAACAAATATCCTCTGTCGATGATCAATGATTTATTTGACCAGCTGCAAGGAGCTAAGTTTTTCTCCAAGATCGGTCTTCGATTAGGTTATCACCAGTTGAAGATCCGAGAGCAGGATATACCTAAAACAACTTTTACCATGAGGTATGGGCTATATGTGTATACAGTTATGTCATTTGGTTTGACTAACGCCCCTGCCTATTTCATGAGTATGATGAACAAGGTGTTCATGGAGTTTTTGGATAAGTTCGTCGTGGTGTTCACTGACGACAGATTGGTCTACGAAGAATGAAGAAGACCATAAGGAACATTTGCGTTTGGTTCTCGAGAAGCTCAGGGAACATCAGTTGTATGCCAAGTTTAGAAAATGTGAGTTTTGGTTGAAGGAAGTTGGATTTCCGGATAGTTTATATCCAGAGAAGGAATAGCAGTAGACCCTACCAAGGTTGCATCTATCACTAAATGGTTGGCACCCACCTTAGTGGGAGAGATCAGAAGTTTTCTGGGACTCGCAGGTTATTATCGGAGATTTATTGAGAATTTTTCCAAGATTGCAAAACCCATGACAGAGTTATTGAAGAAGGACACCACGTTTAAATGGACTGAGGATTGTGAGGCCAGTTGTCAGGAGTTGAAGAAACGTTTGGTTATAGCCCCAGTGCTGATTATCCTAAACATACACAGGGACTTCCAAGTGTATTGTGATGCTTCACGTCGAGGGCTTGGAGGTGTGCTTATGCAGGATGGAAGAGTTGTTTCATATGCCTCACGACAGCTTTGACCTCATGAGTTGAATTATGCTACACATGATTTGGAGTTAGCAGCTGTAGTGCATGCGCTCAAGACATGGAGACATTTTCTCATCGGAAACCGTTGTGATGTTTATATGGATCATAAGAGTTGAAGTACATCTTCACGCAGAAGGAGTTGAACCTCAGGCAAAGGACATGCTTGGAGCTCATAAAGGATTATGACATGAGATTGCATTATCATCCAGGAAAGGCCAATGTTGTAGCAGATGCGTTGAGCCGCAAGAGTTATGTTAACATGCTCATAACCGAAGGATTACCTAAGGAGCTAGCCGATGACCTTTCAGAGCTGCGTTTGGAGATAGTTCCAAGAGGTTATGTTGCAACATTGGAAATTCAGTCCACTTTGTTGGGAAAAATTAGAGAAGCCTAGAAGACGGACACGGAGATTGCTTAAATAAAGGAAATGATGAGTAAAGGAAATGCTAAAGGGTTTTGTGAGGATGAGCACGACACCTTATGGTTTGAGGATCGTATTTATGTGCCTAATGACCCTGAGATCAGGAAGTTGATTCTTCAAGAGGCTCATGATTCGCCTTACTCTATTCACCCAAGCAACACCAAGATGTATCTGGATTTGAAGGAAAGTTTCTGGTGGACAGGAATGAAGAAGGATATTGCTGAGTATGTAGGAGTATGCGATGTATGCCAGAGAGTTAAGGCAGAGCATCAGAAACCAGCAGGGCTGCTACAGCCGTTGTCGATACCCGAATGGAAGTGGGATAAACTTGGCATGGATTTTATCACTGGATTACCCAGGACTCGTTTAGGCTAGACTCTATCTGGGTTGTAGTTGATCGCTTGACGAAGGTAGCCCATTTCATCCCCGTGAAGACAACTTATATGAGTGATAAGTTGGCAAAGATATACATGACCATGATCGTATGTCTGCATGGAGTTCCGAGGACCATTGTATCAGATAGAGGAACACAGTTTACTTAAAAGTTTTGGATTAAGTTGCATGAAACTTTGGGTACCATGCTAGAGTTCAGTACAACCTTTCATCACAGACAGATGGACAGACCGAGAGAGTCAATCAGATTCTGGAGGCATGTTGAGAGCTTGTGCGCTAGATTATGGATCTAGTTGCGATGACAATTCGCCCTATGCAGAGTTCTCCTATAACAACAGTTATCAAGCCAGTTTAATGATGTCCCCTTTTGAAGCTTTGTACGGAAGGAGGTGCAAGACACCATTATCGTGGGATGAAGTTGGAGATCGACAGTTGTTTGGACCAGACTTAATCAGAGATTCTGAAGAGAAGGTTAAGTTGATTCGCGACAGACTCAAGGTAGCCCAATCCAAGCAGAAGAGTTATGTAGATACTAAACGCAAGGAGGTAGCTTACGAAGTCGAAGATAGAGCATATCTTCGTGTGTCCCCACTTTGAGGAGTTAAACATTTTGGAGTCAAGGGAAAGCTAGCACCATGTTTTGTGGGACCATACAGAGTTTTGGAACGCATGGGAGTAGTTGCGTACAAGTTGGAACTGCCCGAAGGATTGTCAGGAGTTCATGATGTGTTTCACGTTTCCAAGTTGAAGAAGTGCCACGCATAGATGACCAATATTCCTCTGAGAGATACAGTGCCACTGGAAGCAATTCAGTTGGATAGTGATCTGACCTATGAAGAGAAGCCAGTCAAGATTCTCAAATTTTCCAGCTGAGTTACTTGCAGCAAGGTTATCAAGTTTTGCAAAGTTCAGTGGAGCCACCATACCGAGGGTGAAGCCACATGGGAGCGAGAAGAATACCTCCGCAAGGACCACCAAAACCTTTTTTGCTGACCAACCCGAATCTCGAGGGCGAGATTCACCTTAAGGGGGGTAGGTTTGTAACATCCCAATTTTCAATTTGGATGTTATACATATATCATCATATGCATATCATTTTTATTGCATTTTTGTTGTGATCCAAGAAATCTTAAGCAATTCAAGGACCCAAGGAGAGAGTTGGAGGATTCATAAAATTTTCATATTTGAATTTATTTCAAATTTGAAAAGAGGATCAATTTGATTTTCAATAATTTCTTTCCAATTATTTCCAACAATAAAAAAATGAGAGAAAATAATATGACTACTTCAAAACAGAGGAGAAATATTGGAAAAGAAATTTTGCAATCAAATTATTAATTTATTTGAGTTTTATTTGCTATTTTATTTGAATTAGAGAAAAACATGCATTTTAAAAAATTGCATTTAGTCCAGAAAAATGTTCATATTGTCCCAAATATTAGGTAGGGACAGTGAAAATTGTTTCTGGAATTCTTAGATTTTTATTTTTGTTTATTAGGATTTTCTTCGCGGAAACCGTCTAAAAAAAGTGCGCGCCGACTTGGCCGGCCCAACCGAGCCGAGGCCTAGCCCAGCCGCCGCTAACCGCCTTCACCTCCCCGTGACCGCGCTGGACTCCGGCGAGGGGAGTCCGGATCAGGGCCGCGCCCGTCGCCCCCTGCTCCAAGCCGAGGCCCCCTTGGGCCTTTATAAACGGAGCCCCGCCGCCGCCCACCTCCCCTCAAGCCGCCACCGTCCGCACCGCCGCCGCCGCCCCGCGCCACCGTCGCCTCGCCCCGCCGAACCGCCACCGGATCCAAAGCCCGAGCCGCCGCTACCGCCGATTTTTCCCCGCCGCCGATCAATTCCGATTAACCGATATAAAACCGCTCGGGTTTTCTCGGTTTTATTTTTTTAGATCGGTTTAGGTTAGATAGACTTTATTTTCTTAGATCTGTTAGTTTAGCGAATATTCACTCGTTAGTTTATTTTAACGAACGAATTCGTTCGTTAGGTACTGTTAGCGAATGTTCGTTTTGTAGATATTTTTCTTTTTTGTTTTATTTTCGGGCAGGGACCTATCCGCGAATAGTTTTCTCACGGTTTAGCCCCTGATCTTAAAACTAGCGTAACTTTTTGCTCGTTTATCCAATTAGATGAAACAAACGCCTAAATCTTTGTAACGATCTCTTCTTTCCAGTAAACCAACTTGAACATGATTTTGAGATTTAAAATTTGAGTTTAGTTCAGATTAGTGTTTGATCTTGTTTTGTTTGTATCTTGAGTTTCGTAACTCCGTTTGAGTTGATTCTTTTTGCTAATCATAGCTAATCACATGTACCTAATGTTAAGACCTAATTAACATGACAATAATGCTGTTAGGTTTTGTTTTCTTTTTAGTTTAGTCATTTGCTTGTTTCGAGTTTGATTTGGATCTTTTCTCGATTTCTCTCTGTTTCGTTTGAGTGATTGCTTATGTATGCTACTGTTTGTCTATGCTAGATTACCCGGAGTGCGAAGCTTGTTACTACGAATCCCTAGAGTTTGCAGATCGTCAGCAAGGCAAGTTACACTTTGATCATACTCTTCTATACCCAGTTTTTACTATGCATTAGTTATGCCCTCAAATATTTGCATGAGTAGGATTGGGAACATGTGGTTTGGTTGTAGTACTTGAGGTAGGAACCTAATACCTTTTGATCACCCCAGGAATATATGTTATGCTCTATTATTGCTTAGCCATGCTCGTAGACGGGGATTGGATCATGATACACATGGAAGTTATGAGAGTTATTAATCATGGATAACATTAAGATGGCAACTTTAATATACATCTGGGTGGATTGGTTGGGGCACCTAGAGAATCAGTTTTTGTCCGTTTGGGAAATCCTGGAGTACCCGTGTGATTTTTCCTCAGTTCGCCACCCAGGCTCAAAGGGATCATATGATATTTCGTGCCTAGAAACTTCCGTTTGCAGCCATAAGCCATTATGGGCTTTGGCATAGTTGAGTAAGTTGTATGAGCTCTCGAAGAGGTGGACTAGCAGATGTAGGGGAAAGTAGGCGTACCAGTCTGCCCGGAGTAGAGAGTTAATGCTTCAAAAAGACTATGTCTTGATCTTCCGATCATGGATGCAGTCGAGTCTTGTGGGGGAAAAGTGCGCAACCTCTGCAGAGTGTATAAACTAATCAGGTTAGCCGTGTCCTCGGTTATGGACATCTTGAGTATCTGGATTGGATATTATTGTTGATCTCATCACTCTTTAAATTAATTGAATTGGGTTTAATGATGATACTTGTTTAATTTGGATTTGAGTTGGAGGAACCTTCTCAAATATTGGTACAACTTGGGAGTAGCAAATAAAATGTATTCCTTTGTTGTAGGAAAAAATTAGCTTTATGCAAAATCTTAAACTTGGAGCGTCCACCGGCCAAATATTGCATGTAGATATAGTTCTTGCATTCATTGCTTTACAGTGTAACTCTGCCCGCATATTCAATGTGCTGACTACAATGTCCCATGTTGCAGACTACTCAGACAATGAATAAGGTGCGATAGGTCGTTGTCATGCACTCAGCTATGCCGTTGGAGTTGATGGACTCATTTACCTTCGAAGCTTCCGTAGTTACTTAGTTTAGATGGCCTTCAGCCATATTATTTGTGTAATAATACTCTTTACGAGGACCTCGATGTAATAAGTGTGTGATTGAACTCTACTATAATTCCTCGAATACTTCTTGTGTCAGCATTACCGATCCAGGAATGACACTTAAGCAAAGAGACTTCGGTCCATTGGGATCATGGTCGCTACATAAATTACATACCAGTGCACATATAGTTAATATGCTTTATTTTTGTCCCAAGTATTACTGTACTTCCTTGATATCACGGCCTACTATTTTACTTCTTGCATGCTATATTTATGATAATGGTGTTGTTCTGATGCCACCTATTGGTTCCATCAGACTGCTTCATGTTCTCTATGCTTAATTACACATCAGCAATCTAGCATGTGGTTCCGCTGCTTTTTGTTTGTTTTACCCTACATTTTCTGATGCTAGCTATTATATCACTGCTCCGAGCCTCTGTTCATTACTTTTTTATCTGTTCTTGATCTTCCCAAGTTGCATGACTAATTTGATGCTTCTATTAATTATGGAGCTGCCAACCCCATCAACCAAATTATTTGTTCTTTGGGATTGGCACCTCGAACAAGCATAAAGATAGAGGGAAGCTGATATATTGTCGTGTATGCACACACCCTTCTTCATTAGTTTAGATGAACCATTGATGATCAATTCGAACCAGTGCATGCGATTAAAATTAATTTTACCAAAATAGAGAGTGCAGAATAAACTACAACAACTAGATTTGCAACCATGAGATGCTGACGATATCTTCAAAGAACAATGCAACAGCAGCGAGGCTTCACATCAACATATGGTAAGCCAGTGTGTTTTAGTACATGTGAAATGTAATGCGAGTGGGCTGCTTTCTTGGCTTGTGCTCTCAACCTATAATCCTACAGAACTACAAATAGTTCAGTTGTCTGCTTTGCTGCATTGCTTGACTCAAATGCTTGTTTGTTACTTGTTACGCTATACCTAAGTCGGCCAATATGTCAGCAGGGCCTGCTGTACTATCGTAAAGAAATGCATGCCTAGTTCATTTGAGTCCTTAACTTTTCCTCTGAACTTCATCACAAGACTGTCTTTGTAGTTTATATGAGGCCACACTGTTAAGTGCTTTCTCAGATTATTTCAACTGCTTAGATGCCTTGGCAACTTAAGTATAGAAGTGGTACACTCCCTTTCAACTAGGGATGTCAACTGGGTCCTGTTTAATCCCGATTAAAGTCCACTAGTGGTATGATAGTTCAAAAGAGTTTTTGTTTTTTGAGGAAAATGAACTAGGGAGCTAGCAAAAACTAAATAGATGGGACTGGCAGATGTCATTTATTTGCCACTTACATCCCTAGTTTCATCTTACCATTTTAGTTTCTTTTCGGCTGATGCTGCTTCGAACCATTTAAATATAGCTTGCCATGCTCGGCAATAATTCGTATGTTGTTTACCATGTAAGCTTACTGCCTGGATCATGCGATAACTATCTCTTACTTATGTCCAGCGGAAACCTTTCAGGATGCCGTTCACACTAGGACACAATGTACAACCCCAGAATCTATTTGTGGAAGCAGTGCGCCTTCCATGTTACCAAATGGTAGCAGTTTAGAGGCAACACTGCCGGAGAGCAGCCTGAGCACATATATTATAGTTCTTGAGGCTCTACTAGAGGCAGAAAGAGATAGTGTGGCTGCCATGAATGAGGTATCCTTGATCTTGAGGCTGGAAATTATGCAATTAGCGGCACGCATTATGTAAGAAACCCAAGAATTGGAGGAAGTAGGAATGTTGCATTTGAAGACGGAGGAGGTCCTACTGTTTCTGCTATCTGAAGCCTAGGGTAATCCCGGTTCTTCTGCAGTCTGAGCAAAACAATACGTACTGGCATTATTCCCAGGGTAATGACCTCGTTTGCAGCAGTTTCAAACGTACTCCCTTCGGTCCTTTTTAGTCGGCATATAAGTTTTGTCTAAAGTCAAAGTATCTCTACTTTGACCAATCTTATATAAAAAAGTATCAACATTCACAATGTAAAATCAACTAGACACAAATCTAATATGAGAAGTAAAAAGGAATAGAGGGATTACAAAAAGTTTGAGCAACTTTTTAGCGTTCCTGTACATTGCAATCAAACACACAGGATTGGCAATTCATAGAGCATTCAAAACAATCGATGATTATGCATCTCAGCGATTCACATGTCAGAGCCAATATTTACTTCACAATTAAAGAATAAAGAAAAACCGATCGATGCTGCTGACAGCAAAGGGTGTCCCATTCGAAATATCAAACGCATGTCTTCTTGCTAACATCAATGAGAAAAATTTGACAAGGTTTTCGCATTCCAAAATGTCAAATGCATGTTGTTTTGCGTACATCAATGAGCAAACTTTGACAAGGTTTTCCCATTCCAAAATATCAAATGCCTACGATTGTGGAATGGACAGGGTTTGCCATAAGTTCGGACATTGACATGCAACCTCGTGCTAAATAAACCAGCTGTTCTTTTTGTGCAGTTCCACCAAAATCAACCAAATTCACGCGTAACTTGTATGATTTCGCCTTTATATGGTACAACGCTTTGAACATATCGGCACCTCCTTTCTTGTGGTGGAAATGAATAATTCGAGAATATTCGATGTATTCGTGAACATTTGTGCAGTTCCCCTTGAAATCAAGTTGAGCACCCCTGTTTGCATAAGTACAAAAAAGTGATTATTATAAAGACAACTGTATTATGAATTGACAGTATAAACAAGCAACCTACATGATCCATGCAGAGCACACATTTTAAAAAATGGAACTCAGCGAAAGGAATCCTAAAACAACATTGTATTGGCCATTATAGCAACAAATATGGAGATCCGTGAATGCTTCCAAGCTGAAGTTAGTTTGTTCTTGTGGGCAATAAAACCATCCTTCAATTGCTCCCTTTTGATAAGAAGAGAGCCTTGGCTTCTTCATCCTGGCATAATAGGAACTAGACAGCTCACATTCTCCATATTCTTCTTCAGAGGTGGATATCCTGTTGTGCAATGCTCGAAAAAAGGAAAGGAATTATTTAAAACAGCACAGATGAAGCATTTCATGGCAGTAGCTAAATAGTAGCACAACACCAATAGAGATGACAAAGCTGAATCATATGGATGAAATCCATTGGCCGGTACCAACCTTTGTTAGGAGGCTTATTGTGTAGAGCATACATATGAAGCACTTCACCGAACATCTGTTGTTATCTACTGTGCTTGCCATGCTTACTATATACTCCTCGATTAGTTTAATGTTTCCAACATCTTCTTGTGTAGTTCCACTAAAATAAATGTGATCTTCTAAGAAGATCCCTGTTTGCACAAGTAGAGATAATTACATATTACATTAAGCATGGCATCAAATCAGTGGCAAAACAATTGCTCGTTCCAGCCATAGCAATAAATTAAGATGCAAAACTAGATCATTACTTGTGTCATCACAGTTCCAGTGCTTCATTATAGCACCAGGGGTTGATTTTTGTTTTTCTTTAGATTGTTCTTCCCCTTCATCACTTGGTTCAATAACAGACAAGCTTCGCCTTCAATGTAAGATTTGGCATGTCAATTAGGGAGCACAAGTATAGCACTAAACAACGACATTAATTTTCCGATGACAGTAGCAAAATACATGCCAACAGTTGTGAAATATCATTATCTTACCTCAATGGGATATTACGGTGCACATACAGATTGGAAGTCTTGTCTCCATTTGTGCAGTTCACTAAAATCAAGCAACATTACCGTATAAGTAGCATAACATATGAAAGCACACTGCACAATCATGTGAAAGAAGTCTAGTACTAACCTCTCATGATGCGGAACTCAAACAACTGAGAAGAAGAAGATCTGAAACAAATTTGCCAACAAGGATAGCAAGTCAGATCTCCTCTTGTGCAGTTCCACTAAGATCAAGCAATCAAGCAACGTTGTCGGTGTGACATTTTGGTTAAACTGCATAAAACACTCTTAAAACAAAAGTGTTTTGTGCAGTGCGACAAAAGGTCACAATAGAACTGAGGTGAAGTAGATAAACCTGTTTACACAGAGGCGCAAAGGAAACAAGTACTGGTCAATAACTGTGGATGACACAGAAGCCCACATAAGAAGCATCTAACTTATCTAAATGGGAAAGAAAGCAAGATAGTAGCATTTCTCAAACATTGGCACTGATTCATATTAACAAAGAGATTATTAACAATAAAATTCGTTAAACATGTAATTTGCTTTCAACTGTGGCATTGCTTCAATTTTCCGGCGACATTATTAGAGGGTGTTTGTTTACAGGGACATTTCGGTGTAGGGACTAAAAAAAGTCCCTTTTAGTCCCATCTAAAGCAAACATGAGGGACTTTTAGGGACTAAAAGTGGGCATTTGGGTCTAAAGTAAGAAGACCCTGAGGGAGAGTCTTTTTGGGACTTTTTCCAATAGTTGTCCCAGCCCTGCATCGCACCATATCTCTATTAGTTCATTACTAAGGGTAACATGGCCTTTTAGCATGTCATTTAATAACCTCTTGTTCATGTTTAGTCCCTGGAACTAAACAGGTAGGGACTAGGGACTTTTTAGTTGGAACTAAAAAAGTCCTAGGACTTTTTAAACAAACAGGGCCTTAGATTAACAACAGCTAAAGAGTTCTACGGGACAGTGGACGCACCAGCACCATGTGCATCTATCGATGTATAAAGGGGTGATGCACAGTCTGTTGCAACAAAGAACAAACAACAAAGGAGCATATTTTGTGTTGGTCCCAGTTTGGTCATCTTTAGACACCTTTCCCAATGTGAGGGCAGCAAATCTAGTCCTGCTCAAACTCCACATCCTTGTCCCCCAAAATAGAAAGATCAGTTCGTTACAGATGTACGTACTACATTTGTCATTGTTTTCCCTTTTTGACCAAGGTAGGTGCTAGATAGCCAGTCTGTACTACTTTCCCCCTTCCTTTCCTCTTTGAACCACGCCCTAGATTCATGATACACAACTTCCCCCACTACTTTCCTGTTTGATCCAACACCAAGATTCAAGTGCAGAAGCGGAAAAAGCCCACACACAGCTAGAGCAATGCATGTGGAATAAGTAAATTATACCTTAAGGTTCTCGGGGTGTGGCTCAGTGGTCGGCCAGAGGCCGATCTGCCCACACTATGTACGACAGCGAGGAAGAAGGTGTTGTTGGCCCTCCCACACCGCCGTTGGGTGAAAGAGAACAGCTACGCTGGTAGTGGATTGCTACGTCTTGAGCTTGCGTTGGTTTTCCTTGAAGAGGAAAGGGTGATGCAGCAATAGTAGCGTAAGTATTTCCCTCAGTTTTTGAGAACCAAGGTATCAATCCAGTACGAGGCTCCTCAGAAGTCCCACGCACCTACACAAACAAACAAGAACTCGCCAATGCAATAAAGGGGTTGTCAATCCCTTCATGACCACTTGCGAAAGTGAGATCTGATAGAGATAATATGATAAGATAAATATATTTTTGGTATTTTATGATATAGATAGGAAAAGTAAAAATGCAAATAAAATTAAATTGAAAGCTTATATGATAAAAGATAGACCCGGGGGGCATAGGTTTCACTAGTGGCTTCTCTCAAAATAGCCTAAGTATTACGGTGGGTGAACAAATTACTGTCGAGCAATTGATAGAAAAGCGAATAATTATGAGACTATCTAGGCATGATCATGTATATAGGCATCACGTCCGTGATAAGTAGACCGACTCCTGCCTGCATCTACTACTATTACTCCACACATCAACCTCTATCCAGCATGCATCTAGAGTATTAAGTTCATAAAGAACAGAGTAACGCATTAAGAAAGATGACATGATGTAGAGGGATAAACTCATGCAATATGATATAAACCCCATCTTTTTATCCTTGATGGCAACAATACAATCGTGCCTTGCTGCCGCCTATCTATTGGGAAAGGACACCGCAAGATTGAACCCAAAGCTAAGCACTTCTCCCATTGCAAGAAAGATCAATCTAGTAGGCCAAACCAAACTAATAATTCGAAGAGACTTGCAAAGATAACTTAATCACACATAAAAGAATTCAGAGGAGATTCAAATATTTCTCATAGATAAACTTGATCATAAACCCACAATTCATCGGATCTCGACAAACACACCGCAAAAAGAGTTACATCAAATAGATGTCCAAGAAGATCAAGGAGTTCATGGTATTGAGATTCAAAGAGAGAGAAGAAGCCATCTAGCTAATAACTATGGACCGGAAGGTCTGTGGTAAACTACTCACAACTCATCGGAGAGGCCTTGGGGATGATGTAGAGGCCCTCCATGATCGATTCCCCCTCCGGCAGTGCGCTCGCGAAGGCTCCAAGATGGGATCTCGCGGATATAGAAGGTTACGGCGGTGGAATTAGGTTTTTGTGGTCTGTTCTAATGTTCTCGGGGTACGTGGGTATATATAGGAGGAAGAAGTAGGTCGGAGGACGCCCGAGGGGCCCACGAGATAGGGGGCGCGCCCAATAGGGGGCACCCTCCACCCTCGTGGACGCCTCGGCTGTTGCTTGACTTCCACTCCAAGTCCTCTGGATCACGTTCGTTCCAAAAATCACGCTCCCGAAGGTTTCATTCTGTTTGGACTCCATTTGATATTCCTATTCTTTGAAACACGGAAATAGGCAAAAAAACAGCAATACGAGCTGGGCCTCCGGTTAGTAGGTTAGTCCGAAAAATGATATAAATGTGTAAAGTAAAGCCCATAAACATCCAAAACGGGTAATATAATATCATGGAACAATCAAAAATTATAGATGCGCTGGAGACGTATCAAGCATCCCCAAGCTTAATTCCTGCCTCGTCCTCAAGTAGGTAAATGATAAAAACAAAATTTTTGATGTGGAATGCTACCTAGCATAATTCTCAATGTAATTTTCTTTATTGTGGCACAAATGTTCAGATCCAAATGATTCAAAATAAAAGTTCATATTGACATAAGAAATAGTAATAATTCAAGCATACTAATCAAAGAAATCATGTCTTCCCAAAACAACATGGCTAAAGAAAGTTCATCCCTGCAAAATCATATAGTTAGGCTATACTTCATTTTTGTCACGCAAAAATGCTCCCATATTATACACCCCCGATGACAAGCGAAGCAACTGTTTCGTACTTAAATAATCTCAAACTTTCAACTTTCACGCAATACATGAGCGTGAGCCATGGATATAGCACTATCGGTGGAATAGAATATGATGATGGGGATTCTGTGGAGAAGACAAAAAAGGAGAAAGTCTCACATTGACGAGGATAATCAACGGGCTATGGAGATGCCCATCAATTGATGTCAACATGAGGAGTAGGGATTGCCATGCAACGGATGCACTAGAGCTATAATTGTATGAAAGCTCAACAAAAGAAACTAATGGGTGTGCATCCAACTTGCTTGCTCACGAAGACCTAGGGCATTTTGAGGAAGCCCATCGTAGGAATATACAAGTCAAGTTCTATAATGAAAAATTCCCACTAGTATATGAAAGTGACAATATATGAGACTCGCTATATGAAGAACATGGTGCTACTTTGAAGCACAAGTGTGGAAAAGGATAGTAACATTGCCCCTTTTTATTTCTACTTTCTTTGTTCTTTTTTTCCTTTTTTTTGGGCCTTTCTTTTTTCTTTTGGCCTTTCTTTCTTTTTCTTTTTTTCTTCTTGGCCTTTTTTTCTTTTTGGACTTTCCCTTTTTTTATTTGGGGACAATGCTCTAATAATGATGATCATCACACTTTTATTTATTTACAACTCATGAATTACAACCCAAAACTAGCACAAGATATGACTCTGTATGAATGCCTCCGGCGATGTACCGGAATGGGCAATGAATCAAGAGTGACATGTATGAAAAATTATGCATGGTGGCTTTGCCACAAATACGATGTCAACTACATGATCATGCAAGGTAATATGACAATGATGATGCGTGTCATGATGATAAACGGAACGGTGGAAAGTTGCATGGCAATATATCTCGGAATGACTATGGAAATGCCATAATAGGTAGGTATGGTGGCTGTTTTGAGGAAGATATAAGGAGGTTTATGTGTGATAGAGCGTATCATATCACGGGGTTTGGATGCACCGGCGAAGTTTGCACCAACTCTCAACGTGAGAAAGGGCAATGCACAGTATCGAAGAGGCTAGCAATGATGGAAGGGTGAGAGTTCGTATAATCCATGGACTCAACATTAGTCAAAAAAGAACTCATATACTTATTGCAAAAATCTACAAGTCATCAAAAACCAAGCAATACGCGCATGCTCCTAGGGGGATAGATTGGTAGGAAAAGACCATCGCTCGTCCTCGACCGCCACTCATAAGGATACACAATATAAGAACACCTCATGTTTCAAATTTGTTACACAACTTTCACCATACGTGGATGCTATGGGACTTGCTAACTTCAACACAAGCATTCTTTAAATTCATAATCACCCAACTAGCATGACTCTAATATCACTACCTCCAGATCTCAAAAAAATTATCAACTATCAAATTGATCATAGCATCCAATTCACTTCCTATGATATTTTTTATTATACCCAACTTGGATTCCCACCATTCTAGGACTAATTTGATAACCATAGCAAATACCATGCTGTTCTAAGAGACTCTCAAAATGATATAAGTGAGGCATGAGAGACTAACAATTTCTACAAAATTAAGCGACCGCCGTGCTCTAAAAGATTTAAGTGAAGCACTAGAGCAAAACTATCTAGCTCAAAAGATATAAGTGAAGCACGTAGAGTATTCTAATAAATTCTAATCAAGTGGGCTTCTTCCCAAAAGGTGTGTACAGCAAGGATGATTGTGGTAAACTAAAAAGCAAAGACTAATATCATACAAGACGCTCCAAGCAAAACACATATCATGTGGTGAATAAAAATATAGCTCCAAGGAAAGTTACCGATAGATGAAGACGAAAGAGGGGATGCCTTGCGGGGCATCCCCAAGATTAGGATTTTGGCTATTCTTGAATATCTTGGGGTGCAATGGGCATTCCCAAGCTTAGGCTCTTGCCACTCCTTATTCCATAGTCCATCAAATCTTTACCCAAAACTTCAAAACTTCACAACACAAAACTCAACAGGAAATCTCATAAGCTCCGTTAGTGCAAGAAAGAAAAACCACCACATAAGGTACTGTAATGAACTCATTCTTTATTTATATTCGTGTTAAACCTACTGTATTACAAGTTCTCTATGGTTCATACCCTTACATACTAGCCATAGATGCATCAAAATAAGCAAACAACACACGAAAGATAGAATTTGTCAAAAACAGAACAGTCTGTAGCAATCTGTAACTCATGAATACTTCTGGAACTCTAAAAGTCATACCAAAATAGGAAGTCCTGGAAATTTGTCTATTGATCTACAACAAAAAGAATCAACGCAAAAGCACTTTTCTATGAATTACTAAAATTATTTTCGTGCGTGCAAAGTTTCTGTTTTTCAGCAGAATCAAATTAACTATCACCATAGGTTACCCTATAGGTTCTACTTGGCACAAACACTAATTAAAACATGAAAACACATCTAAACAGAAGGTAGATGAAAAATTATTACTAAACAGAAGCAAAAACAAAAAACATAAAAATAAAATTGGGTTGCCTCCCAACTAGCGCTATCGTTTAACACCTCTAGCTAGCCATAAAAGCGAGGATAGATCTAAGTAGTGCCATCTTTGGCACTTAATTCATAAGTAGCTCGCATGATAGATTCATAAGGTAATTTAACTTTCTTTCTTGGAAAGTGCTCCATGCCTTTCCTTAATGGAAATTGGAATCTAATATTCCCTTCCTTCATATCAATAATCGCACTAATCGTTCTAAGGAAAGGTCTACCAAGAATAATAGGACATGAAAGATTGCAATCTATATCAAGAACGATAAAATCTACGGGCACCAAATTCCTATTTGCCACAATGAGAATGTCATTGATCCTTCCCATTGGCTTTTTAATGGTGGAATCCGCAAGGTGCAAATTTAAAGAGCAATCATCAAGATCTTGGAAACCTAGAATATCACACAAAGTTTTGGGAATTGTGGAAACACTAGCACCCAAATCACATAAAGCATAACACTCATGATCTTTAATCTTAATATTTATAGTAGGTTCCCACTCATCATTAAGTTTTCTAGGAATAGGAACTTCCAACTTAAGTTTTTCATCATAAGATTGCATCAAGGCATCAACAATAAGTTTGGTAAAAGCTTTATTTTGACTATAAGCATGAGTAGAATTCACAACGGATTGCAACAAGGAAATACAATCTTCTAAAGAACAATTATCATAATTAAATTAATCCAAGATACTGGGTTCAATGCTATTTAAAGTCTTGACCTCTCCAATCCCAATTTTACCAATTTTAGCATCAAGATCTAAAAACTCTGAATCATTGGGACGCCTTTTAACTAAAGTTGACTCATCTCCAGTCCCATCATTATTAAGATTCATATTGCAAAACAAGATTTAATAGGGCACACATCAATAACTTTTAGATTTTCATCATTATTTTCATGGAAACTAGAAGAACACACCTTTACAAAGCAATCTTTCTTAGCACGCAATCTAGCGGTTCTTTCCTTGCACTCATCAATGGAAATTCTCATAGCTTTGAGAGACTCATTGATATCTTGCTTAGCAGGAGTAGATCTAAGTTTCAAAGAATCAACATCAAGCGAGAGTCTATCAACGTTCCTAGCCAAATCATCAACTTTAAGCAATTTTTCTTCAAGCATGGCATTAAAATCTTTTGAGATATCATAAATTCTTTCACACTATTCTCAAAATCAGAGGGCATCTTATTATAATTACCATAAGAATTATTGTAGGAATTTCCATAATTATTAGAGGAATTACTAGGGAACGGTCTAGGATTAAAGTTTCCTCTATAAGCATTGTTACCAAAATTATTCCTACCAACAAAATTCACATCCATAGATTCATTATTATTCTCAATCAAAGTAGACAAAGGCATATCATTGGGATCAATAGAAGCACTCTTAGTAGAAAACAATTTCATAAGTTCATCCATCTTTCCACTCAAAACGTTAATTTCTTCTATATCATGCACTTTCTTACTAGTAGATCTTTCGGTGTGCCATTGAAAATAATTAGCCATAATATTATCAAGGAGTTTTGTATGTTCTCCTGAGATGATTTCCATAAACGTGCCTCCCACGGCCGAATCTAAAAGATTTCTAGAAGCAAAATTCAATCCGGCATAAAAATTTTGTATGATCATCCATAAATTCAAACCATGAGTAGGGCAATTGCGAATCATCAATTTCATTCTTTCCCAAGATTGGGCAACATGCTCATGATCAAGTTGTTTAAAATTCATAATATCGTTCCTAAGAGAGATGATCTTAGCGAGAGGAAAATAGTTAGATATAAAAGCATCTTTGCACTTATTCCATGAATCAATACTATTCTTAGGCAAAGACGAAAACCAAACTTTAGGGCGATCTCTAATTGAAAACGGAAATAACTTCAATTAACAATATCATTATCCGTATCTTTCTTCTTTTGCATCACACACAAATCAACAAAGTTGTTTAGATGTGTAGCGGCATCTTCACGAGGAACGCCGGAGAATTGATCTTTCATAACAAGATTCAGCAAAGAAGCATTGATTTCACAAGACTCAACATCATTAAGAGGAGCAATCGGAGTACTAAGGAAATCATTATTTTTGGTATTGGAAAAGTCACACAATTTGGTATTATCTTGCGCCATAGCGACAAGTAATCCAACACACAAGCAAACAAAAAGGCAAACGAAAGAGAGAGTAGATTGGGAAAGAGAGGGCAAATAAAACGGCAAGGGTGCAGTGGGGGAGAGGAAAACGAGAGGCAAATGGCAAATAATGTAAATGCGAGGGAGATGAGTTTGTGATGAGTGCTTGGTATGTCTTGACTTGAGCGAAGACCTCCCCGGCAATGGCGCCAGAAATCCTTCTTGCTACGTCTTGAGCTTGCGTTGGTTTTCCTTGAAGAGGAAAGGGTGATGCAGCAATAGTAGCATAAGTATTTCCCTCATTTTTTGAGAACCAAGGTATCAATCCAGTAGGAGGTTCCTCAGAAGTCCCATGCACCTACACAAACAAACAAGAACTCACAACCAACGCAATAAAGGGGTTGTCAATCCCTTAACGGCCACTTGCGAAAGTGAGATCTGATAGAGATAATATGATAAGATAAATATATTTTTGGTATTTTATAATATAGATAGGAAAAGAAATATGCAAATAAAAGTAAATTGAAAGCTTATATGATAAGAGATAGACCCAGGGGCCATAGGTTTCACTAGTGGCTTCTCTCAAGATAGCATAAGTATTACGGTGGGTGAACAAATTACTGTCGAGCAATTGATAGAAAAGCGAATAATTATGAGATTATCTAGGCATGATCATGTATATAGGCATCACATCCATGACAAGTACACCGACTCCTGCCTGCATCTACTACTATTACTCCACACATCGACCGCTATCCGGCATGCAACATCTAGAGTATTAAGTTCATAAAGAACAGAGTAACGCATTAAGAAAGATGACATGATGTAGAGGGATAAACTCATGCAATATGATATAAAACCCATCTTTTTATCCTCGATGGCAACAATACAATACGTGCCTTGCTGCCTGTCGGGGTTATCTCGCGGGCGGGTTCGCGAGACGACAGATGCCACGAGGTGGCTTGTGGTGAGGGTAAGACTGCTTTGGAGGTCAAGGGATGGGATTGGGCAAACAGCACGCGGTGATTTACCCAGGTTCGGGGCTCTCCGGAGAGATAATACCCCTACTCCTCTATGTGTGAAGGTATATGCAGTGTACATATCTGGCAGTACAGAGTTGCTCATGGAGCTGTATCTGGATGAATCAGAAAGCTAGCTACACTTATTCTCTACTCTGCCTCATGTGTAAGTGAGTGTGAATATGTGTGTATGTGAGTGGCCTTGTGGCCATGGCTTGTGGCCGAATGAGCATGAGTGTGTAGGTGTGGATGGATGGATGGGTGTGGCGTGAGAGCCAAGTGAGGCTTGTCGCCGAATGGATGGATGGGTCGCCGGTTTATATACGAGTGTGGCTAGCTTGTGAGGTAAGCTAGGTAGGAATGGGTGTGTGCTTGGGATGTAAGCTAGTGTAGCTTACATGCCAAGCTGTGTGTAGCTTGCGAGCTAGGCTAAGTTTTGTCCCCGGGGCATTTTATAAATCAATGCCCGGGGACAAAGTACATTGTAGATGATGTCGCCCGTGACGAGTGAACAGTGTGTGCTTTATCAGCAATAGTGGTTGCGGTATTGTGACGCCCCCGATTCAATCGTACACTAATCATACACGCAAACGTGTACGATCAAGATCAAGGACTCACGGGAAGATATCACAACACAACTTTAAAAATAAAATAAGTCATACAAGCATCATAATACAAGCCAGAGGCCTCGAGGGCTCGAATACAAGTGCTCGATCATAGACGAGTCGGCGGAAGCAACAATATCTGAGTACAGACATAAGTTAAACAAGTTTGCCTTAAGAAGGCTAGCACAAACTGGGATACAGATCGAAAGAGGCGCAGGCCTCCTACCGGGGATCCTCCTATCTACTCCTGGTCATCGTCAACGGGCATCACGTAGTAGTAGGCACCTCCGGTGTAGTAGGATTCCTCGTTGACGGTGGTGTCTGGCTCCTGGGCTCCCACATCTGGTTGCGACAACCAGGAAGAGAGGCAAGGGGGAAAAGGGGGAGAAAGCAACCATGAGTACTCATCCAAAGTACTCACAAGCATGGAGCTACACTACATATGCATGGGTATATGTGTAAAGAGGCAATATAGGTTGACTGAACTGCAGAATGCTAGAATAAGAGGGGGATAGCTAGTCTTATCGAAGACTACGCTTCTGGCTGCCTCCGTCTTGCAGCATGTAGAAGAGAGTAGATTGAAGTCCTCCAAGTAGCATCGTATAGCATACTCCTACCCGGCGATCCTCCCCTCGTCGCCTTGTGGAAAAGTGATCACCGGGTTGTCTATGGAACTTGTCTGGGTGTGTTTTATTAAGTATCCGGTTCTAATTGTCATAAGGTCAAGGTACAACTCCGGGTCATCCTTTTACCGAGGGACACGGCTATTCGAATAGATAAACTTCCCTGCAGGGGTGCACCACATAACCCAACACGCTCGATCCCATTTGGCCGCACACCCTTTCTTGGGTCATGCCCGGCCTCGGAAGATCAACACGTCGCAGCCCCACCTAGGCACAACAGAGAGTTCAGCACGCCGATCTAAATCCTACGCGCGCAGGGGTCTGGGCCCATTGCCCATTGCACACCTGCATGTTGTGAACGCGGCCGGAAGCAGACCTAGCCCCCTTAATACAAGTGCAGGCTTTCTAGCCCAATTCGGCGCGCCACTCAGTCGCTGACGTCACAAAGGCTTCGGCTGATACCACGACGTCGAGTGCCCATAACTGTTCCCGCATAGTTGGTTAGTGCATATAGGCCAGTGGCCAGACTCAGATCAAATACCAAGATCCCATTAAGCGTGTTATTATGAAGTAACCGTGAACGCCGACCAGGGCCAGGCCCACCTCTCGCCTAGGTGGTCTCAACCTGCCATGTCGCTCCGCCTCAAATAACAGTCGGGGGCCGTCAGGAACCCAGGCCCACCTCTACCGGGATGGAGCCACCTGTCCTTCCAGCCCCCACATAGAAATCACTTGCGGGTACTCAACGAGCTGACCTGACTTTAGTCACCATCTGTGTAGTATGTATATATGTATACTATATACCCGTGATCACCTCCCGAGTGATCACGGCCCGATAGTAGCAAGGCAGACTATCAAGAATGTAGGGCCAATGATGATAAACTAGCATCCTATACTAGGCATTTAGGATTGCGGGTAAGGTATCAATGAATGTAGCAACAATGACAGGCTATGCAACAGAATAGGAGTAACCGAACAGTAACATGCTACACTACTCTAATGCAAGCAGTAGAGAGAAGAATAGGCGATATCTGGTGATCAAGGGGGGGGCTTGCCTGGTTGCTCTGGCAAGAAGGAGGGGTCGTCAACATTGTAGTCGATCGAGGCAGCAGCGACGCCCGTCTTGTAGTCTACTGGAGAGAAGAGGGGGAAGAAACAATGAATAAAGAGCAAACAAAGCATCACAAAATATAACAAGGCAATACGCGATGCCAGGGGTGATCTAACGCAGGGATAGGTGATACTGGCGAAGGGGGAAACATCCGGGAAAGTATTCCCGGTGTTTCGCGTTTTCGGACAGATGAACCAGAGTGAGAAAGTTGCATGTTTGCTATGCTAGGGATGCGTTGCGGACGAACGGGCTGCATATCCGGATTCGTCTCGTCGTTCTGAGCAAATTTCATGTACAAAGTTTTTTCATCCGAGCTACGGTTTATTTTATATTAATTTTTAAAGTTTTAAATCGTTTTTAGAATTTATTTAATTATTTAATTCCAACATTATCCAAAATAATGCATGCTGATGTCCGCATGATGTTGTTGGAAATATGCCCTAGAGGCAATAATAAAAGTATTATTATATTTCATTGTTCATGATAATTGTCTTTTGTTCATGCTATAACTGTATTATCCGGAAATCGTAATACATGTGTGAACACATAGACCACAATATGTCCCTAGTGAGCCTCTAGTTGACTAGCTCGTTGTGATCAACAGATAGTCATGGTTTCCTGACTATGGACATTAGATGTCATTGATAACGGGATCACATCATTGGGAGAATGATGTGATGGACAAGACCCAATCCTAATCAAGTATCTCTTCCTTCGACCATGAGATCGTGTAACTCCCGGATACCGTAGGAGTTCCTTGGGTGTATCAAACGTCACAACGTAACTGGGTGACTATAAAGGTGCATTACAGGTATCTCCGAAAGTATCTGTTGGGTTGACACGGATCGAGACTAGGATTTGTCACTCCGTATGACGGAGAGGTATCTTTGGGCCCACTCGGTAATGCATCATCATAATGAGCTCAAGGTGATCAAGGTGTTGGTCACGGGATCATGCATTGCGGTACGAGTAAAGTGACTTGCCGGTAACGAGACTGAACAAGGTATTGGGATACCGACGATCGAGTCTCGGGCAAGTAACATACCGATTGACAAAGGGAATTGCATACAGGGTTTGATCGAATCCTCGACATCGTGGTTCAACCGATCAAATCATCGAGGAGCATGTGGGATCCAACATGGGTATCCAGACCCCGCTGTTGGTTATTGCCCAGGATTCGTCTTGGTCATGTCTGCGTGTCTCCCGAACCCGTAGGGTCTACACACTTAAGGTTCGGTGACGCTAGGGTTATTGCGAAGACTAGTATGTGACTACCGAATGTTGTTCGGAGTCCCGGATGAGATCCCGGATGTCACGAGGAGTTCCGGAAGGGTCCGGAGGTAAAGAATAATATATAGGAAGTGGTATTTCGGCCATTGGGAAAGATTCGGGGTCTCCCGGTAATGTACCGGGACCACCGGAAGGGTCCCGGGGGTCCACCGGGTGGGGCCACCCATCCCGGAGGGCCCCATGGGCTGAAGTGGGAGGAACCAGCCCATAGTGGGCTGGTGCGCCCCTAGGCCCACCTCGCGCCTAGGGTTGAAACCCTAGGGGTGGGGCGCCCACTTGGCTTGGGGGCACTCCACCCCTTGGCCGCCCCCTTGGAGATTGGATCTCGGGGCGGGCGCCCATGGGGGCCTATATAAAGGGGGGAGGGAGGGGGGCTGCTGTACCCATCTCCAAGGCGCAGCCCCTCCCCTCCCCAACACCTCTCCTCCTCCGTTGTGTGCTCGGCGAAGCCCTGTCGGAGTACTGCCTCTCCACCATCACCACACCGTCGTGCTGCCGGTGGAGCTGTCTTCCTCAACCTCTCCTTCCTCCTTGCTGGATCAAGACGGAGGGCACGTCACCCGTGCCGTACGTGTGTTGAACGCGGAGGTGCTTTCCGTTCAGCACTTGGTCATCGGTGATTCGAATCACGTCGAGTACGACTACATCATCACCTTGCAAGCTTCCGCACGCGATCTACAAGTGGTATGTAGATGCAAACTCTCTCCCATTACTCGTTGCTTAGATCAACTCATAGATGGATCTTGGTGAAACCGTAGGAAAAAATTTAATTTTCTGCAACATTCCCCAACAGTGGCATCATGAGCTAGGTCTATGCGTAGTTCTCTAATGCACAAGTAGAACACAATTTGTTGTGGGCGTTGATCTTGTCAACTTACTTGCCTCTACTAGTTTTTTCTTGCTTCAACGGTATTGTGGGATGAAGCGGCCCGGACCAACCTTACACGTACGCTTACGTGAGACCGGTTCCACCGATTGACATGCACTAGTTGCATAAGGTGGCTGGCGGGTGCCTCTACTAGTTTTTTCTTGCTTCAACGGTATTGTGGGATGAAGCGGCCCGGACCAACCTTACACGTACGCTTACGTGAGACCGGTTCCACCGATTGACATGCACTAGTTGCATAAGGTGGCTGGCGGGTGTCTATCTCTCCCACTTTAGTTGGAGCGGATTCGATGAACATGGCCCTTATGAAGGGTAAATAGAAGTTGATAAAATCACGTTGTGGTGTTTCGTAGGTAAGAAAACGTTCTTGCTAGAACCCAATCGCAGCCACATAAAAGATGCAACAACAATTAGAGGACGTCTAACTTGTTTTTGCAGCGATTGATCATGTGATGTGATATGGCCAGAAGTTGTGATGAATGATGAATTGTGATGTATGAGATCATGTTCTTGTAATAGGATTCACGACTTGCATGTCGATGAGTATGACAACCGGCAGGAGCCATAGGAGTTGTCTTTATTTTTTGTATGACCTGCGTGTCATTGAAGAACGCCATGTAAACTACTTTACTTCATTGCTAAACGCGTTAGTCATAGAAGTAGAAGTAGTCATTGGCGTGACAACTTCATGAAGACACGATGATGGAGATCATGATGATGGAGATCATGGTGTCAAGCCGGTGACAAGATGATCATGGAGCCCCGAAGATGGAGATCAATGGAGCTATATGATATTGGCCATATCATGTCACAACTATATAATTGCATGTGATGTTTATTATGTTTATGCATCTTGTTTACTTAGGACGACGGTAGTAAATAAGATGATCCTTACAAAATTTCAAGAAGTGTTCTCCCTAAGCGTGCACCGTTGCTACAGTTCATCGTTTCTAAGCACCACGTGATGATCGGGTGTGATGGATTCTTACGCTCACATACAACGGGTGTAAGACAGTTTTACAGCGAAAACACTTAGGGTTAACTTGACGAGCCTAGCATGTACAGACATGGCCTCGAACACGGAGACCGAAAGGTCGAACACGAGTCGTATGGAAGATACGATCAACATGAAGATGTTCACCGATGATGACTAGTCCGTCTCACGTGATGATCGGACACGGGCTAGTCGACTCGGATCGTGTAACACCTAGATGACTAGAGGGATGTCTAATCTAAGTGGGAGTTAATAATTTTGATTAGAACTTTATTATCATGAACTTAGTCTAAAACCTTTGCAAATATGTCTTGTAGATCAATGGCCAACGCTAATGTCAACATGAACTTCAACGCGTTCCTAGAGAAAACCAAGCTGAAAGATGATGGCAGCAACTATACGGACTGGGTCCGGAACCTGAGGATCATCCTTATAGCTACCAAGAAACAATATGTCCTAGAAGCACCGTTAGGTGACCCACCTGTTCTCCCAGCACTGCAAGACGATTTGAACGTTTGGCAGACTCGTTCTGATGATTACTCCCTCGTTCAGTGCGGCATGCTCTACAGACTTAGAACCGGGCTCCAAAAGCGTTTTGAGCATCACGGAGCATATGAGATGTTCAAGAGCTGAAACTAGTTTTCCAAGCTCATGCCCGGTCGAGAGATATGATGTCTCCGACAAGTTCTACAGCTTGTAAGATGGAGGAAAACAGTTACAAGTGAGCACATCCTGCAGATGTCCGGGTTGCACAACCGTATGATTGGTGAACATTAACCTCCCAGATGAGGCGGTCATTGACAGAATCCTCCGATCGCTCCCACCAAGCTACAAGAGCTTTGTGATGAACTACAACATGCAGGGATGGTGAAGACCATTCTGAAGTGTTCTCGATGTTGAAGTCGCAGAGGCTGAAATCAAGAAAGAACATCAAGTGTTGATGGCCAATAAGACCACTAAGTTCAAGAAGGGCAAGGGTAAGAAGAACTTCAAGAAGGACGGCAAAGATGTTGTCGCGCCGGTAAGCCCGTTGCGGGAAGAAGTCAAAGAATGGACCCAAGCACGAGACCGAGTGCTTTTATTGCAAGGAAAGGGTCACCGAAGCGGAACTGCCCCAAATACTTAGCGGATAAGAAGGCCGGCAACACCAAAGGTATATTTGATATACATGTAATTGATGTATACCTTACCAATTACTCGTAGTAACTCCCGGTATTTGATACCGTGCCGTTGCTCATATTTGTAACTCACAGCAGAGCTGCGGAATAAACGGAGGCGAAGCGGCGACGAGGTGATGATGCGCGTCGGGAATGGTTCCAGAGTCGATGTGATCGCCGTCGGCACGCTGCCTCTACATTTGCCCACGGGATTAGTTTTGAACCTTAATAATTGTTATTTAGTGCCAAGTTTGAGCATGAACATTGTATCTGGATCTCGTTTGATACGAGATGGCTACTCATTTAAGTCTGAGAATAATGGTTGTTCGATTTATATGAGAGATATGTTTTATGGTCATGCTCCGATGGTCAATGGTTTATTCTTAATGAATCTCGAGCATAATATTACACATGTTCATAGTGTGGATGCCAAAAGATGTAAAGTTGATAACGATAGTCCCACATACTTGTGGCACTGCCGCCTTGGTCACATTGGTGTCAAGCGCATGAAGAAGCTCCATGCTGATGGACTTTTAGAGTCTCTTGATTATGAATCGTTTGACACATGCGAACCATGCCTCTTAGGCAAAATGACCAAGACTCCGTTCTCCGGAACAATGGAGCGAGCAACCAACTTGTTGGAAATCATACATACCGATGTGTGCGGTCCAATGAGCGTTGAGGCTCGCGGAGGATATCGTTATGTTCTCACTCTCCCGATGACTTGAGTAGATATGGGTATGTCTACTTAATGAAACACAAGTCCGAGACCTTGAAAAGTTCAAGGATTTTCAGAATGAGGTGGAGAATCAACGTGACCGAAAGATAAAGTTCCTACGATCAGATCGTGGAGGAGAATACTTAAGTCACGAATTTGGTACACACTTAAAGAAATGTGGAATCGTTTCACAACTCACGCTGCCTGGAACACCTCAGTGAAACGGTGTGTCCGAACATCGTAATCGCACTCTATTGGATATGGTGCGATCTATGATGTCTCTTACCGATTTACCGCTATCATTTTGGGGATACGCTCTAGAGACAGCTACATTCACTTTAAATAGGGCACCGTCTAAATCCGTTGAGACGACACCGTATGAATTATGGTTTGGGAAGAAACCTAAGCTGTCGTTTCTAAAAGTTTGGGGATGCGATGCTTATGTCAAGAAACTTCAACCTGAAAAGCTCGAACCCAAGTCGGAAAAATGTGTATTCATAGGATAGCCTAAGGAAACTGTCGGGTATACCTTCTACTTAAGATCCGAAGGCAAGATCTTTGTTGCCAAGAACGGATGCTTTCTGGAAAAAGAGTTTCTCTCGAAAGAAGTAAGTGGGAGGAAAGTAGAACTCGATGAAGTACTACCTCTCGAACGGGAAAGTGGTGCAGCCTAGGAAACCATTCCTGTGATGCCCACACCAACTGAAGAGTAAATCAATGATGATGATCAAGGTACTTCGGATCAAGTTGCTACTGAACTTCGAAGGTCCACAAGGACACGTTCCGCACCAGAGTGGTACGGCAACCCCGTCCTGGAAATCATGTTGTTAGACAACGGTGAACCTTCGAACTATGAAGAAGCGATGGCGGGCCCGGATTCCAACAAATGGCTTGAAGCCATGAAATCCGAGATAGAATCCATGTATGAAAACAAAGTATGGACTTTGACAGACTTGCCCGATGATCGGCGAGCGATAGAAAACAAATGGATTTTTAAGAAGAAGATGACGCGGATGGTAATGTTACCATCTATAAAGCTCGACTTGTCGCTAAGGGTTATCGACAAGTTCAAGGGATTGACTACGACGAGACATTCTCTCCCGTAGCGAAGCTGAAGTCCGTCTGAATCATGTTAGCAATTGCCGCATACTATGATTATGAGATATGGCGATGGACGTCAAAACGGCATTCCTTAACGGACATCTTAAGGAAGAGCTGTATATGATGCAGCCGAAGGTTTTGTCGATCCTCGTAACGCTAACAAAGTTTGCAAGCTCCAGCGATCTATTTATGGACTGGTGCAAGCATCTCGGAGTTGGAACATTCGCTTTGATGAGATGATCAAAGCGTTTGGGTTTATACAGACTTATGGAGAAGCCTGCGTTTACAAGAAAGTGAGTGGCAGCTCAGAGCATTTCTCCTATTATATGTAGATGACATACTCTTGATGGGAAATGATACAAAACTTCGGACAGCATTAAGGCCTACTTGAATAAGTGTTTTTCAATGAAGGACCTTGGAGAAGCTGCTTATATATTAGGCATCAAGATCTATAGAGATAGATCGAGACGCCTCATAGGTCTTTCACAAAGCACATACCTTGATAAGATTTTGAAGAGGTTCAAATGGATCAGTCCAAGAAGGGTTCTTGCCTATGTTACAAGGTGTGAGACTGAGCTCAGCTCACCACCGACCACTGCAAAAGATAAAGAAGAGATGAGTGTCATCCCTATGCTTCAGCCATAGGATCTATTATGTATGCTATGTTGTGTACCAGTTCGATGTAAACCTTGCCGTGAGTTTGGTAGCAAGATACCAAAGTAATCCCGGCAAGGAACACCGGACAGCGATCAAGAATATCTGAAGCACCGAAAAGGACAAAGGACATGTTTCGCTTATGGAGGAGACGAAGAGCTCGTCAGAAGGGTTACGCCGACGCTTAGCTTCGACTCAGATCTGGATGACTCTAAGTCACAAGCCGATCGTGTATATGTTGAATGGTGGAGCGAAGAAGGTGCATTTGCAAGCAAAGCGTCGTGGCGGGATCTACGTGTGAAGCGGAGTACATGGCAGCCTCGAGGCAGCGCATGAAGCGATTTGGGTGAAGGAGTTCATCACCGACCTAGGAGTCATACCCAATGCATCGGGCCGATCAAACGCTTCGTGACAACACCGAGCTATTGCCCTTGCCAAGGAGCCTGGGTTTCACAAGAAGACCAGCACATCAAGCGCCGCTTCAACTCCATCCGTGAAAATGTTCAAGATGGAGACATAGAGATTTGCAAAGTGCACACGGATCTGAATGTCGCAGATCCGTTGACTAAACCTCTCTCGCATGCAAAACATGATCAACACCAGAACTCTATGGGTGTTCGATTCATCACAATGTAACTAGATTAGTGACTCTAGTGCAAGTGGGAGACTGTTGGAAATATGCCCTAGAGGCAATAATAAAAGTATTATTATATTTCATTGTTCATGATAATTGTCTTTTGTTCATGCTATAACTCTATTATCCGGAAATCGTAATACATGTGTGAACACATAGACCACAATATGTCCCTAGTGAGCCTCTAGTTGACTAGCTCGTTGTGATCAACAGATGGTCATGGTTTCCTGACTATGGACATTAGATGTCATTGATAATGGGATCACATCATTGGGAGAATGATGTGATGGACAAGACCCAATCCTAAGCATAGCACAAAGATCGTGTAGTTCGTTTGCTAGAGCTTTGCCAATGTCAAGTATCTCTTCCTTCGACCATGAGATCGTGTAACTCCCGGATACCGTAGGAGTGCCTTGGGTGTATCAAACGTCACAACGAATCGGGTGACTATAAAGGTGCATTACGGTATCTCCGAAAGTATCTGTTGGGTTGACACGGATCGAGCGGGATTTGTCACTCCGCATGACGGAGAGGTATCTCTGGGCCCACTCAAGAATGCATCATCATAATGAGCTCAAGGTGATCAAGGTGTTGGTCACGGATCATGCATTGCGGATGCGAGTAAAGTGACTTGCCGCTAACGAAACCGAACAAGGTATTGGGATACCGACGATCGAGTCTCGCAAGTAACATACCGATTGACAAAGGAATTGCATATGTGGTTTGATCGAATCCTCGACATCGTGGTTCAACCGATGAAATCATCGAGGAGCATGTGGGAGCCAACATGGGTATCCAGACCCCGCTGTTGGTTATTGCCCGAGAGTCGTCTCGGTCATGTCTGCGTGTCTCCCGAACCCGTAGGGTCTACACACTTAAGGTTCGGTGACGCTAGGGTTATTGGGAAGACTAGTATGTGACTACCGAATGTTGTTCGGAGTCCCGGATGAGATCCCGGACGTCACGAGGAGTTCCGGAAGGGTCCGGAGGTAAAGAATAATATATAGGAAGTGGTATTTCGGCCATCGGGAAAGTTTCGGCGTCTCCCGGTAATGTACCGGGACCACCGGAAGAGTCCCGGGGGTCCACCGGGTGGGGCCACCCATCCCGGAGGGCCCCATGGGCTGAAGTGGGAGGGGAACCAGCCCATAGTGGGCTGGTGTGCCCCCCTAGGCCCACCCCCTGCGCCTAGGGTTGAAACCCTAGGGGTGGGGGGACGCCCCACTTGGCTTGGGGGTGTAGGATCGGAAGTATGTCTAGAGGGGGGGTGATTAGACTACTTGACAATTTAAAAGTTTAGCCTTTTGATTAGGACAAGTTTTTAGCAAGTTTACAATGATGAGCAAGTCAAGTATCACCCTACACATGCAATTCTAGAGTTATGGCAGCGAAAAGTAAATTGCACATGTAGTAAATAGAGGTGGAGAAGAGCAAACGCAGTTTGGAGACACGGAGATTTTTCTCGTGGTTCCGATAGGTGGTGCTATCGTCAATCCACGTTGATGGAGACTTCAACCCACGGAGGGTAACGGCTGCGAGAGTCCACGGAGGGCTCCACCCACGAAGGGTCCACGAAGAAGCAACCTTGTCTATGCCATCATGGCTTACGCCCACGGAGGACTAGCCTTACTGGGGTAGATCTTCACGAAGTAGGCGATCTCCTTGCCCTTACAAACTTCTTGGTTCAACTCCACATCTTGACGGAGGCTCCCAAGTGACACCTAACCAATCTAGGAGGCACCACCTCCAAAAGGTAATAGATGGTGTTGGTGATGATGAACTCCTTGCTCTTGTGCTTCAAATGATAATCTCCCCAACACTCAACTCTCCTCACCGATTTGGCTGTGGTGGAAGAAGGGATTGAGTGGAAAGCAACTTGGGAAGACTAGAAATCAAGTTTCATATGGTGGGAGTGGAGCAACTTGATCTCAACACAAGGGTAGGTAGTTTTCTTCTCGTAAATGTAAGGTAGGAGTGGTAGTTCTTTCGATGGCTCTCTCCACGAATGAAGAGGAGGTGGAGGGTATTTATAGCCTCCACACAAAATCCAACCGTTACACACATTTGACCAATCTCGGTCGGACCGAAGTTGACAACTCGGTGAGACCGAAAGTTCAAATCTTGTGAACGTTGGGATTTTCGTGGGACCGAAAATACAATCTCTGCTAGTCCGATTCTTCCAAAGTCTAGGGTTTGCCAATCTCGGTGGGACCGACTTTCTCATCTCGGTGACACCGATTTGAGTACTGTAGGTTCTGAAGGTTGGCAACACCAATTTCGTAACACCGAGTTTGGAATCGGAAAATCCAAATTACTAGGGTTTGGCTATATGGTGAGGTGGTTCATCTCGGTGTGACTGAGTTTATGGAATCGGTGGGACCGAGATTACTTATGAGTATATGTTGGAATGAAAGATTGCTGATAGTTTGAGAGATAAATCACTAAGCACTTTGAGCAACCAGATCATCATCATAACCTCATCCCTTTTAATAGTATTGGCTTTCCTATGGACTCAATGTGATCTTGGATCACTAAACCAAAAATGGAGTCTTGAGCTTTTGCCAATGCTTTCCTTAGCATTTTGAGGGGTCCACATCATCGGTCATTGCCATACCCATATCATTGAACTTTCTGAAATATTCTCAAGAAGCAATTAGTTCAATGATATATATGTTGTTATTAATTACCAAAACCACCCGGGGATTAGTTGCACTTTCAATCTCCCCCTTTTTGGTAATTGATGACAACATATAGATCAAAGCTTCGACAAATGATATAATCAATGAATGATATCGTCGCTTTGAGAAGTATGTGATAAGCAAGAGCTCCCCTAAATTTGTGCATTATTTAAGATTTATTTGAATGCAAATGCACAATCGATTAGGATCATGGGTCACTCTTCCATGTCACATACATCTTGGTGGAGCGCACAAAATGATAAGAATGAGTAGCATGCACCCAATCACCAAGACATGAGTAAATGATCATACAAGATATGAATAGAATATGATAAGCATTAAGCACACATTAAGGCATAGTATGATCAAGCACTCATCAAAGATAGAGCAAACGTAGTATCAAACACACGAAATGTCTCGAAGAACTCAAAAGTATCTCAAGGAAAACCGCAAACGAAAGAGCAAAAGCGAGCACTCTCTCTCGAAGTCCTATGATCTATACAATTTCTCCCCTTTGGCAACAAGTTACCAAAAGTTCAAAAGGTATAGAGCTAAGCGCCACTAGGGACTCTCTGGCGGCTCTGCTCGGGTCGATGGAGTGGAGATAGCTGCATCCGCAAAGGCTTCGCTGAAGTCTGTGGAGCTGGAGGAGTGGACACTGGAGCTGGAGCAGAACCGATGGAGCTGTGGGAGGTCTTGATGTAGTATCCACGGGTCTGCATCCATTGGAATAGCAGCTGATCTGGGCTTTGTGGGAACTCGAGCAGCTGCTCGTAATCATCTGGACTAGATCATCTTCCATCTCCTTCATGAGCTCGCCTTCTCCTCTTGGCTTCCTCAATGTCTCGCTTCAAGCTTGTTGACGGTGACTGCACTTGATCCACTTGACATCCGAGCATGGAACTTGTCTTCAACTATCCTCTCAAGACTCTCCCGAGACGCACTATGCTGGCCAGCGTAGTTCAATCCTCCGGTAGCTTCAAGAAGTTGTTCTCCAACGCCTTGGGTTTTTCTGCTGCTGCTTCGCCGCTTCCTTCTCAGCTTTGGCTTGTTTGGCGCTTCAGACTTAGCGTGTCCTTCAACAGATGTGGGAGCATCCTCACCATCACAACTTCATTATCTTCATGTTCGCTGCAGTGGCAAGTGGGGTCTATCCAATGTAGGTGTCCATGCCAAACTTGGCATTGATGAGCATCTGAATGTGCGGAGCAAACCCACATGACCTCTTTCAGTCGTCTGTCATTGTCCTCTTGATAGTCTCAACTATCGTGTCCATCACCTTAAAAGGTGCCTTCGATCTAGAATATGCAGCATGTTGATAGAATAGCCTCTTATCATGCGATGGTCTCTCGACTTGGGCATTAAAGTATGCCTCGTAATGGTGTTAGTGGTTGGGAGACCTGCTCAAGATGATAAACTGATCCAAGCTTCCATATCTCAACATCCTTGTCCGGTACCTCATTGTACATGTTCTTCATAGACTCGTGATTCTTCTTTGGAATGCCATAAACATCTACATCATCATCTCTTGATATGGAGCATTCAAGGTGGTTTCCATTCTTCAACTGTTGAAGAGAATCTACGCCTTCATCATCCATACAATTCTCGCCATCCGGATAGAAATGTGTTGTGGCATAGAACTGCATGATCATCTCATCATTCCATGTGTCAATTTCGACCAACAAACTCAGAACTCCACATGCAAAGTGAAGCTCTCATGCACATGTGGGAAGTAGTCTCTGTGCTCTTCATCGTCGATGTATTCCCGGTCAACATACCGTGTCAAGAACAATTGGCTTCTTGTCCATGAGCACTGCCTCACGTAAATCTTGTTGCTCTCGGTGTGGAATCTTGAGTCAACAATGTCCTTCTCCTGGTGGCATATGGATCAACTTGCCTCCATAGCCCGAGACCTTTGTCCTTCCTTTCCTTCATATTTTCAGCTCGAGGATGAGCATCATTATGAACTGGCGGTTCGTCGAAGCTTGACAATACATGTGCCTCTTCATCCGACTCATTTGGTGGCACATTGTCCTTCTTCTTCTCTCAAGCGGGGATATTTCTCACTGTTTTCTTTGGCTTGGCAGCAGGTTTGGCTTGAGCTGCCTTTGCTGGAACTGATGGCTTAGATTTGGTAGGTGCTCCTGCCCTGATGGCATCTCCCATCAACTTAGGCTTCTGAGGAGGCTGGGGTGCTTCCTCATCAGAATCATCATCAGCTTCATCATGTACTAGCCTCTTCCTCTTGGAAATTTTCTTTACCTTGCTGGAGGTTTCTTCTTCCATGCTCAGCTTCTTTGCAACTGTGGACTTCTTCACTTTGCTGGTGCCTTTCTTGGTGTGTTGCCCTTGATAGTCTTTGGCAACCACTTTCCTCTTAGGTTTGGAAGTGATCTCCTCCTCAGCAACAAAGTCAGAATCCTCTTCATCTGAATTTTTCTTCTTCCTGGCCCTGGTGGCAGCAGCAGGCAAACCACTTGGGGTGCTTCTCTCACCATCATCAGAAAAACTGCTGGCTTCAGGACTAGTGACCGCCTCGAATCTCAACGGTGATTCGGACTGTTCGCTGTCACTTGCATCGTATATGACCGACAACCCGTGAATAGAGTAGGTATAGGCGAGAATAGAAGAGTTATCACAAACGCAGAGGATTTTGCAAAATGAATGAGTTCAAACTTCAGTTTTAAGTTTTCACAGAATGCATTTCGGTCGTCCGACCGAGTCTAAAAATTCGTGAATCCAAGTGCCTAAATGTAACCATTCACACCATTTTCGGTTGGACCGAAATGGGTTTCGATCCAGCCGAGAGCACTAGGGTTTCATCGAGTCCTCATTTCGGTCTTACCGATTTGCACAACTCGGTTGAACCGAAGGCAAAGGCAATGGCCAGAGGCCAAATCGGTCATCCGAGAATGTAGAATCGGTCACACCGAGATGTGTTCGCGGAAACCTAACCCTAAAATTTTCACTCGAATTTCGTTCTAAGATCTAATCACTGGATAGGAAGATTTCAAACATGGCAAGAAGCTAGGCAAAACCTATCGTGCATTGAATCGAGGTTGAAGACGAGAGGATGAAACTCACCCAACTTGGTGGAGTTTCACCGCGCGGCAACGGCGCGATGAGATTGACCGTTGACGGCGATGGAGACCATGGCAGGGCGCCAAAGCGACGGCGGAGACGATCCGAAGACCACGGCGACGGCAAATAAGGGTTTGGGGCGAGACGTTTGAAGGAATAATCAACGCGCGCTGCCCTCGGTATATATACCCTTCATTTGTCGGTGGGACCGAGTTGAAAACTCGGTGGCACCGAGATGGTTAATCGCAAGATTACTCACATCGGTCACGCCGAATTTGTAACTCGGTTTCACCGAGGTGAAAACCTAGATCAATCCAAGTGATTTCGGTCCGTCCGATTTGAGTATATTGGTTTGACCGAAAGTACTTAGAAGGTTTTGGAAGTTAAGCTTTTGACGGATCGGTGGCTCCAAGCGCCTCACTCGGTCTGTCCAAAAAGACTTGATCAAAGTTTGTGATATAAGCATGAATAGAGTTTGAGACAAGAAAGCATAGATAGCTAGGGGAGGAACTTAGGCATTCTTGTCCATCCATTTGGTCAAAAAGAGATAAAATCCAAAAGACCAAAGCAACAAATGGATGTCCTCGAATGGATAAAATTATGCATCCAACATGCTCACACAATAAGATCTCAAATGAAACAGGTGTCAAACATGCACAAACAAAACTCTAGCAACTAGCACACAATTTGGCGATGACTAGGTCATCTATATATGAGTATATTGACTTAGGAGTCAAATGAGAACATTTGATCATAGGTCATACTCATCGTTTAAGCACAAGTGGGGTTACCACTTTTACATAAAGCATTAATGTGTTCACATCATTTGAAGATGCTTTAGCTCAATTCTTTAGAGCAAAGCTCCCCCTTGATGTGAGAACCCCTTTTAAAGGGTCAAACTAACCTTGGGTTGTCGTTGAAGACTTCATGTAGATGTTGAAGATGTGGATGCTCAATGTTGATGAAGATCATCAAGAGTTGGGAGCAATCCTTTGGATTCGGGCACTTTCAATACCTACATGGGTTAGTCCCACAAGGAACAAACAAGGATATCCATGGACATAGATTGAAGTACACAATAGATGATGTCCATGAAAGCAATGATTACCTTGTCCCTTGACTTACCAACATGAGGGTTTGTGACTCCATGAACTAGTGCAAGATGTGGAAGTTGATTGCATAAGTTCTTTGCCAAAATGAATGTGAGTGAAGTATGTTGGCGGAGTCACCCTCAAGAACTCTCTAGTTCTTCTTCTTCGGGATCCACATCATCTTGATGGGAATCCTTGGAGTAGTAGTTGAGCTTGTCGAAGTAGAACTTGAAGTTTCCTTGGGAACCCACTTGACCATGGCCTTGGGTGCTTCAATGAATGCATCAATCTCCTCTTGAAGCTTGTCCTTGCCTTTTAGCTTGTGGTCTTGTGGTGGAAGGTCATCTTGAGCTTGTTCCACATTGGAAGAAGTAGGATCATACTTCTCCTTTTGAGAAACAAACTTTGGAGTGGGATATTGACCTTCTTCCCATTCAACACCCTCGGCGTTGAACTCCTCGGGACACAAAGCATTGAAGAGAATGTCATAAGCTTGAGCATTGTTCTGTAACATCCGCAACTCATCCGCTGTAGCTTCGCGATCCGGAACTTTTCCTTCCTCGAAGAACTCACCTTGCAAGCCAACACAAATAATGCCCCATGCGGCAGGGTTATGTCCAAGAATATGCATTTTCATCTTGTGCTTCCAACTAGCAAAATTTGAACCATCAAAGTAAGGACCTCTTTAAAATTACCTCACTAGACACCATACTCTCCTAGGTTGTGAAACCAAGCTTATGGAGTCCAATGCAATGAAAACCAATCCAATGGAGACCAAAGCTCGATACCACTTGTAGGATCGGAAGTATGTCTAGAGGGGGTGATTAGACTACTTGACAATTTAAAAGTTTAGCCTTTTGATTAGGACAAGTTTTAGCAAGTTTACAATGATGAGCAAGTCAAGTATCACCCTACACATGCAATTCTAGAGTTATGGCAGCGGAAAGTAAATTGCACATGTAGTAAATAGAGGTGGAGAAGAGCAAACGCAGTTTGGAGACACGGAGATTTTTCTCGTGGTTCCGAGTAGGTGGTGCTATCGTCAATCCACGTTGATGGAGACTTCAACCCACGGAGGGTAACGGCTGCGAGAGTCCACGGAGGGCTCCACCCACTAAGGGTCCACGAAGAAGCAACCTTGTCTATGCCATCATGGCTTACGCCCACGGAGGACTAGCCTTACTCGGGGTAGATCTTCACTAAGTAGGCGATCTCCTTGCCCTTACAAACTTCTTGGTTCAACTCCACATCTTGACGGAGGCTCCCAAGTGACACCTAACCAATCTAGGAGGCACCACCTCCAAAAGGTAATAGATGGTGTTGGTGATGATGAACTCCTTGCTCTTGTGCTTCAAATGATAATCTCCCCAACACTCAACTCTCCTCACCGATTTGGCTGTGGTGGAAGAAGGGATTGAGTGGAAAGCAACTTGGGAAGACTAGAAATCAAGTTTCATATGGTGGGAGTGGAGCAACTTGATCTCAACACAAGGGTAGGTAGTTTTCTTCTCGAAATGTAAGGTAGGAGTGGTAGTTCTTTTCGATGGCTCTCTCCACTAATGAAGAGGAGGTGGAGGGTATTTATAGCCTCCACACAAAATCCAACTGCTACACACATTTGACCAATCTCGGTCGGACCGAAGTTGACAACTCGGTGAGACCGAAAGTTCAAATCTTGTGAACGTTGGGATTTTCGATGGGACCGAAAATACAATCTTGCTAGTCCGATTCTTCCAAAGTCTAGGGTTTGCCAATCTCGGTGGGACCGACTTTCTCATCTCGGTGACACCGATTTGAGTACAGAAGGTTACAGAAGGTTGGCAACACCAATTTCGGTAAGACCGAGTTTGGAATCGGAAAATCCAAATTACTAGGGTTTGGCTATATGGCTGAGGTGGTTCATCTCGGTGTGACTGAGTTTATGGAATCGGTGGGACCGAGATTACTTATGAGTATATGTTGGAATGAAAGATTGCTGATAGTTTGAGAGATAAATCACTAAGCACTTTGAGCAACCAGATCATCATCATAACCTCATCCCCTTTAATAGTATTGGCTTTCCTATGGACTCAATGTGATCTTGGATCACTAAACCAAAAATGGAGTCTTGAGCTTTTGCCAATTCTTTCCTTAGCATTTTGAGGGGTCCACATCATCAGTCATTGCCATACCCATATCACTGAAATTTCTGAAATATTCTCAAGAAGCAATTAGTTCAATGATATATATGTTGTTATTAATTACCAAAACCACCCGGGGATTAGTTGCACTTTCAGGGGGGCACACCACCCCCTTGGCCGCCGCCCCCCCTTGGAGATTGGATCTCCAGGGGCCGGCGCCCCCCCTTGTTGGCTTATATAAAGGGGGGGGGAGGGGGCTGTTGTACCCATCTCCAAGGCGCAGCCCCTCCCCTCCCCAACACCTCTCCTCCTTCGTTGTGTGCTCGGGCGGCCTCGCCGAGATCGCCTCTCCACCATCACCACGCCGCCGTCGTCTTTGCCGGTGGAGCTGTCTTCCTCAACCTCTCCTTCCTCCTTGCTGGATCAAGACGGAGGGGACGTCACCCGTGCCGCACGTGTGTTGAACGCGGAGGTGCTGTCCGTTCAGCACTTGGTCATCGGTGATTCGAATCACGTCGAGTACGACTACATCATCACCTTGCAAGCTTCCGCACGCAATCTACAAGTGGTATGTAGATGCAAACTCTCTCCCTTTACTCGTTGCTTAGATGAACTCATTGATGGATCTTGGTGAAGCCGTAGGAAAAATTTTAATTTTTTGCAACGTTCCCCAACAGATGTCAGCTTGAATGTCAGTAGTCAACAAGGGTGTTGATTGGTCAACTGATGTGTGGGTCCTATTCGTCATTGACTGTTTAGTCTAATTAGGGTTTAACTAATCTAATTACTGCTTAATTAAACTAACTAGTTAATTAGATTAATTAAATAGGATTACTTACTTAATTAATTAATTAATTAATTTAATTATTACTTATTTATTTATTTATATTTTTATAATTCTCTTTTTTTATAATTCGTTCCAGGGGTGGGCCCCGGCTGTCATTGGGCCAGGGGGCCTTAACGGGCACTGGGCGATGGATCGGGCACCGGGCGCAGGGGTGCAACCCGCCCCGTGCGGGGCAAGGTTGCCGGCGACGGGGGAGCCCGCCCAAGGAGGGAGCAGCTGTGGTGGCGGGCGCTAGGCGCCGAGACGGCGCGGGGCCGTGGACAATGGTAGGACCATCGCGGGGCGACGACGCGGGAAGCCGAGGCGGCAGCAACGAGTGGAGGAAGGAGCGGCGGTATGGTGCACGACGCGACGGACGGTGGGCGCGGGGCAGTGCACGAGCACATGGGAGCGCGATGGCGCGTCGAGCACACGAGGCCAGTGTGGAGCAGGAAGATGGGAAGGCGAACGGGGCTCACCGCGGGTCGTGGTGTCAAGGCAGCGGGGCTCGGGTAGGGAGACGGGGACGACGGCGTTGACGGAGCGGAGAAGGTCCGGCAAGTCGACCTCGGGCGACGGCGAGGTCGAGATCCGGCGAGGGAGTCTGGCGAACGGCGGGGTCCAGGCGGGACGAGGCAGCGACGGTGTGCGGTGGCGGGTCGCGGGGAGCACGGGCGGCGTCGAGGCGGCCGAAGGAGAACGACACGGGCGTCGCGCGGGAGGAACCCGTGGTGCTGGCTAGTTGCGTCGATGGCCGACATGGCGCGAGTCGCCGATGACGAGGCAGTCGGGCAGTGGCATCGAGCGCCGTAGGAGGAGACCGCGATCTGGGCGGCGATCCAGATCGGGCGGGGGAAGGGGATCGGGGGAGTGTGGAGAGGGATTAGGGTTTGGTGCGGGAACGGAGCCATGTAGGCGAGGGGCGCGGTGTGGGCCTAGCTGGCCAGTTGGGCTTGTTGCCACAGTGGGGTGGGGACGGGGTCGGCCCTTTTCTTTTTGTTTTCTTTTTTTTGGTCTTTTCTTTTTATTGCTTCTCTTTTCTTTTACTTTAGGGAGGAAAATAGTTTTAGAAAGATATAAAACTGGCTCCATATTTAGAGTGGCAGAATGAGACACTGTCATAAAAAGTTTGGTATCTAAATGAAATATTTTGCACTTTTATAATTTTAGAAGGCATTTTAATGTTTGTTTAGTCAAGGTTTTAATTAATTTAGAGCCTTTAAACATTTTATCAAAGTTTGGTTTCTCCACCATAATTACCTATGCATTATCTAGCATGACCCGGACATTTTAGTTTCATTGTTTGAAAACTTTTGCCATTTGCCTGATTTTTTAATTGAATTCGAATCGGTTTCGAACTAATGCGAGATTAGCCATAGTAAGCGAGGTGACATGGTATCATTAGCGGAGGGTTACTGTAGCATAACTATCCGGGCGTCACAATTCTCCTCCACTACAAGAAATCTCGTCCCGAGATTTAAGAGGTAGTGAAAAGGGGGGAGGTTTGGTAACGAAACTAGCGGGTCTTCTTGTCATGCCCAAGATTTGACCCTATCCTAAAGGAACTCGAAGGTCCCACCAAGGATAGAAGCGCATCTTGAAGACGCTTTTACAAGGTGGATATCATTACATCAACATTACATAATAGTGGGGATACATCCAATACATACAATGTCACATGAATACAACAATACAACATACGAGAACAACATCCGACTATGGATGAATCATAAACAGAAACTCAAACAATATCCACCCTACTAGCCCAGGCTGCCGACATGGAACCTATCCCCTGATCGAAGAAGCAGAAGAAGAAACTCCAAAACAAGCAACATCGCTCTCGCGTCATGATCATCGCATAACATGTACCTGCAAATGTTGTTGTAGTAATTTGTGAGCCACGAGGACTCAGCAATCCCATTACCATGGGTATCAAGACTAGCAAAGCTTAATGGGAAAGGAAGGAGTAAAGTGGTGAGGTTGCAGCAGCGGCTAAGCATGAATATGGTGGCTAACATACGCAAATAAGAGCGAGAAGAGAAGCAAAGGAACGGTCGTGATCTAGCAATGATCAAGAGGTGATCCTGAACACCTACTTACGTCAAACATAACCCGAAACCGTGTTCACTTCCGGACTCCACGAGAAGAGACCATCACGGCTACACACGCAGCTTGATGCATTTTAATTCGTATCTCGTGTCAAGTTATCTACAACCGGACATTAACAAATTCCCATCTGCCACATAACCGCAGGCACGGCTCTCAAAATTTTAACCCTGCAGGGGTGTCCCAACTTAGCCCATGACAAGCTCTCGCGATCAATGAAGGAATAGACCTTCTCCCAGGAAGACCCGATCAGTCTCGGAATCCTGGTTACAAGACATTTCGACAATGGTAAAACAAGACCAAAGAAGCCCCCCGCGCCGACAATCCCGATAGGAGCTGCACATATCTCGTTCTCAGGGCAACATCGGATAGGTCAGCCTACGAGTAAAACCAGCCCTCGAGTTGCCCCGAGGTGGCCCCGTAGTCTGCCTGGTTCAGACCAGCACTTAGACAAGCACTGGCCCGGGGGGGCTAAAATAAAGATGGCCCTTGGGTTAATTACTCCCAAGGGAAAGGTAGGTGGTGGTGAGGCAAATGGTAAAACCAAGGTTGGGCCTTGCTAGACAAGTTTTATTCAAAGCGAACTGTCAGGGGGGGGGGGGGGTCCCATAAATCACCCGACCACGTTAAGAACGCAAAATCCGGGAACATAACACCGGTATGACGGAAACTAGGGCGGCAAGAGTGGAACAAAACACCAGGCATAAGGCCGAGCCTTCCACCCTTTACCAAATATATAGATGCATTAATAATATAAGAGATATTGTGATATCCCAACAAAATCATGTCCACCATGGAGAAATCTTGATCTTCACCTGCAACTAGCAACGCTATAAGAGGGGCTGAGCAAAGTGGTAACATAGCCAATAAACTGTTTGCTAGGAATGGTGTCAAAGGTTAGAGGTTCATGGCAATTTGGGAGGCTTGATGAGCAAAAGATAGGTAACGCAGCATAGCGATAGAACGAAGCAACTAGCATAGCAATGATAGTAATGAGATCCAGGGTAGCGGTCATCTTGCCTGAAATCCCGCTAGGAAGAAGAACGAGTCCATGAAGAAGATGAAGCCACGAAGACGAACCACACGTAGACGAACGAATCCTCACGATCGCAACGAAAAGGGAACTATCGAGAAGAAACACACAACATAGTAAACACACCACACATGAACAAGACATGATGCACAACAAGCATGATGCATGACAAAGCTACATGAAGCTACTCAAGGCAAGAGATGATGCAAACAAGAACAACACATCAAGGCAAGTTTAAATGAGGCCGGAAACAACATATAACAATTCCGGTAAGTCCTCCTATGCATATATCGAAATGGGTTCAGATCTGAATAAACCTTATGTTCAAGTAGTTAAACAGCAAGTTAAGATGCACCAAGATGATCTACACAAAATTCTAGTCAAGTTACATATAAAGTTCATTAGATTTGGGGCTACGGCCTAGAAGATATGAGCAAAACAAGTTAAACATGGCATTGATGCAAAATGCATACAAACATCAAGCAAACATACCAAAACAAGGATGCAACATGGTAATATGAAGCTACATGCAAAATCAAACAAGTTTCATATAGAGCACACTCAAAACGGAGCAACAAAGGCAACACATACACTCTATACAAGTCATAACAACAATCATCCATAACAAAGAACTAGGCATCTTACAAGCATCAAAACAACATGCTACAGCATCCCAACGAAATAACAAAAGGAATGGGAATGAAGTACTGGTAAAGCCCAACAAAACATGAACACTGAGCTATCTCCAGAAACAACTAGAACATGCTCCAAAGCACATGGTAAGATGGCAAATAATAACAGTTTCAGACTTTAGCAGAAATAACATCAGGTTGCAATGTTTAGAGCTATCAAACAACATGTTACAGGAACATATGATGGCAAACAAAGGCATGGCATGATACTACTAGATGCATAGAACAACAGTCCCTTACTGACCATGAGCCAAAAAGGCATGGAAAATAAGATGGCACCCATGTAAACATGGCAAGTTATATGACAGATTCAAACATGGCAGGAACAACAATAAGTAGGCATGTTGGTGAGCTTGAATCACTCACCACAGAGCAATACATGGCATAGCAAGGCAACCAACAGTAAGAAGGCATGTTTATGAAGCTAAGCATGGCAAGAACAAGTTCATAGGGTTCATGGATCACTAGGAAAACACATGGAAACAACTGAACTTAATGTAAACAGGCTGACAGCAACATTATCAAGCAACTTTGGAGCAAGATATGAACAATCTACAGCAAGCTATAAATGCAACCAGGGGCATGGATGGATAGGGCATAACATGTAGATCAAAACATGTTTATAGAACATCTCCAGATTATGCATAGAATGATTAGTAGAAGCATGTTAACATAGCAACAAAATATAATGAATCTGCCTAGCAAAACAAGAAGAATGCAAGTACCCTCCTTAACAAGCTCGATGCACTCAGCACACAACTCACAAAAATACATGGTTGGCACCATCGAAAGATGGCATAGCATAGATCAAAACATATGTAGAGCTCATGTTCATAAGATGCACACATCAATCATGGCAAAAATGACAAATGAGCAAGTTATAACAGCCAAACAAATTAACAGCAACATGCACTCTTCCAACAGCATTTCGGGCATCAAGATGAGCTCAAATGAAAATGATGCAACGGAATGAAATGAAGTACTCGTCGAGGCGAACAAATTGACATATTATCCGCACGAAACGGACCAATATGCAGCAAGTTATAGCATGTTGAACATGGCATGATTATGCAAAAATACAGGGACTTAGCAGAAATCAACCTCGCTAAATCGGGACTGAGCCGTTCCGGGACGGAGAGATCCGGGCGCGGACGCGGTGTTTGGATGGGCGGATTGGTGGATCTCATCCACCCCGCGGGATGGATCCGGACGGACGGACGCCGGCGAAGCTCCCGGGCGGCCGGGCGACGACGCGAGGCGCGGGCGAGGGACGGCGATCGAGCGGGACAACGAGAGGCGCGCGCCGGGCGGATGGATGGCTGGGGAGCTCGCTACGGCGAGGGCGGCCGGGCAGAGCTGTAGGCGGCAGGCGGAAGGCGCCGGCTAAGGCGGCGGCAGCGCGGGGAGGCGCAGGCGAGGCGGCGGCGGCGACACGCGCATGAGGGCGGGCGGTCGCGACGCCGGCGGCCGAAAGCAGAGGCAGCTGGGCACGGCTGCCGGCGGCTGCGGAGGCAGCGCGCGCGACGGTCGTCGGGCGGCGGAGGGCGTCGGCGGCGACGCGGGCGCGGAGGCGAAGCGGGCGGCGGAGCGGGCGAAGCCGGGCGGCGGCGGGAGCGCGCTGGGCGGCTCGCCCCGATGAGCTCGAGGCGGCCTGCCCTGCCTGGGCGGGCCGCGACGGACGTGGGCGGCGCGGGGACATGTGGCAGCGTGCCACTGGCTGGGGGCGGCGGCGGAGATGCGTCCAGCCGGGTGCGGACATGTCCGGCGGCGCAGAGGGGAAGTTTGCTAGGGTTAGGGTGGAATTGAGCCGCGAATTTCGGGGGAGGGGTGTTTATATAGGTAGAGGGAGCTAGGAGAGTCCAAATGAGGTGCGGTTTTCGGCCACGCGATCGTGATCGAACGACCGAGAGCATGGAGGGGAGTTTGGTGGGTTTTGGGGCACTTTGGAAGGGGTGCTAGGCTGCAACCAAAAGATGGCTTTGCGGTTACCCGGTTAACTGTTGGAGTATCAAACGACCTCCAAATGGCACGAAACTTGACAGGAGGTCTACCGGTGCTATACCAAGGCCGCTTGGCAAACCTCGGGCCATTCCGAGAACGTTTAACACTCACACAAGAGAAGAGGTCAAAAGGGACCGCCGGATGACATAGGAGTGCCGGATTGAAAAACGGACAACGGGAAAATGCTCGGATGCAACACGTATGCAAAATGAAATGCACATGATGACATGATATGAAACGCATATGATGACATGGCAAAATGCAACACGCAAGCAAATGACATGGCAATGACGGCGAATAACTGGCAGACACCTGGCGCAACGAATCCGGGGCATTACAACACTCCTCCACTAACAAGAGATCTCGTCCCGAGATCTTAGGACCGAGACGGAAGGGGAAAAGGATGAGGTGAAACAAGAACTCAAGAGAAGGAGCAAAGAATGGAGAGCACTCGAGAAGAAGAGAGGAACGCTGAGAATGACGAGGATCGAAAGCTCACGGAATCAGATAGACTATGAAATCACTCGTTCTAACCGGAGTGGTTAGAATGAGAAAAGAAACGGATAAGACTGAAAAGATTTAGGCAGCACTCCGACTGAAAATGGAAGGATTAAAACACGCGCTTGAGAGGATGGAATGATACTTGATGAAGACATGAGACCAAACCTCCGGAAAGGATTGAAAGAACGAATGGATTAAAAAGATAATCCAGGAAAAAGAATCTTGAACGAACCACCGGAAGAATTCGAAAATGACTGACGAACGCGAATGAATCACCGGGAAGAATTAGAAGAACCAAAATGCTAGAGGGGATTTAGATGCAAAAGAACAAAGAGATCATGAGCTGATTAAAGAACACTTGAATGAAACACCGGGATAAATAGAGAACGATAACTGGAATGATGGCCTCCGGTGAAAAGAAATGGGAAACAACTCCTGACATGCTCTGGATGGATGAAAAGAATTTGTATGACTTGAAACAATTTGATAGGATAACATCGAGCTAGCACCGCGAATCTCTGGGGAACGGACAAGATTTAACAGAAATCTTCTTCTTTGGTCTTCAAATGATGACGAGAAACACCACCAAAATTACTGAGATACTCCAGGAGGATGAAAAGCAAAGAGGTTGAGCAAACAATGAAAAGAATTTTAAAACAAACTTGAAGAAAGCATGTGACTGATGGGATCCATTCTTACGTCACACTTTGAAAAGAATTGAGAATAACTCTGGGGGAATTAGAAGAGTCAGGTAAGATCCTGGGAAAAGACCTGTGGGTTAGGGCCCACTAAAGAGAAAAAACACCATTGGAAAGGGATGTTGAACAGATAGAAGAAGCACCGGAACAAATGAAATATTTGAATGAGGTGACAACCTCGAATTAATTCAAACACAGACGAATCTCCTGAGATGTATTGAGCACTCCGGAAGGATAAACTGGCGAGAGGTGAACGAACAAGGAGAACACTTGAGCTGAGGAAAAGAATATGATCAACCCGAAAAACTTGAATTGAGTCCGCCGAAAAAGAAAAAGAGATGAAGAATGACGAACGAGACGAGAATTCACCGGTTGAAATAATTGAGGGAAGACTGAAGAGGCTCCACACGAATGAAATAGATGGTCGAAAGAGACTCAAACTCCGGGAAGAAGAGGGTGGGAGGGCGGGGAAAACAAAGGCAACTTGGAAGGGGAAACCAAAGAATAACTTGAAGAGAAAAAACACCGGTTGAAAACATTGAGGAAAGAAGGCAAAGACTTCGCACGAGTAGGATGATACTCGATTACAGACTCCGGCTCCGAGATGAAAAGGGAGGGCGGGTGGGAAAAGAAAACAACTGAGGATTGAACTTGACAAAGATGAAGAGACTCGAGTCAACTTGACGAGAAATGCACCGGACAAAAGAGGATGGACAACTCACGAAACTAACCACGTGATCCTAAAGAAAAATTTGAACGGGAAGAGGAGTAATTCAAAACACCTACGCCAAGATTCCTCACCAGAGCGATTTAAGGGCAGAGGAGTAAAAAGAATTCCTACTCCGATATAACTAGACTCAAAATAGTTTTCTTCTAGACTCAACAACGCCAAACTACACGATCAATCAAGGGGGCCCTAAGGTCGGTCCAGGCTCGATACCAACTTGAATCACGCCTAAGATGCGACCCTATCCTAAAGGAACTCAAGGTCCCACCAAGGATAGAAGCGATCTTGAAGACGCCTTTGCAAGGTGGATATCATTACATCAACATTACATAATAGTGGGGATACATCCAATACATACAATGTCACATGAATACAACAATACAACATACGAGAACAACATCCGACTACGGATGAATCATAAACAGAAACTCAAACAATATCCACCCTGCTAGCCCAGGTTGCCGACCTGAAACCTATCCCCTGATCGAAGAAGCAGAAGAAGAAACTCCAAAACAAGCAACATCACACTCGCATCATGATCATCGCATAACCTGTACCTGCAACTGTTGTTGTAGTAATCTGTGAGCCACAAGGACTCAGCAATCCCATTACCATGGGTATCAAGACTAGCAAAGCTTAATGGGAAAGGAAGGGGTAAAGTGGTGAGGTTGCAGCAGCGGCTAAGCATGAATATGGTGGCTAACATACGCAAATAAGAGTGAGAAGAGAAGCAAAGGAAAGGTCGTGATCTAGCAATGATCAAGAGGTGATCCTGAACACCTACTTACGTCAAACATAACCCAAAAACCGTGTTCACTTCCCGGACTCCGCCGAGAAGAGACCATCACGGCTACACACGCGGTTGATGCATTTTAATTCAGATCCGTGTCAAGTTATCTACAACCGACATTAGCAAATTCCCATCTCGCCACATAACCGCGGGCACGGCTCTCAAATTTTAACCCCGCAGGGTGTCCCAACTTAGCCCATGACAAGCTCTCGCGATCAACGAAGGAATAGACCTTCTCCCAGAAGACCCGATCGTCTCGAATCCGGTTTACAAGACATTTCGACAATGGTAAAACAAGACCAGCAAAGCCGCCCGATGCGCCGACAATCCCGATAGGAGCTGCACATATCTCGCTCTCGGCAACATCGGATAGGTCACCTATGAGTAAAACCAGCCTCGAAGTTGCCCGAGGTGGCCCCTGCAGTCTGCGCTTCGTTCTGACCAAGACTTAGACAAGCACCGCCCGTGGGGGCTAAATAAAGATGACCCTTGGGTTAATTACTCCCAAGGGAAAGGTAGGTGGTGGTGAGGCAAATGGTAAAACCAAGGTTGGGCCTTGCTGGACAAGTTTTATTCAAAGCGAACTGTCAGGGGGTCCCATAAATCACCCGACGCGTTAGGAACGCAAAATCCGGGAACATAACACCGGTATGACGGAAACTAGGGCGGCAAGAGTGGAACAAAACACCAGGCATAAGGCCGAGCCTTCCACCCTTTACCAAATATATAGATGCATTAATAATATAAGAGATATTGTGATATCCCAACAAAATCATGTCCACCATGGAGAAATCTTCATCTTCACCTGCAACTAGCAACGCTATAAGAGGGGCTGAGCAAAGCGGTAACATAGCCAATAAATTGTTTGCTAGGAATGGTGTCAAAGGTTAGAGGTTCATGGCAATTTGGGAGGCTTGATGAGCAAAAGATAGGTAACGCAGCATAGCGATAGAACGAAGCAACTAGCATAGCAATGATAGTAATGAGATCCAGGGTAGCGGTCATCTTGCCTGAAATCCCGCTAGGAAGAAGAACGAGTCCATGAAGAAGATGAAGCCACGAAGACAAACCACACGTAGACGAACGAATCCTCACGATCGCAACGAAAAGGGAACTATCGAGAAGAAACACACAACATAGTAAACACACCACACATGAACAAGACATGATGCACAACAAGCATGATGCATGACAAAGCTACATGAAGCTACTCAAGGCAAGAGATGATGCAAACAAGAACAACACATCAAGGCAAGTTTAAATGAGGCCGGAAACAACATATAACAATTCCGGTAAGTCCTCCTATGCATATATCGAAATGGGTCCAGATCTGAATAAACCTTATGTTCAAGTAGTTAAACAGCAAGTTAAGATGCACCAAGATGATCTACAGAAAATTCTAGTCAAGTTACATATAAAGTTCATTAGATTTGGAGCTACGGCCTAGAAGATATGAGCAAAACAAGTTAAACATGGCATTGATGCAAAATGCATACAAACATCAAGCAAACACACCAAAACAAGGATGCAACATGGTAATATGAAGCTACATGCAAAATCAAACAAGTTTCATATAGAGCACACTCAAAACGGAGCAACGGTGCAACACATACACTCTATACAAGTCATAACAACAATCTGTCCATAACAGCAACTAGGCATCTTACAAGCATCAAAACAACATGCTACAGCATCCCAACGAAATAACAAAAGGAATGGGAATGAAGTACTGGTAAAGCCCAACAAAACATGAACACTGAGCTATCTCCAGAAACAACTAGAACATGCTCCAAAACACATGGTAAGATGGCAAATAATAACAGTTTCAGACTTTAGCAGAAATAACATCAGGTTGCAATGTTTAGAGCTATCAAACAACATGTTACAGGAACATATGATGGCAAACAAAGGCATGGCATGATACTACTAGATGCATAGAACAACAGTCCCTTACTGACCATGAGCCAAAAAGGCATAGAAAATAAGATGGCACCCATGTAAACATGGCAAGTTATATGACAGATTCAAACATGGCAGGAACAACAATAAGTAGGCATGTTGGTGAGCTTGAATAACTCACCACAGAGCAATACATGGCATGGCAAGGCAACCAACAGTAAGAAGGCATGTTTATGAAGCTAAGCATGGCAAGAACAAGTTCATAGGGTTCATGGATCACTAGGAAAACACATGGAAACAACTGAACTTAATGTAAACAGGCTGACAGCAACATTATCAAGCAACTTTGGAGCAAGATTTGAACAATTACAGCAAGCTATAAATGCAACCAGGGGCATGGATGGATAGGGCATAACATGTAGATCAAAACATGTTTATAGAACATCTCCAGATTATGCATAGAATGATTAGTAGAAGCATGTTAACATAGCAACAAAATATAACAGAATTTGCCTAGCAAAACAGTAACAGCAAGTACCCTCCTTAACAAGCTCGATGCACTCAGCACACAACTCACAAAAATACATGGTTGGCACCACTGGAAATATGGCATAGCATATATCAAAACATATGTAGAGCTCATGTTCATAAGATGCACACATCAATCATGGCAAAAATGACAAATGAGCAAGTTATAACAGTTTCAGCAGATTAACAGCAACATGCACTCTTCCAACAGCATTTCGGGCTTCAAGATGAGCTCAAATGAAAATGTCGCAATGGAATGAAATGAAGTACTCGTCGAGACGAACAATTTGACATATTATACGCACGAAATGGACCAATATGCAGCAAGTTATAGCATGTTGAACATGGCATGATTATGCAAAAATACAGGGACTTAGCAGAAATCAACCTCGCTAAATCGGGACGGAGCCGTTCCGGGACGGAGAGATACGGGCGCGGACGCGGTGTTTGGATGGGCGGATTGGTGGATCTCATCCACCCCGCGGGATGGATCCGGACGGGACGGACGCCGGCGAGCTCCCGGGCGGCCGGCGACGACGCGGAGGCGCGGGCGAGGGACGGCGACCGAGCGGACGGGCGAGGCGGCGCTGGCGGGCGGACGGCGCGGGCGAAGCCGCCCGGCGAGGCGCGCCGGGCAGAGCTGCAAGCGGCGGCGCTGGAAGGCGCCGGCTAGACGGCGGCAAATGGGAGGCGCTAAGGGCGAGGCGGCGGCAGACCAGGAGGAGGGCGGGCGGTCGCGACGCCGACGGCCGAAAGCAGAGGCAGCGGGCACGGCTGCTTGCGGCTGCGGAGGCGGCGCGCGGAAGGTCGCGGTGGCGGAGGGTGCCGGTGGCTGACGCGGGCGCGGAGGCGAAGCGGGCGGCGGAGCGGGCGAGCTCCGACGGCGGCGGGGCGCGTTTCGGGCGGCTCGGGCCGCTGGATGGGCTCGGGCGGGCCTGCCCCGGCTCGGGCGGGCTGGCTGGGACGACGGGCGGCGCAGGACAGGTGGCGGCGTACATCGGCTGGGGGCGGCGGCGGAGATGCGTCCGGCCGAGTGCGGACATGTCCGGCAGCGTGGAGGGGAAGTTTGCTAGGGTTAGGGTGGAATTGATCCGCGAATTTCAGGGGAGGGGTGTTTATATAGGTAGAGGGAGCTAGGAGAGTCCAAATTAGGTGCGGTTTTCGGCCACGCAATCGTGATCGAACGACCGAGAGCATGGAGGGGAGTTTGGTGGGTTTTGGGCCACTTTGGAAGGGGTGTTGGGCTGCAACCAAAAGAGGGCTTTGCGGTTACCCGGTTAACCGTTGGAGTATCAAACGACCTCCAAATGGCACGAAACTTGACAGGCGGTCTACCGGTGCTATACCAAGGCCGCTTGGCAAACCTCGGGCCATTCCAAGAACGTTTAACACTCGCACAAGAGAAGAGGTCAAAAGGGACCGCCGGATGACATAGGAGTGCCGGATTGCAAAACGGACAACGGGAAAAATGCTCGGATGCAACACGTATGCAAAATGAAATGCACATGATGACATGATATGAAACACATATGATGACATGGCAAGATGCAACACGCAAGCAAATGACATGGCAATGACGGCGAATAACTGGCAGACACCTGGTGCAACGAATCCGGGGCGTTACACTTCTCATACTGGCTTGCTCTTCACGAAGAGGTCGACCCCTTTCGTTGATGTCTTCATTTCTCTGCTTCAGGTCATCATGATGAAGTCGTCATCCTTTATTCAGGGTCATCATCGTACTTACGAATAGGTAGAAGGTAGCTTCAGAAGAACGGACCTCTACAAGGTTGCTGAACTAGCAGATAACATCTGGGAAGACGGCGGAAAGTAACTCTCGAATTGTAACTTAAGATATCTCGTTAGTTACTTTCCATGAGATAACTTAAGATATCTCGTCCCTCGCCCTCGCTCGAAACTTCCCATGAGGTATGTTAGAGGATAGCCTATCAGTTATGTTGACAAAAACGTCGGTACCAAGGGCGAGGGACGATGAGAACCATTTTCCTGCTCGTTGAACAAGGCGGACCCATAGGCAAAGTTCTCGTCCATCGGTTGTTACCAGAATGTCATCAACAATAGTAACAGTGTCTTACTGACATAGTGGTACAACAAGATGCTTACCTAAGCAGGGAATTATCACTGCTGAGTTAAGTAGATTACAACAAGGGTTAAACAAACCAATGGAAAGTTAAATGTGATTATTGGATTAAACAGAACAATGGGAAGGAAAATGTGTTTAAACACATGTTCCAGGGGTATATCCTGCCCAAGGACAAGCAGAGCATGTTATCCATGACATGATAGAAATTAGCAAACCATTTAGGTAAGGGGAGAGGAATTTCATGACATTACCCATACATCGATGTTTGGATATCTGATAAACAAAATTAGCATTGTGCTTCAAATATTCTTATTGATGATCGGAGTACCACAGACATGCTCTGAGATAGCATTGATGTGGTCTTCAAGCAAAGGCCAGACATTGGATACATGAAGGATTCATCAGAACAACTTGTAGAATAAGTCTTACAATTTCCTCATGGAAGAATGGCTAACCTTGCTAAAAAGGAAACTATAACAATAGGTCCTATGGCCAGCTATGCTAAGCATGACATCACCTTACCGGGTCATATAAATACCAATGTTATAACTCTTGGATATATGTTCCAGCTATCACATCTGACCGAGATTCAGATCTGAATGGTGTCAGGATACCTCAGACTCAGGATGCTTGAGAAGAAAAGGTGCAACACCAATTGACGAATTGCCGTTGCATGATTCTCGGGAAATGACGTACGGAAGCAAGGCTCTGAAACAAGGGTTCATTATTAATCCAAGGAGAGGATGATGAGGTGGCTGATGAACTCAGCGACAATTCATGGAGAATTCCAAACGGATGGATTTACACAATAAGGTGAACAAGAAGATGACGATTGTCAATTCAAATGATATAATGTTGTATGCTCGAGGAAAACATACACCATCAATCAATAGTTGAAAGGTGTGCCCGCAATATGACCTTAGGCAGCAGAAAATGTTGGACTGACGATTCAATAACCAATAGTCTAAGAACGAACTGTCGATCGTTAACTTTAAAGCAATAGGGTTGCTAGAAGTACATAACTCAAGCAACATCTTTAGCATTGGTACCCCAGTTAAAAACAACACGGGGACCAAGGAAGAATGATGAGGGTGAGAAGTATCACCATAGCGAGAATTTCTAAGAGGTGGAGCAATCTCAACAACATTCTCGACAGAAAAGAGAGTAATACTTCAAGGCAGAACACAACACTAGCTGGAGAGCAAGTTGTATTCATAATGTGGACAAGTTCGCGATGAAAGGAAGTCAAGGGTGTTGTCGATGATAATAAAAATTGTCGAGGGCAAGGAGGGTATTTCTCATCATGAACACAGTTGACATCTCGGAAGAAGTCAAAGTGTTGAAGGTGATCCGACACATTTGCCGGGAGGTTTTGAGAGGATGCAATCAAACAACAACGCCAACATGCAAGGGGATGACGAAGTGGCATCAAAGTTCGGAACCAAAGTTGCCTTTCAAGACAAGCAACATGACGTTGAAAGCTCGACGTAAATCGCGCTCACACACTGAAGAATTCGTGCACCAGAGAAGGACGAGGTGGCACAGTCAAAGATAGCAAGACCAGCATGCAACCGATAGTCTAGGAATGACCAGATTGAGTTCAGAATTTCCTATTAAAAATACTAGGGTTATTTGATTTGTAGTGCGAAATAATTTCACTAGTCGGTGTCTTCGGTTGACAACAACCCAGAACCCGTAGACTGATTACGACAAGGAAAGACATTACTTCAACAAAGTTAGTAAGATGTAGTGTAATGGCAGGACATCTTCGAGATACCAGGGGGTAATACTCGAAGGTAGAACATGATAGAAGTAGAACTGGGTCATTGACCTATGATAGTAGATACTTGAACCTTGCCAAAAATAGACGAGGCACTGGAATGAATTCCCATCAGATATGTTAGATCAAGACGGCATGGTCGGAACCATAACTGTAAGGAATCAATTTCAAGAATACCGAAAGAATCATACAACTGGATAATCATTTTGCAAGAAGCTTTCGAGACGGTCTACATCATTTTCAAGGGCATGAACACAAAGTTCAAGGTCGACTCCCACTTTTTTAATACATATCGTTTCATTCACCTCTCGCTTTGATAAAACTGTAGTGTTAGAATTTTATCTAGTAGAACACCGGAAGAGTATGACTTGTGAAAACTTTTGGGTTCTCACGGAGTAGGGGAAGACATAGGTTCAACCCATCAGGCATCTTAGTAACATATACCACAAGTTCCATAAGTAAATACACAAGCTCGAAAGCAGAGCATGATTGGCCAAGCAGATGATACAATTTACCAAAGGCACTATGTATCAGGGGAAGAACTCACAAGGTGATTGAATATGAAGGACACTGTTGGATAAAATCCAACAATGGATCGGGCGATCCACAACGGAGCTGATGTGAGTATCGGTACTCACTCAAAGGAAGAAAGAATGCAGAGGCATCAGATCCAAGATTCACCTGATTAGTCTGATGCTTACATGGAAAGAAATTGTGGTTTTCAAAACGAAGGATCAGAAGTAGACGCTCTGACCAAGGGTGGATAAGTTGAAAACACTTAGTTGGACAATCAATAAAGGTTTGAATTGCCGAGAACCAACTCGTGTCCGGAATGATGTCTGAGTCGAAAAGATAATTTTATAAAGGATAACCTGATGAGTGCGTGCGTACGCACATATTGAATCAATAGGCTCAAAATGACTAAGACAAGGGATGATATCAAGGACTACTAGACATATGGAATTAACCATAATGCAAGTAGGCAAGACTTTCAAGAATAACAGGCTGCAGAGGATTTTTGAAAGATCAAAAAGTATTCCGAAGAATTTTGTGAGACACATGAACAATTGAGAAGAAGGGATCCACAATAAATGTGAGAGAAAAAAAACCATAAGGGTTTTCATGCGAAATAAAACCGCAAGACAGTAAACTCAAAGGATTCTCGGGACAACAAAGAACAGTTCGAGGCATCTTGTAACAACAAGAGCGACGAGAAATGATCCTGAGAATAACAAGTGCATACAGATATCCATAGGGATATATCGGTGGCAGTAAATGGCAAAGGCGATGAGCACAAGGGTCTCGGTAAAAGATCAAGGGATATCCTCAGAATCTTCTGATGAAGCAGGTGATCTTCCGGAATGAGGGCTCTCCGGGAGAAATAGTCACGAGAACCTAGAGTTAGAGTTAGCAAAATCATTTAATGCGAAAGAGGAGAGATCAGAGTCCCAGAGTAAAGGTCGAGGAGTAAAAGATCCTAATACCACCCAATGGCAACGTGGGCCCGTAAGCGGCACAACCAAGTTAGTAAAAAGATTTGCAATGTCTAGACTCAACTTCGGCCAGGAGTGTGGAAGGGGGATTCCTATAGGCAGTCGGCTCTGATACCAACTTGTGACGCCACCGATTCAATCATACACTAATCATACACGCAAACGTGTACGATCAAGATCAGGGACTCACGGGAAGATATCACAACACAACTCTAAAAATCAAATAAGTCATACAAGCATCATAATACAACCAGGGGCCTCGAGGGCTCGAATACAAGTGCTCGATCATAGACAAGTCAGCGGAAGCAACAATATCTGAGTACAGACATAAGTTAAACAAGTTTGCCTTAAGAAGGCTAGCACAAACCGATACAGACGAAGAGGCGCAGCCTCCCGCCTCGATCCTCCTATCTACCCCGGTCGCCGCCGGGCAAAGATGTAGTAGTAGGCACCTCCGTGTAGTAGGAGTCGCCGCTGACGGTGGCATCCGCCCTGGTTCGGCATCCGGTTGCGACAACCAGGAAGAGAGGCAAGGGGGAAAAGGGGGGAGAAAGCAACCGTGAGTACTCATTCAAAGTACTCGCAAGCATGGAGCTACACTACATATGCATGGGTATATGTGTAAAGAGGCAATATCGGTGGACTGAACTGCAGAATGCCAAAATAAGAGGGGGATAGCTAGTCTTATCGTAGACCACTTCTGGCCGCCTTCGTCTTGCAGCATCTAGAAGAGAGTAGATTGAAGTCCTCCAAGTAGCATCGTATAGCATACTCCTACCCGGCAATCCTCCCCTCGTTGCCCTGTGGAAAAGCGATCACCGAGTTGTCTGTGGAACTTGTCAGGGTGTGTTTTATTACGTATCCGGTTCTAGTTGTCATAAGGTCAAGGTACAACTCCGGGTCATCCCTTTACCGAGGGACACGACTATTCGAATAGATAAACTTCCCTGCAGGGGTGCACCACATAACCCAACACGCTTGATCCCATTTGGCCGCACACACTTTCCTGGGTCATGCCCGGCCTCAGAAGATCAACACGTCGTAGCCCCACCTAGGCATAACAGAGAGGTCAGCACGCCGGTCTAAATCCTACGCGCGCAGGGGTCTGGGCCCATCGCCCATTGCACACCTGCACGTTGTGAACACGGACGGAAGCAGACCTAGCCCCCTTAATACAAGTGCAGGCTTTCCAGTCCAATCCGCACGCCGCCGCCACCGACGCCACGAAGGCCGGCCGATACCACGACGCCGAGTGCCCATAATCGCTTCCGCGTAGTAGGTTAGTGCGTATAGGCCAGTGGTTAGACTCAGATCAAATACCAAGATCTCGTTAAGTGTGTTATTATTAAGTAACCGCGAACGCCGACCAGGGCCAGGCCCACCTCTCGCCTAGGTGGTCTCAACCTGCCTTGTCGCTCCGCCTCAAAGAAACTGTCGGGGGCCGTCGGGAACCCAGGCCCACCTCTACCGGGATGGAGCCACCTGTCCTTCCAGCCCCCACATCGTAATCACTTGCGGGTACTCAACGAGCCGACCCGACTTTAGTCACCATCTGTATAGTATGTATATATGTATAGTATATACCGTGATCACCTCCCAATGATCACTACCGATAGTATAGCAAGGCATCGACAAGAATGTAGGGCCAATGATGATAAACTAGCATCCTATACTACGATTTAGGATTGCGGGTAAGGTATAAATGAATGTAGCAACAATGACAAAGTTATGCAACAAAATAGGAGTAACCGAACAGTAACATGCTACACTAGTCTAATGCAAGCAGTAGAGAGAAGAATAGGCGATATCTGGTGATCAAGGGGGGCGGGGGCTTGCCTGGTTACTCTGGCAAGGAGGGGTCATCAACACTGTAGTCGATTGAGGTAGCAGCGACGTCCGTCTCGTAGTCTACCGGAGAGAAGAGGGGGAAGAAACAATGAATACAGAGCAAACAAAGCATCACAAAATATAACAAGCCAATACACGATGCCAGGGGTGATCTAACGAAGGGATAGGTGATACCGGCGAAGGGGGGAAACATCCGGGAAAGTATTCCCGGTGTTTCGCGTTTTCGGACAGATGAACCAGAGGGAGAAAGTTGCGAGTTTGCTATGCTAGGGATGCGTGGCGGTTGAACGGGGAGCGTATCCGGATTCGTCTCGTCGTTCTGAGCAACTTTCATGTACAAAGTTTTTTCATCCGAGCTACGGTTTATTTTATATTAATTTTTAAAGTTTTAAATCATTTTTAGAATTTATTTAATTATTTAATTCTAACATTATCCAGAATAGTGCATGCTGACGTCAGCATGATGTCAGCATGATGTCAGCAATTGACGTGTGGGTCCTGTTTGTCATTTACTGTTTAGTCTAATTAGGGTTTAACTAATCTAATTACTATTTAATTAAACTAACTAGTTAATTAGGTTAATTAAACATGATTACTTAATTACTTAATTAATTAGTTAATTTAATTATTACTTATTTATTTATTTATATTTTTATAATTCTCTTTTTTTATATAATTTGTTCTGTGGGTGGGCCCAGTTGTTATTGGGCTGTGGGGCCTTAACAGCATGTATGCATGGATTGGGCATGAGGCTAGGCGCGAACCCGCCTGCAGGCAAGGTTGCCGGCGACGGAGGGAGCAGCTGTCATGGTGGGCGCTGGGCGCCGAGACGGCGCGGGGCCGTGGACAGTGGCAGGACCATCGCGGGGCGACGGCGCGGGAAGACGAGGCGGCAGCAGAAAGTGGAGCAAGGAGCGGCGGATGGTGCACGCGCGACGGACGGTGGGCTGGGGCAAGGCGCTGAAGCGCGTGGCGCGATATGGCGCGGCCGAGCATGCGAGGCCAGTGCGGAGCAGGAAGAGGGGGAAGGCGAACGGGGCTCACCGCGGGTCGTGGGGTCAAGGCAGCGGGGCTCGGCGAGGGAGACGGGGACGGCGGCGTTGACGGAGAGGAGAAGGTCCTGCAAGCCGGCCTCGGGCGACGTCGAGGTCGAGATCTGGCGAGGGAGTCCGGCGAACGGCGGGGTCCAGGCAGGACGAGGCGGCAACGGTGTGCGTCGGCGGGTCGCGGGGAGGACGGGCGGCGTCGAGGCGGCCGAAGGAGAATGACACGGGCATCGCGCGGGAGGAGCCGGTGGTGCTCGCAAGTTGCGTCGATGGCCGATGTGGCGCGAGCCACCGGTGACGAGGTAGTCGGGCAAAGGGCATCGAAGGCCAGATGCATCGCGATCCGGGGCGCCCAGACGCAAGGGGAAGGGATCGGGGAGTGTGGAGAGGGATTAGGGTTAGGTGCGGGAACGGAGCCATGTAGGCCAGGGGTGCGGTGTGGGCCTAGCTGGCCAGCTGGGCCTATTGCCCCAGTGAGGTGGGGAGGGGGTTGGCCCTTTTCTTTTTATTTTCTTTTTTTTTGGTCTTTTCTTTTTATTGCTTCTCCTTTCTTTTAGTTTAGGGAGGAAAATAGCTTTAGAAAGATATAAAACTGGCTCCATATTTAGAGTGGCAAAATGAGACACTGTCATAAAAAGTTTGGCATCTAAATGAAATATTTTGCACTTTTATAATTTTAGAAGGCATTTAAATATTTGTTTTAATCAAGGTTTTAATTAATTTAGAGCCTTTGAACATTTTATCAAAGTTTGGTTTCTCCACCATAATTACCTATGCATTATTGGCATGACCCGGACATTTTAGTTTCATTGTATGAAAGCTTTTGCCATTTGCCTGATTTTTAAATTGAATTCAAATCGGTTTCGAACTAATGCGAGATTAGCCACAGTAACCGAGGTGGCGTGGCATCATTAGCGGAGGGTTACTGTAGCGTAACTATCCGGGCGTCACAGGTATGGCCGTCTTGTCTGTGTCGCGTTAGATGGGACGCCGTAGTTGACTTCACGTAGCGGGCCGACTGGAGCAGCCGGACAGGGACCCGGCAGGGCGGCCGAGTTGAGGAGTCTGGCCGGGTTGAGGGATTTGGCCGGGTTGAGCAACCCGGCCAAGTGCAAGCCAGGTTGAGGGGCGTTGCTGGCCCCGATGTTTTTGAAGCGTCGTTTGCCATCTTGGGCCTACCCGGGGGTCATCCCCCCGTCAGTAGCCTCCGAGCCTCCGGGCAAATTAGAAAAGTTGCGTGGAGGTTTTTTAGTGCATCGATGAAGCAAGAGATGTCGATGATCGCCGCCGCGCGACCGCAGCCGGGCGCTGCTTGCTTCCGGTGGGGCGCGTGAGCGCACCCACTGGGTGTAGCCTCCGAGCCTCCGGGCAACTTGGAAAAGTTGCGCGGAGGGTCTTGCCGTTGTTGAAGAAGCCGACGGTGATGTCAAGGGTGCCGGGCGCAGGCGCGGAGTCCGTCGGCTGAGTGGGGGCACGCGAGCGCACCCACTGGGTGTAGCCTCCGAGCCTCCAGGCAACTTGGAAAAGTTGGGCGGAGGGTCTTCGATGTTGTTGATGAAGCCGACCGTGACGTCGAGGGTGCCGGGCGCGGACGCGGAGTCCGCTGGCTGGAGGGCGCGAGGCCCTGCCGGATGCAGACGCGGAGTCCGCGGGCTGAGTGGGGGCGCGCGAGCACACCCACTTGGTGTAGCCCCCGAGCCTCCGGGCGACTCGAAGAGTCAGCTAGAGGATCTTGTTATTGATGATGTGGACAGCGGTGATGGAAACGCCGGTTGCGGCCGGCGTCGGGCCCGCAATCCGCGTGTAGCCTCCGGGCGAGGAGGTGGTTCCCCACAGCGATGATCATGCAAAAGACAAGGTTAGTCCGCACAGATATATGAAATGTTTTCTTTTAGCATTTGTAAGTTTTATGCCGAGGGTGCCGACTCGGTTTTGTCCGAGCCCCCTTTAGTCTTTTTCATGTCTGCTCCACCCTTTGGCTTTGCCTCTTGTTAGCTAGACAGCCCGGAGCCGGTCTGTACCTGTTACGAAGAGTGGCTGTGGAGTGGAGCGTACAATACTCGGACTACAGGAACGGATTCGACCGAGTAGATACTCATAAGGGAAACGGCCGGGTTGCCCAAGCTGTCTTCTCCCGGACGTTTTTCGCGTGGGGTGACCTCCAGCTTTTGCTCTCACTTGCCGGACAGCCACGCTGCGGTTTGTGGCTAAGAGTGGACCTTCGGTACCGTATGCGCTACTAAGCCGTTTGCGGGAACGAACGTACCGGGCCGAGCAGCCAGCCTCCGGGCCAAGACTTGCTGGTGCCAGGGCGAACAGTAGTGAAACTGTCATAAAGGCGGTGGTGATCCCCGAGTGTCGCTCAAGGTTATCCGGTTTTGTGTGTGGTACAAAACTAAGCGGGTGAGATGTCACATTGCTTTGGCTCTGATGAGGCGAAGGTTGTCGATGATTGCCGGCGCGTCCCGTCCACTTGGTGTAGCCTCCGAGCCTCCGGGTGGCTCGAGGGGTGTCGGTGTCAAAACCGGCGGATCTCGGGTAGGGGGTCCCGATCTGTGCATCAAGGCTGATGGTAACAGGAAGCAAGGGACACAGATGTTTATTGAGGTTAGGGCCCTCTCGATGGAGGTAAAACCCTACTTCCTGCTTGATTAATATTGATGATATGGGTAGTACAAGAGTAGATCTACCACTAGATCGTAGAGGCTAAACCCTAAGAGCTAGCCTATGATGGTATGATTGTAATTGTGATCGGCCTTCTAAGGACCAACCTCTCTAGTTTATATAGACACCGGAGAGGGCTAGGGTTTACATGGAGTCGGTTACAAGGAAGGAAACATAATATCCGGATCGCCAAGCTTGCCTTCCACGCCAAGGAGAGTCCCATCCGGACTCGGGCCGAAGTCTTGAGTCTTGTATCTTCACGCTTCAATAGTCTGGAAGTTGTACATAGTCCGGCTGTCCGGATACCCCCTAATCTAGGACTCCCTCAGTAGCCCCTTAACCAGGCTTCAATGACGATGGGTCCGGCGCGCAGTATTGTCTTCGGCATTGCAAGGCGGGTTCCTCCTCCGAATACTCCAAAGTAATTATCGAACACTTGAATCGTGTCCGGATCGACAAAATGATCTTTACACACCGCTGTAGAGAGAATGATATTTCACAAACGCAATCTGCTGACAACCTTTTCTGATGACGTGACACGTTATTACGGTCGGATGATTATTCGAGCCGTTTTCTCACAACCAGCTACAACGCATATTACGAGGCGGTTTCTATGACACGTCTTGTCAAAGCAGAGATCGTGTCCCCTTATTACGGGATTCTCATCAATACGGGTATGGGTAATCTAACCGTGCCACTAATTGCGGCGAGTGGGAGGCACATGGGTTCCACCAGGCTAGTGGGGAGGCACAAAAAGCATTTACCGCCTCTATAAGGAGGTTAGGTTTCTTTCTCTTTTACCCACGCCTTCTCCTTCCGCTAGCTCATTCCCCTCTGTTCGAGCCCTGACGCGCAAGCACTCTTCTTCTCCATCGAAGGGAGGTTTTCCAAAGATGTCCGCATCCGGAGCAGGAGGCGGATGGATGGCCTCGACTGTCCAGGTGAAGGACATCAAGAAGCTCCGGAGCCGGTATCCGCCCAAGATCGCCACCGCCTTCCATCGGGCGGATAGGTCGCCCCACTCCGGAATCTCACAAGAGAGTTGTGTTCCTTCCCATTTCGCTCTGTGGGCTTGGGTTTCTTCACCCGCTCGCTCGGGAGTCATGTATTACTACGGATCGATTTTCATGATCTTCCCCAACTCCTTCCTCAATATCTCGACGCTCATCGTCATGTGCGAGGCTTTTCTCCGATCCCACCTCACTTCGCCTATGGTCAAGATCTTTAATGTGAAGCCCAAGGTGGTGAGTGGCAAACACGCCGAGTCGGCGGCGCCATGGTAAGCAAGATGCCCAATGCTGTTTGGCCGAAGGCGCTTAACGACTCCGTCAAGGAGTGGCAGCAGAGAGGGTATATCACCAACCACGCAGAATAAGTGGGCGGCAGCCTGCAATTCAGATCCGAGCTCCACCGCGGCTCACGCCCCGCCCGAGAAGGGCTCGAACCGGTGCTTGTCCGATGAGCTATTATCGCCCGCACGCGCATTCGTGGTGTGGTCGAGAGGACGCCAAACTCGCCGACGTAGTCCAGTGATGCTAGTTCGCTGGTTCTCCCGTGTCGTCGCCGAGCTTGTACTGTGGGAGTTCGATCCAGCCGAAAGCACCAAACCCTTCGGAGCTTTATGATTCCTCCGACAAGGATATCTGGAAGGTGCTCTTTAATTCCGGCAAATCGTGGCCGGGCCGCGCAGAGGACCGTGGGTATCAATCATCCCATTCTCCAAGCTCGGTAAGTCATAGCCACACTCTGTCTATTCATGCTTCAGCTGGCATGTCATGAGGGAGACACCTTAATCGTGTTTCATTGTGACCTCAGGGATGGATAAAGAAGGTGGAACGGATACATTGTCCAGCCCCCCTGCCGGAGGAACCGGTCAGACCTCTTCTGACGAAGATGCTGGTCCCCGCGCCTTACAAGACGCCAAAGAAAGAGGCCTCCAAGAAGGTCAAGAAGACCCGGGGTGGCCTTCGCCGTCGCGAGGCTTCGGACGCCAAATTCGAAGACCCCAGCAATGATCCTTCGTCCAAGGACGAAGAGGAGGATGGGCCTCACTCTGATGGCGGGAGGAAGAGGACGGCCTCCACATCTCTAGAGGCCGGATCGTCCAAGAGAGGGAAAAATTCCCTCCCAGGGGCATCCCCCACGGCTGCGGATAGCAGCCCAGAGTGGGATCCCAGGGCCCAGCCCCTGGAGAAGTCATAAGTATCCGAACACGCATATGTGTCCGGGATTGTTCTTGGGTATAGTAGTTTTGACTGTTGCCCACATATTGCACAGTCCGGCAAGGTCCTACGCCGGTCGGTCCTCGTCGGAGGATTCACTGGGCTCAGACGCCTTGGTGAGCGAGACGCCTCCGCAGGCCCCTTCCCCAAAGTCCAGGCGCGACACTATGGTGTCATCTTGACAAGACTCGGACCAGGGAGGACATAACCCTGGTGCCGGACACGCGGGGATGGATACGGCCCCCGGGACCTCTAGGGTTCCGGGATCGAGCGAGCAGCCACCCCTGATGATGGGGGGCCTGCCTACCCCGCCGGCGTCCTCTGTTCGAGCAGAGCTGCCTGGCAGTCTATCGACAGTGTTGAAGAACGCATCTATTGTCGATGAGCATCGGGCCCTCATGGGCGCTATGGTCGAGAAGATTCAGTCCGCCAAGAGCGGGCTGAATGAGTCCTGCCTTGGCCTTATAAAGGCTTTTGAGGTATGTTTCCTAGGAAACCTTTGAGGAATTGTCATAATATGAGTAGTAGCCTCTGATGCACTATCCGGCGGAGGAGACAAAGCCGGGCAGGGGATCAAATCCCCTGCTCTCGCAGGAGCCTATGTGAATGACGTATGTCCTTTTGTGTGAAAACAGGCATCTGCAGAGAGGACGGCCGCTTATAATGCGGAAGTGTCCGAACTGAAGCAGAGCCTTACACGGGCCAAGGAGGAGCTCGGTCGTGTGAAGAAGCAACTGGAATAAACGCAAGGTATGTTGAAAACTTTTCTCTTGAAGTTGGCACGAACAAATAGTTGTGCATAATGAAAAATATTTGTATTGTGTGCCCTAGGAGCGGGTGCCGAATACGAGGCACTAAAGAAAGCTTTGGTTGATGCCAACAAGAAGGCTGAGGCCGAACAGTCGCTTCATGAGAAACACGAGGCCTGGGTTATCGCAGCTGAGCGAGAGCTCCAGGAAGCTGTGAACAAAAGCGAGGGCTTGGAGCAGAGTCTAAAAGGAAAAGAATCTAAACTCACCCAAGCTCTCGAGACTGCGGAAGGTGCTCAGGAAGAAGCCCGAGGTGTTGCACGGGACATTCAGGAGGCCCGGAAAGTTGCGGCTGGTAAAGCCTTCTGTATTCTTAGCTCTTTATATATGTGATAATGGGAAGAATCCTAAGCGGCAAGCTGAATTCTTTTTTTTCCAGGGCCTTTGCAGATCTTCCTCACAGCATATCAGATGCCACCCAATTCTACCACACCGAGGAAAAGAAGTCTGCGGAGAGGGATTTCTGGTCGCAGTATCTAGCGCCGAACTATCCGGTGCCATTTATCGATCACCAAATAGTGGTCGAATCGCACAAGGCGGCCGAACTAGCCATGAAGGACTTAGTTGTCCGGTCAGGATCATGGAGCCGATTCCAAGCGCATTTCGACTCGCTAAGCGGATTGTGGGCGTCATTCCTCGCTTGATGCTATCTGCTTATCACCAGATAGAAGGCGCGCGCATGGCGTTTTCCCGTGCAAAAGTGCATTGGGGGAGGCTTGACGCAGAGAAGCTGATGACTGAGGGGCCACCGGAGGGTAAGGAGCACCGCAACCCCGAGTTTTACTATGAAAGTGTAGTGAAAGGGGCCCGCCTTGCGGCGGACAAGTGTGCTAAAGACATTATATTTCCCTGAGGGCATTTGTGTCACTTTTTGTAATGTGGGATAATGGCATGTTTATTATATATTGCCTGTTTTGTTCGAACATATGTTTTTCCTGTGCGGCTGTTTATTGTACGCAAATCCTGAGAGTTGGCCATTGTCGCTTCGCCTCGTAAAAAGAATACGGGGTGTTCGGATATATCTGAACGCTCTTTATCCCATAGTTGGGTCCTTTTAAGGAGGTGTCTCTTTTCGCGAACCAAGCAATCGGACTATAAGGCTTTATTACTCTCACTTAGCCATAGGAATTCGAGTATGGTCGGTGCAACCCCTAGTGTTCGGAAGGCCGAACTAGGGGCTCTATTGGCGCTTGATCTGAAGACCGATCCGTCGCACTCAGCATTTATAATGGCGTTATGCGGAATAAATCTTTAAGGATTTTATAACCTTTCGAACAGTTGACCAGCTCTCGCTTCATCATGACGGTCGGTTTTCGGCTTTCTCTACTGAGGTGCTCGTCCGGCTGAACCGGGACACAATCGCAGTAGTTCTCCCGCCGCTGCCTTAGCCGACAAAACGGAACGTAAGTTACCAAAACATGGGAGCTGGACAAACCCAACCAATGACCCAAGACATGATTCGGAGCTGATGCATATAGTGTTATAAGTTCAGGGTGCCGAGCGACCGGTAAGGTTGTCGGACTTTATTGCCGTACTGTGAAGCCCCTGGTGTAACCGGGCGAACGCGGAGCGTGGCTGTCATTTTCGGCAAAGAGGCGTCGGCGATAAATTACGGGCGGTAATTGTTATTTAAGTCTACACATAGTAGTAGGATGATATGTCTATGCATATGAGTATGATGTATGAAAAGAGGTGTTATTTGGTGGAACCTGTTGTGGCCGGACTGGAGGGGGTTGTGAGTGGATCAAGAAAGAATTCGAACTGCCTTCTACCTGCATGTTCCTTCCTTTGTGTGTCCGGGCTAATTCCATGCCGCCAATCCTGTTCTACGTCAATCGTTAGTTTGTAAATGTAAAATGCTTGAAGGCAGGTGGGTGTCCTCTTGTTGTTGGTCCCAGGGTCCCTAATCGGGCCCCGGTGTGCCCAGCCATTATACCGTGAGGTAGTGCGGACTCCGCAATGGGTGTCCGGATAGTTGGCCTGAGTAATTTACCACGTGGAATCTAGTCGACGTGGTTTATCCCGTTAGCAGACGGTAAACTTCCGCATGGTGGGAAGGTGCCGAAGATTTATTCTTTGGCGTAGCATTTTTTGGGTTATCCGAAGACAACCATTAGAGTGGTGGGCCAATAAAACTTGGCCTTTGCGCCTTACATCTTTTAGGAGATGTAATTCGTGGCTTCATACCCTTGTGGGCTTTGTGTGTTATGGAGCCCCCGGACTACTAGGTCTAGAGGTACTACATTTGACTTGTTGTGGTTTATGTGATCCTGGGTGATCGGCCGTCATGTTATGCTCTGGGGGCGGGGGGCTCTTGACGAGGCGCCCCTTATTGTTCCTGCCTGCATGACCACCGCTTTGTTTTGAGGATCCCGCATTCTCTATTGGTATGCTTTGCCGCCCTTCCGGGGTACAGTGAATTTCACACACCGATCCAAAGGTGTGGCTTTGGTCGAGTAGGCTCGGGCTGTTCTTTGTCCGTTTACCGGACTGAGAGTTGCCGGACTTGGCACCAGCTTCCTTGTCTTGACGTTTATGACCTTTGTGTCGAGGCCTGAGGGTGCCTATTCATGTATGCTTCTTGCTGTCTTGGACCGTAGTGATGTGTGGGCGCCTGTGCGCGGCTCGTGGTTTTCCGCCGAGTTGAGGTAGCAGTTGCCAGCCGTGGATGCCCTTTGTTGGGGCTGTCGGGTTCGCACTTTTTGATGGCCAGTATCTTGGTCCACCTATCCACTAGCACGCCTTGGTCGCCTTTAAGTCGCTCTTGCTTCCTTTGCGTGCTCCTTGTCGCGGGCTATGAGTCGCCGCTGAAGCTTAACTTGTTTCACCGGGTCTTCGTGCACGCCGACTCGTCATTGCCGAGGCTTACCTCGCCGTCGGAGGGGGTGTATAATTGTCCTCTCCAAGTATCCCATCGTGATCGGTCCGCCCGCTTGAGGGTAGGCCGACTAGGGTCAGTATTCTCTTGGGCACCATCCGGACTGCTTTCGTCTGTGGGGCCGGTGTTGATGTGGCGAGGCTTGGAGTGGCGCCGATAATGCACATGTTTTGCTTTTCTCCCTGAGGGGTTATCCTCTGTTGCCTCGCCGCTACTGGTTTCCTTTGGAGTGTCCACCATATATATATCGTATGAGGAGGTGGCCGCCCACCGCCCTGTGAGCGGTGGTCCCTGTAGTTCTCCTGCATCGTCGTCCATACCGTCGATGTCTTCGGAGTCGAAGTCAAGCACGTCGGTTAAATCATTGATCGTGGCAATGAAGTGGGTGGTGGGTGGGCAACGAATTCCGTCGTCGTCCGCTTCCCACTCAAGCCGGACATAGTTCGTCCGAGTCTCCCGACAAAGAGAGAGGTTTAATAAGTTCAAAGATGTCGCCAAAGGGCGAAAGTGCCGAAGACGCCCGCCGCGGTGAACTCCATCACCGGAGCCCAATCAGGCTCGGCGGGCCCGGGAACGCGCGGGCTGGAACCTACATCCGGATATGAATCCGGGGGTCCGGAATCATAGGCTTCCTTAGAAGGGAGGCCTGTGTTCGGCTCTACCGCCGACGAGGGTACGGCTCATGGGCGGGTCCATCCTCCGACCCGTGCAACGCACCGCTTCGGATTTGAGTCTGGGGCTACTGCAGAGGTAATATCCCGAGTGATGTCCGACAAAGAGCTCAGCCATTCTCATTGTGATCGCCCGGTGCTCGGCGCCGCCCGAATCCGCCGAATATCAAGTCTCCGCGATATCCGCCGTAGTTCATGTTTCCAACTCGATTTGATGGCTGGGGCGAAGCTATCGATCCGCTTCCAGATGGCTGTTAATTGCCCGCAGCAGCGGCCGCCAACACGAAGATCTGTCCCGAAGGAAAGTCTGCATACCGACGACGCTGCTGGTGATGATTGAAGGAGCCATCGAGCCCGACAATGACGACACAAAGGAACTCTCAACGAAAGCAACAATGTCGGTGTCAAATCTGGCGGATCTCGGTAGGGGTCCCGATCTGCAAGGCCAAGGTCGATGGTAACAGAAGCAATGGGCACAGATGTTTACCTGTGTTCGACCTCTCGATGGAGGTAAAACCCTACTTCCCGCTTGATTAATATTGATGATATGGGTAGTACAAGAGTAGATCTACCACGAGATCGTAGAGGCTAAACCCTAAGAGCTAGCCTATGATGCTATGATTGTAATTGTGATCGGCCTTCTAAGGACCAACCTCTCCGTTTTATATAGACACCGGAGAGGGCTAGGGTTTACATGGAGTCGGTTACAAGGAAGAAAACATAATATCCGGATCACCAAGCTTGCCTTCCACGCCAAGGAGAGTCCCATCCGGACTTGGGCCGAAGTCTTGAGTCATGTATCTTCACACTTCAATAGTCCGGACGCAGTACAGTCGATCGTCTGTCGGATACCACCTAATCCAGACTCCTCAAGGGTGCCTCACCGCGGACCGAACGGTCAAAGGCCGAGGCGACGAAGCGGTCGGGCTTGGCACAAAATGCATGAGACGCTGAGGCGACAAGACCGCCGCAGAGAGTGGCGTCATGAATCTGACGGAGGCCTCTGAGCCTTCTTTTAATTTTTTTTCTTTTTTCTCCAAATGACCGGCAAACCGGACGATGCCATTTTTTTTTGGTTGGCATCTTTTTTAGGGTCGCGCTTAATCGCCACACGGTGGCGGAAAGCGCGACGCACCACACGCCTCTAATGTAAACAGATCACACGCCATCGCATGCATGCATGCAGAATCTTTTGGATTTTCAGTTTTTAAAATATTTTATCTCTTAAACGAAAAATCCGATTAAAAATCGGTTTTCACCATTAAATCCCTCGCGATGAGATCTTCGAAACTAGATCCCATGTTGATATGTTTTGATGAAAAAAAAATTGGATTAAAAGTTGACATGTTTATTGCATATGAATTGCCATGATGTTTACACTGAAGTTGCCATGATATGTTTCAGCTATTTTCTTCTAAATTTAAAAGTAAATTTTGACATTTATAAAACGGGGAATTAAGAAACTAGACTTGCCATGAACCATAATCTAAAATTGCCATGATACATGCACGTAAAATTGTCATGGTTTATACAAAAAATAATTTTCATGATCAAAGTACTGGAGTTGCGATCATCAAAATACTAAAATTGCCATGATCTACAAACTAAAATTGCCACGTAGCAACTTTAGTTTAAGCCCTATGGCAACTGGAGTGTAAACATCATAGCAACTTCTGGGCAAAAAAAATCCGTTGAAACATATCAACATGGGGTCTAGTTTTGAAGATCTCGTCGAGACGGATTTAATGGTGAAAACGGATTTTTAGTTCACTTTTTTATTTAGGAGATAAAACATTTTTAAGCCAAAACCAAAAAGATTTCTCTGACGTCACGATTCAGACGCCAGAAACGAAATGCATGGTGGTGGAGGCGTGTGGGCGATCTGCAAACGCCCACACGTGTGTGTGGGCGTTTTCCCTTTTTTTAAGTCTGCGTGGACAGCCGGACCTTTTTCTCTTCCCGGACAGCCGGCCGAGTGGGGCGGCTGGAGCGGCGACCGGGAGCCGGCCTCGGGTGGGCGTCCGGAGGCGGACGGAGCCGGACCCGACCAGGTGCGGGGCGGCACCAGGGAGCCGGACGCGGCCGGGCTCGAGGTGGAGCCATCGCGCACGCAGGCCGAACACAGGCGGCTAGCGCGGACGGGCGCAGGGCGGCAGGGGAGCCGGCCAGCGCGGAAGCCGGCTGAGCGGGCGGGTCCGACGGGCGGCGCGGGAGGCCGGCCAGCGCGGGCCCTGGCCGCGTGTAGAGGCGGAGCCGGCCCGGGCCGGGTTCGCGGAGGAGGCGGAGTGCGGGTCGCGCGGAGGGCGCGCGAGGCCAGAGCCGGCCTGGCTGGGGCGCGAGCCGGCGCTTGAGGGAGGCGGCCGAGCACAGATGGTCGGCGAGGCCGCTACCAACAGCGGTGAGGCGACGGGCAGCCGGCCTGCGGAGCCGGCAGGCGGCCGGGTTGGAGCAGGTGGGTCCAGCTAGCGGGTGGGCTGATGGCGCGGACGCGGGGGCGAGTCGGAGTGGGCGGCTCGGAGGGCGGAGCGACGCCGGGTCCTACGCGGGCGGAGGCCGGTCGTGTCGCGAGCAGGGCTAGCAGAGGACCCGGCGTTCGGGTGGTACGGGCTGTCGCGAGCCGGAGTGGGGCCGGGTCACGCGGAGCCAGCGGGCCGGACGCCGGCGCGCGGTCGGGTCACGCGGAGCCGGCGCGCGGGCGACGCGGAGGCGATGAGCGGGACGCCGGGCGGGGCCGGGTCGCGCGGAGAAGCCGGCGGACGGAGCCACGACGCAGGCCGGGTTGGAGGTGCGGAGCGCGCGGGAGCCCGGGTGCGGCGTGCGGAGTCCGGTCAAGGCGGCCAGGTCGGAGACGGGGCTGAGGAGGCACGGCGTGGTGTGTGCGGGAGCAGCGGGCGGACGGCCGTAATGGCGCAGGGGCGCGCGCAGACCCGAGGGATGTCACGGCACAGCGCCGGCGAGGTGGCGAAGCCAGGCGAGGAAGCGAGCACGGCCGGGCGGAGCTAATGCGCGGGGAGCGGCCGGTGGTGACGAGGACTGCGCGCGCGTGGAGGAGCTGGGGTCGCGGACGCGCGGGCAGAGGAGCACGGGAGCGGTCCGTCGAGGCGGCGGCCTGCTGGCGAGATGCAGCTGCGGCTGCTGTGTCCGTGGGCGACTGTGCCCGGAGGCGCTTGCGAGCTGAACAGGGAGGCATGGGAGGAAGTGAATCAGATGGAGGCGGGTTCCGTCTCACTTGCATCCAGGGAATGTACAGGCAGATTATGGGCATTATCTGACTAGTGTACGACGTGCATCTAGAAGATGTTTTGCTGGTGTGTGTTTGAGAAGTGTATGACCATTGTCTATGAGGAACATAGCGCACGCGACGGCGCGAAAACTAGTATGCGGATAGGTGCACGGATGGAGAGACGCCGGAGGTCGAGGAGGCCGGACACAGCGCACACACGCGCGGACGAGGTCAGACAACGGGGACGCGCCGCCCCGCATGTGTGCCGGGGGCGTGGTGAAGTTGATCCCCGAGCGCCGCTGGAGAGACGGCACCGATATCGCCGCGCTGATGATGAAGAGGGCGAGGCCGACGGTGAGGACGTGCCGCTGCGCGTGGTTGCCCCGGGGATGTGTTGATGTAGAGCCCCAGAGCGCTACCGGAGCGACGGCGCGACACCACGGTGACGATGGCAAAGATGGCGAGGCCGACGACTAGGACACGCCGCTCGACGCGGCCGCCCCGGGGGCCAGTTGATGTTGATCCCTCGAGCGTGACCGGAGAGACGGCGGCGACATCGCGGCGGAGACAACGAAAATGGTCCCACCCGGACCGCGGTTCCGCGGCAGCTGTGGTATCATAGTCCCCCCCACGGTAGGCGCCAACTGTCGGGGTTATCTCGCGGGCGGGTTCGCGAGACGACAGATGCCACGAGGTGGCTTGTGGTGAGGGCGAGACTGCTTTGGAGGTCAAGGGACGGGATTGGGCAAACAGCACGCGGTGATTTACCCAGGTTCGGGGCTCTCCGGAAAGATAATACCCCTAATCCTGCATGTCTGAATGTATATGCAGTGTATATATTTGGCAGTACAGAGTTTTTCCTGAAGCTGTATTCCGATGAATGAGAAAGATAGCTACACTTATTCTCTACTTTGCCTCATGTGTGAGTGAGTGTGAATATGTGTGTACATGAGTGGCCTTGTGGCCATGGCTTGTGGCCGAATGAGCATGAGTGTGTAGGTGTGGATGGATGGATGGGTGTGGCGTGAGGGCCAAGTGAGGCTTGTCGCTGAATGGATGAATGGGTCGCCGATTTATATATGAGTGTGGCTAGCTTGTGAGGTAAGCTAGGTAGGAATGGGTGTGTGCTTGGGATGTAAGCTAGTGTAGCTTACATCCCAAGCTGTGTGTAGTTTGTGAGCTAGGCTAAGTTTTGTCCTCGGGGCATTTTATAAATCAATGCCCGGGGACAAAGTACATTGTAGATGATGTGGCGCGGGACGAGTGAACAGTTTGTGCTTTATCAGCAATAGTGGCTGCGGTATGGCCGTCTTGTCCGTGGTCGTGATCGATGGGACGCCGAGTTGATTTCAGCAGTAGCAAAGTCGGCCGGAGCAATGGACAGGACCCGCCGGGCAGCCGGGTTGATGAGTCTGGCCGGGTTGAGCAACCCGGCCAAGGTCAAGCTGGGTTGAGGGGCGTTGCTGGCCCAGATGTTTTTCAAGCGTCGTTTGCCGTCTTGGGCCTACCCGGGGGTCATCCCCCCGTCACTGCCCCTGCTATCACTGGGAAAGGACACCGCAAGATTGAACCCAAAGCTAAGCACTTCTCCCATTGCAAGAAAGATCAATCTAGTAGGCCAAACCAAACTGATAATTCGAAGAGACTTGCAACGATAACATAATCACACATAAAAGAATTCAGAGGAGATTCAAATATTTCTCATAGATAAACTTGATCATAAACCCACAATTCATCAGATCTCGACAAACACACCGCAAAAAGAGTTACATCGAATAGATTTCCAAGAAGATCGAAGAGAACATGGTATTGAGATTCAAAGAGAGAGAAGAAGCCATCTAGCTAATAACTATGGACCCGAAGGTCTATGGTAAACTACTCACAAATCATCGGAGAGGCCTTGGGGATGATGTAGAGGCCCTCCGTGATCGATTCCTCCTCCGGCGGAGCGCCGACGAAGGCTCCAAGATGGGATCTCACGGATACAGAAGGTTACGGTGGTGGAATTACGTTTTCGTGGTCTGTTCTGATGTTCTCGGGGTACGTGGGTATATATAGGAGGAAGAAGTAGGTCGGTGGACGCCCGAGGGGCCCACGAGATAGGGGGCGCCTAGTAGGGGGGCACCCTCCACCTCGTGGCCGCCGGCTGTTGCTTGACTTCCACCCAAGTCCTCCGATCACGTTCGCTCCAAAATTACGTCCCGAAGGTTTCATTCCGCTTGGACTCCGTTTGATATTCCTTTTCTTCAAAACACTGAAATAGGCAAAAAAAACAGCAATACGGGTTGGGCCTCCGGTTAGTAGGTTAGTCCCAAAAATGATATAAATGTGCAAAGTAATGCCCATAAACATCCAAAACGGGTAATATAATAGCATGGAACAATAAAAAAATATAGATGCGTTGGAGACGTATCATGGATTCCCTCCCTCGCCGACGGCGATAGGGTTAAGCCTCCTTCCCTTCCCGGCGGATGGATCCTACCGGCGCTTTGACCAGCAGTGAGGGGGAGAGAGAGAGATCGAGAGAGAGAGAGAGAGGGGGGCTAACGAAGTCCTGTTTAAATCTGCAGAGGGTGAGAGAGTGAAGAGAGCAACTACAAGTGCTGAGGCTCCAACGTGTATATATATAGTGGAGAGAGAGTGTGAAGAGAGCAAACCCTAGAAAACAAGCACCGAGGCTGCAGCGTATATAGATGGAGTGGTTTTCTTTTTCTCTCCATAAAAATCGTTTTAAATTGTGCATGAAATGGAACTCTTTATTTAACGTAGTGAAGAAAAATACTAGGGGCAATGCTAATACATGAAGAAAATTTAACGCTTGAAGGAGTCAACTGGCAATTAATGTTGCACGCCTCCCGGTCGCGCTTACTAACGTTCACGTGTGGTACACGACCCTCTGGAGTGGTGAACAACAACTGAACCACACACGGTCAAAATATCGGAAAGGTGGGCTGCACCATCCTCCAATTTTAAATATTTTGAGTATCAAAATAAAATATTAAATATTTTGGGGCACTTGTATTCGGCCTAAGTTGGTGTGCCACCATATATACTAAGGGTCACAGCGGGTGCTAAGAAACTAGGGCGTATTGAGAGTAATTGCCATGCCGTTTATTTGTAGGGTCACTTGCAAACTGTGAAACTCTATTCACCTCTTATTTAGTGGATGAGGCAAATCTTTTGCCTCCGTATTGAGAGAAATTCATTTTTAATTATTTGGTTTGTACGCTTTGCTCTCTTCCAATAATTTTTGGCACTTGTATTCGACCTAAGTTAGTGTGCCACCGTATCTCATACTACTCCCTCTGTCTAGGTGTATAAGTCACATTAGAAGGTGTAGTGGGACCAAGGTGCAAGCAAATTGGAGGAGAAGGAGAAACTTGACCGGTCCTTCTTCCAATCAAAGCCCTGATTTTTGTCTCTAAACGCAAAAATTAATCACAACAATTAAGAGATGTCGTTTTAGCTACCATGCAGGGCCACGTATTAACTCACATGCCAACCGACTTTGATCCCTTGACTGATCAACGCGTAGTTGCGCTCCATGCATTAGGTTTCCGGGGGAGATAAGAAGGCAGAGTAAGTACTAAAATGCTCGCTAGCAACGAGGCTAGGAGGGGATTGAGATGGGAAGTTAATGGACGACGCATAAACATTTTGGGAATATCTAATTTTCGTAAGATGACTTAACTCCTAGATGGAGGGAGTACTACTCTACTCCCACTACAGGAATTAGGAACTTTGCCGTCAGCCATGGCTGACGGCAAAGGCATGCAAGGCTGACGGCAAAGACCTTTGCCGTCAGCCAGCAGACGGCAACAAGTCCGGCTGAATAGGCTACGACAAAGGCCCCTTTGCCGTCAGCTGGCGGACGACAAAGATGAAATGGTCTTTGCCGTCAGGTAGCGGACGACAAAGGACCTGGACGGCACACGTGGCAGCTTAGGGCCATTAAGGGGTTAACGGCGTGCTTTGTCGTCTGCTGGCAGATGATAACCCACAAGTGTAGGGGATCAGTTGTAGCCTCTTTTGATAAGTAAGAGTGTCGAACCCAACGAGGAGCTAAAGGTAGAATAAATATTCCGTCAAGTTCTATCGACCACCGATACAACTCTAGGCACGCTTGACGTTCGCTTTACCTAGAACAAGTATGAAACTAGAAGTACTTTGTAGGTGTTGTTGGATAGATTTGCAAGATAATAAAGAGCACGTAAATAAAAAGTAGGGGCTGTTTAGATGAAGACACAACTAAGTTAGTTTTAGTAGAGAGCTTTTTGTCACGAGAATGTTATTAGTCCCTAGGCAATTTATAACTAGACCGGTAATCACTATTGCAATTTTATTTGAGGGAGAGGCATAAGCTAACATACTTTGTCTTCTTGGATCATATGCACTTGTGATTGGAACTCTAGCAAGCATCCGCAACTACTAAAGATCATTAAGGTAAAACCCAACCATTGCATTAAAGCATCAATTCCCCTTTATATCATACGCCACAACCGCCTTACTCGGGTTTATGCTTCTGTCACTCAAGCAACCCACTATAACCGAACCATGAACATATTGCAACACCCTACACCGGGAATCCCTCACGCTTGCGCGACACGGAGGGCACAATAGGACATCACCAATAATAAAACATGCAACTCAAACCAATCACGATCATCAATTAACCCATAGGACAAAACGGATCTACTCAAACATCATAAGATAGCCATACATCATTGGAATATAGCGTTGAGCACCATGTTTAAGAAGAGATTACAGCGGGTAAAAGAGAGGTTACACCGTTGCACAGAGGGGGGGAAGAGTTGGTGATAAGGGCGGTGAAGTTGTTGGTGTAGATCGCGGTGATGATGATGGCCCTGGCGGCGTTCCGGCGCCACCGGAAGTGAGGGGGAGAGAGCCCCCCTCGTTCTTCTTCTTCCTTGACCTTCTCCCTAGATGGGAGAAGGGTTTCCCCTCTGGTCCTTGGCTCCCATGGCATAGGAGGGGCGAGAGCCTCTCCGAGATTGGATCTGTCTCTCTGTCTCTCTCTGTTTCTGCGTTCTGAGATTCTACTCTTTCACTGTTTCTTTTATATCTCGAGATCCGTAACTCCGATTGGGTTGAAACCTTCACCCAGATTTTTCTCCGAAAATTAGCTTTCTTGCGGCAAAAGAAGAGCGTCAACCGCCTTATGGGGTGCCCACGAGGGTCAGGGGCGCGCCCGCGTGCCTCGTGGCCCCCTCAGGGGCGTAACCGCCTTGATTTTTCCTCCCAAAAATGATAAATATTCCAAAAATAATCTCCGTCCATTTTTATCCCATTTGGATTCCGTTTGATATTGGGTTTCTGCAAAGCATAAAACATGCAACAAACAGGAACTGGCACTGGGCACTGGGTCAATATGTTAGTCCCAAAAATAATATAAAAAGTTGCCAAAAGTATATGGATGTTGTAGAATATTGGCATGGAACAATAAAAAATTATAGATACGACGGAGACGTATCAGCATCCCCAAGCTTAATTCCTGCTCGTCCTCGAGTAGGTAAATGATAAAAAGAATAATTTTTGATGTGGAATGCTACCTAGCATAATCTTAATCATATATCTAATCATGGTATGAATATTATGACACGGGTGATTCAAGGCAATAGTCTATCATTTGACATAAAAACGATAATACTTCAAGTGTATTAATAAAGCAATCATGTCTTTTCAAACCAACATGGCAAAAGAAAGTTATCCCTACAAAATCATATAGTCTGGCTATGCTCCATCTTCACCACACAAAGTATTCAAATCATGCACAACCCCGATGACAAGCCAAGCAATTATTTCATACTTTTGACGTTCTCAAACCTTTTCAACTTTCACGCAATAAATGAGCGTGAGCCATGGATATAGCACTATAGGTGGAATAGAGTATGATGGTGGAGGTTGTGTGGAGAAGACAAAAAGGGAGAAAGTCTCACATCAACGTGGCTAATCAATGGGCTATGGAGATGCCCATCAATTGATGTCAATCCGAGGAGTAGGGATTGCCATGCAACGGATGCACTAGAGCTATAGGTGTATGAAAGCTCAAACTGAAAACTAAGTGGTTGTGCATCCAACTTGCTTGCTCATGAAGACCTCGGGCATTTGAGGAAGCCCATCATCGGAATATACAAGCCAAGTTCTATAATGAAAATTCCCACTAGTATATGAATGTGATAACTCAAGAGACTCTCGATATGAAGAACATGGTGCTACTCTGAAGCACAAGTGTGGTAAAAGGATAGTAACATTGCCCCTTCTATCTTTTTCTCTTATTTTTTCTCCTTCTTTTTTTGGTGGGCTTCCTTGGCCCCCCTTTTTTTATTTGGGCTTCATTGGCCCCCTTTTTTTCATAAAGTCCGGAGTCTCATCCCGTCTTGTGGGGGAATCATAGTCTCCATCATCCTTTCCTCACTGGGGCAATGCTTTAATAATGATGATCATCACACTTTTATTTACTTACAACTCGATATCTAGAACAAAGATATGACTCTGTATGAATGCCTCCGGCAGTGTACCAGGATGTGCAATGATCTAGCGTAGCAATGACATCAAAAACGGACAAGCCATGAAAACATCATGCTAGCTATCTTACGATCATGCAAAGCAATATGACAATGAATGCTCAAGTCATGTATATGATGATGATGGAAGTTGCATGGCAATATATCTCGGAATGGCTATGGAAATGCCATAATAGGTAGGTATGGTGGCCGTTTTGAGGAAGATATAAGGAGGCTTATGTGTGATAGAGCATATCATATCACGGGGTTTGGATGCACCGGTGAAGTTTGCACCAACTCTCGAGGTGAGAAAGGGCAATGCACGGGACCGAAGAGGCTAGCAATGATGGAAGGGTGAGAGTGCGTATAATCCATGGACTCAACATTAGTCATAAAGAAATCACATACTTATTGCAAAAATCTATTAGTCATCAAAACAAAGTACCACGGGCATGCTCCTAGGGGGAGGTTGGTAGGAGTTAACCATCGCGTGCCCCAACCTCCACACAAAGGATGACAATCAAAAAATATCTCATGCTCCAACTTCGTTACATAACGGTCACCATACGTGCATGCTATGGGAATCACAAACCTCAACACAAGTATTTCTACTAATCCACAATCACCCACTAGCATGACTCTAATATCACCACCTTTATATCGCAAAACTATTGCAAGGAATCAAACATATCATATTCAGCGATCTACAAGTTTATGTAGGATTTTATGACTAACCATGTGAATGACCAATTCCTGTCATCTCTCTAAATAGATATAAGTGAAGCAAGAGAGTTTAATTCTTTCTACAAAAGTTATGCCCCCAATATAACAAATATAAGTGAAGCAAAAGAGCATTCTACAAATGGCGGTTTTCTATGTGAGGAGAAACTGGCAATCCAAACTTCAAATGATATAAGTGAAGCACATGAAGCATTCTCTAAAGCCATACTCAAAAGATATAAGTGAAGTGCGATTAGCATTCTATAAATCAACCATGGACTATCTCATACCAGCATGGTGCATAAAAGAAAAGTGAAAACTAAATGCAAAAGAAGCTCCAAGACTTGCACATATCGCATGAACGAAACGAATCCGAAAACATACCGATACTTGTTGAAGAAAGAGGGGATGCCTTCCGGGGCATCCCCAAGCTTAGACGCTTGAGTATCCTTGAATATTTACTTGGGGTGCCTTGGGCATCCCCAAGCTTGAGCTCTTGCCTCTCTTCCTTTTCCTCATATCGAGACCTCCTCGATCAAACACTTCATCCACACAAAACTTCAACAGAAAACTCGGTAAGATCCATTAGTATAATAAAGCGAATCACTACTCTAAGTACTGTTGCAAACCAATTAATATTTTGTTTTTTCATTATAGCTACTGTAATATAACTTTTCCATGGCTTAATCCACTGATAGAAATTGATAGTTTCATCAAAACAAGCAAATTATGTATCAAAAACAGAATCTGTCAAAAACAGAACAGTCTGTAGCAATCTGAACATTCACCATACTTCTGGTACCCCAAAAATTCTACCACAATTAGGAAAAATAAAAAAATTGTATAGCATGACAGTTCAAAAAGAATCAGAACCATTTGACGTTTCAGTAAAAAATGTAAAATCATGCACTACAGCCAAAGTTTCTGTCCTGCACCATACAAACCGACAAGCATTGTAAACATCCTAAAGGCAAACCTTGGCACATTATTTTTATAATACAATGGAATTGTACATGGGGATAATTATTGTTGTTGAAAAGTTTTTGTAATCAAGATTCACAAAGTTTCTGTGAGCATGAACAAAGTTGAAGGCTAGCTCCTACTTCAACAATGCTTGTCTTTCTCACTTTCACTTTCCTTTTTGAAAAGTTTTGGGTTCCCCTCTATTTTTAGACTATATAAAAGCACTCAACAGAAATAAATGACTCTCTAAAACTTCCGGGTTGTCTCCCTGGCAGCGCTTTCTTTAAAGCCATTAAGCTAGGCATAAAGTGCTCAAGTAATGGAACCACCCGGATCCCAAGGTATATCAAAGCCAATTTTAATTAACAATGATTTGTGATTTAGTAGTGTGCACAAAGTAGCATATATCATGCAAAAACGAAGTCTAGCTCTCTTCCTATGCATAGGCATGTCATAAAAGAACAATTCATGCACACCAAGTAAAGGCCAATGCATAGTATAAACAGTTTCTTGCAATTTTATCATATTGGAAACATAGAGAGGGTGAGATATAGTTCCTCTCTCATAATAATTGCAAGTAGGAGCAGCAAGCACATGCATACTATATCTATCAAAATCATGATGTGTAGTAGTAAAACGCAACCCATCAATATAATCCTTAATAAGCACAAAGTTCTCTGATATAGTGTAGTTGGGAGAATTCAAAAAGATAATAGGACTATCATGTGTGGGTGCAATAGCAACAATTTCATGTTTAACATAAGGAAATATAGCAAGTTCATCTCCATAAGCATCATTCATATTGGCATCTTGGCCACAAGCATAGTAAGTATCATCAAAAAGGGGTATTTGAAGAGAATCAACGGGATCATAACAATCATCATAGCAATCATCCTTCGGTAAGCACGAAGGGAAATTAAACAATGTATGAGTTAAAGAGTTAATCTCAGTAGAAGGTGGGCACGGGTAGCTAATCTGCTCTTCCTCCTTTTGTTCTTCGCTCTCCTCAGCATCTTTTTCATCCGATGAGCTCACAGTTTTATCAATTTCTTCTTCCATAGACTCCTGCAAAATATTACTCTCTTCTTGGACAGCGGAGTAGTCCTCAATATATGGTTTAACATAGGCAGTAGAAGCATAATTATCATAGCAATATTTAAATATGAAAAAATGTTCAGATTTGTAGAGAGTAGCATCATACTTTTCAATCAAAGAAGCAATTTCATAAGCACCCTTAAAAGCAACAAATTCTTCAATTTGTTGAACATCATAGTAATTATAAACACCCTTAGCATACGAAGATACGATTCCAATATCACTAAACTCACATTGGTAGGGAAGGTGTTTCTTAGGGTTTTCAGAACAACAAGTAAAATCATATGTTTCACATAAATTCCAAGCATAGCATTGCAAACGATGAATTTGATACAGTAAAAGTTTCCCTTTTTCAGATATACGGAGTCGCACATAACAAGCATGCTCATCTAAAGATTTGCCCTCAACTAAGCTAGTGGGGTTTCAGCATGAGCACAAAAGGGATCGAAGATGATCCAAGTAAAAAGCTTCAGGAGTGTGATAGATTTTGAGTGGATCTTCAACCATTGGTTCAGTAAGTACAACTAATTTTTTTGGTATTTTTCGTTTCCTACCCATAACTAAAGATAGAGAACAACTAAGAACAACAAATAAAAATTACTTAGTGATAAAGCAAACAAGCACACACAAGAATATTCACCCCACGCTATGACTCCCCAGCAACGGCGCCAGAAAAAGGTCTTTATAACCCACAAGTGTAGGGGATCAGTTCTAGCCTGTTTCGATAAGTAAGAATGTCGAACCCAAGGACGAGCTAAAGGTAGAATAAATATTCCGTCAAGTTCTATCGACCACCGTTACAACTCAACGCACGCTTGACGTTCGCTTTACCTAGAACAAGTATGAAACTATAAGTACTTTGTAGGTGTTGTTGGATAGATTTGCAAGATAATAAAGAGCACGTAAATAAAAAGTAGGGGTTGTTTAGATGAAGACACAACTAAGTTAGTTTTAGTAGAGAGCTTTTTGTCACGAGAAAGTTATTTGTCCCTAGGCAATCGATAACTAGACCGGTAATCACTATTGCAATTTTATTTGAGGGAGAGGTATAAGCTAACATACTTTATCTTCTTGGATCATATGCACTTATGATTGGAACTCTAGCAAGCATCCGCAACTACTAAAGATCATTAAGGTAAAACCCAACCATAGCATTAAAGCATAAAGTCCCCTTTATCCCATACGCCACAACCCCCTTACTCGGGTTTATGCTTCTGTCACTCAAGTATTACGGTGGGTGAACAAATTACTGTCGAGCAATTGATAGAAAAGCGAATAATTATGAGATTATCTGGGCATGATCATGTACATAGGCATCACGTCCGTGACAAGTAGACCGACTCCTGCCTGCATCTACTACTATTACTCCACACATCAATCGCTATCCAGTATGCATCTAGAGTATTAAGTTCATAAAGAATAGAGTAACGCATTAAGAAAGATGACATGATGTAGAGGGATAAACTCATGCAATATGATATAAACCCCATATTTTTATCCTCGATGGCAATAATACAACACGTGCCTTGCTGCCCCTGTTGTCACTGGGAATGGACACCGCAAGATTGAACCCAAAGCTAAGCACTTCTCCCATTGCAAGAAAGATCAATCTAGTAAGCCAAACCAAACTGATAATTCGAAGAGACTTGGAAAGATAACTTAATCACACATAAAAGAATTCAGAGGAGATTCAAATATTTCTCATAGACAAACTTGATCATAAACCCACAATTCATCGGATCTCGACAAACACACCGCAAAAAAGAGTTACGTCGAATAGATCTCTAAGAAGATCGAGGAGAACATGGTATTGAGATTCAAAGAGAGAAGAAGCCATCTAGCTAATAACTATGGACCCGAAGGTCTATGGTAAACTACACACAACTCATCGGAGAGGCCTTTGGGATGATCTACAGGCCCTCAATGATCGATTCCCCCTTCGGCGGAGCGCCGACAAAGGCTCCAAGATGGGATCTCGCTGATACAGAAGGTTACGGCGGTGGAATTAGGTTTTCGTGGTCTGTTCTGATGTTCTCGGGGTACGTGTGTATATATAGGAGGAAGAAGTAGGTCGGTGGACGCCCGAGGGGCCCACGAGATAGGGGGCGCGCCCAGTTGGGGGGGGGCACCCTCCACCCTCGTGGCCGCCTCGGCTGTTGCTTGATTTCCACTCCAAGTCCTCTGGATCACGTTTGTTCCAAAAATCACGCTTCCGAAGGTTTTATTCCGTTTGGACTCTGTTTGATATTCCTTTTCTTCGAAACACTGAAATAGGCAAAAAAAACAGCAATACGGGCTAGGCCTCCGGTTAGTAGGTTAGTCCCAAAAATGATATAAATGTGTAAAGTCAAGCCCATAAATATCCAAAATGGTAATATAATAGCATGGAACAAAAAAAAATTATAGATACGTTGGAGACATATCAAGCATCCCCAAGCTTAATTCCTGCTCGTCCTCGAGTAGGTAAATGATAAAAATAGAATTTTTGATGTGGAATGCTACCTAGCATAATTCTCAATGTAATTTTCTTTATTGTGGCGTGAATGTTCAGATCCAAATGATTCAAAATAAAAGTTTATATTGACATAAGAAATAGTAATACTTCAAACATACTAATCAAAGCAATCATGTCTTCTCAAAATAACATGGCTAAAGAAAGTTCATTCCTACAAAATCATATAGTGAAGCTATGCTTCATTTTCGTCACACAAAAATGCTCCCATCTTATACACCCCCAATGACAAGCCAAGCAATTGTTTCGTACTTAAATAATCTCAAACTTTTTCAACTGTCACGCAATACATGAGCCTGAGCCATGGATATAGCACTATGGGTGGAATAGAATATGATGATAGGGTTTGTGTGGAGAAGACAAGAAAAGGATAAAGTCTCACATTGACAAGGATAATCAACGGGCTATGGAGATACCCATCAATTGATGTCAACATTAGGAGTAGGGATTGCCATGCAACGAATGCACTAGAGCTATAAATGTATGGACGCTCAACAAAAGAAACTTGTGGGTGTGCATCCAACTTGCTTGCTCACGAAGACCTAGGGCATTTTGAGGAAGCCCATCGTAGGAATATGCAAGCCAAGTTCTATAATGAAAAATTCCCACTAGTATATGAAAGTGACAACATATGAGACTCGCTATATAAAGAACATGGTGCTACTTTGAAGCACAATTGTGGAAAAGGATAGTAACAATGTCCCCTTTTTATTTCTATTTTCTATTTTCTTTTTTTCCTTTTTTTGGGCCTTTCTTTTCTTTCTTTTGGCTTTTTTTTCATTTCCTTTTTTTCTTGGCCTTTCTTTTTTTCTTGGCCTTTCCTTTTTTTGTTTGGGGACAATTCTCTAATAATGATGATCATCACACTTTTATTTATTTACAACTCATGAATTTACAACCCAAGACTAGAACAAGATATGACTCTATATGAATGCCTCCGGCGGTGTACCGGGATGGGCACTGAATCAAGAGTGACATGTATGAAAAATTATACATGGTGGCTTTGCCACAAATACGATGTCAACTACATGATCATGCAAGGCAATATGCCAATGATGATGCGTGTCATGATGATAAACGGAACGGTGGAAAGTTGCATGGCAATATATCTCGGAATGGCTATGGAAATGCCATAATAGGTAGGTATAGTGGCTGTTTTGAGGAAGATATAAGGAGGTTTATGTGATAGAGCGATCATATCACGGGGTTTGATGCACCAATAAGTTTGCACCAAGTCTGAAGGTGAGAAAGGGCAATGCACGGTACCGAAGAGGCTAGCAATGATGGAAGGGTGAGAGTGCGTATAATCCATGGACTCAACATTAGTCAAAAAAGAACTCATATACTTATTGCAAAAATCTACAAGTCATCAAAAACCAAGAACTACACGCATGCTCCTAGGGGGATAGATTGGTAGGAAAAGACCATCGCTCGTCCCCGACCGCCACTCATAAGGATGCACAATCTAAGAACACCTCATGTTTCAAATTTGTTACACAACTTTCACCATACGTGCCTGCTATGGGACTTGCTAACTTCAACACAAGCATTCTTTAAATTCGTAATCACCCAACTAGCATGACTCTAATATCACTACCTCCATATCAAGTATCAAATTGATCATAGCATCCAATTCCCTTCCTATGATAGTTTTTATTATACCCAAATTGGATGCCCAACATTCTAGGACCAATTTTATAACCATAGCAAATACCATGCTTTTCTAAGAGACTCTCAAGATAATATAAGTGTGGCATGAGAGACTAACAATTTCTACAAAATTAAGCCACCGCCGTGCTCTATAAGATTTAAGTGAAGCACTAGAGCAAACACTATCTAGCTCAAAAGATATTAGTGAAGCACATAGAGTATTCTAATAAATTATAATCAAGTGAGCTTCTTCCCAAAAGGTGTGTACAGAAAGGATGATTGTGGTAAACTAAAAAGAAAAGACTAATATCATACAAGACGCTCCAAGCAAAACACATATCATGTGGCGAATAAAAACATAGCTCCAAGTAAAGTTACCGATAAACGAAGACGAAAGAGGGGATGCCTTCTGGGGCATCCCCAAGCTTAGGCTTTTGGCTATTCTTGAATATCTTGGGGTGCCATGGGCATCCCCAAGCTTAGGCTCTTGCCACTCCTTATTCCATAGTCCATCAAAACTTGAAAACTTCACAACAGAATACTCAACAGGAAATCTCATAAGCTCCGTTAGTGCAAGAAAGAAAAACCACCACATAAAGTACTGTAATGAACTCATTTATTATTTATATTTGTGTTAAAACTACTGTATTCCAAGTTCTCTATGGTTCATACCCTTACATACTAGCCATAGATGCATCAAAATAAGCAAACAACACACGAACGATAGAATCTGTCAAAAACAGAACAGTCTGTAGCAATCTGTAAGTCTCGAATACTTCAGGAACCATAAAAATCCTACCAAAATAGGAAGTCGTGGGAAATTTGTCTATTGATCTACATAAAAAGGAATCAACGCAAAATCACTTTTCTGTGAATTACTAAAATTATTTTCATGCGCGCAAAGTTTCTGTTTTTCAGAAGAATCAAATTAACTATCACCATAGGTTATCCTATAGGTTCTACTTGGCACACACACTAATTAAAACATGAAAACACATATAAACAGAAGCTAGATGCAAAAATTTATTACTAAACAGAAGCAAAAACAAAAAAAATAAAATAAAATTGGGTTGCCTCCCAACTAGCGCTATCGTTTAACGCCCCTAGCTATGCATAAAAGCGACGATAGATCTAAGTAGTGCCATCTTTGGCACTCAATTCATAAGTAGCTCGCATGATATATTCATAAGGTAATTTAACTTTTTTTCTTGGAAAGTGCTCCATGCCTTTCCTTAATGGAATTTGGAATCTAATATTCCCTTCCTTCATATCAATAATTGCACCAATCGTTCTAAGGAAAGGTCTACCAAGAATAATAGGACATGAAAGATTGCAATCTATATCAAGAACGATAAAATCTACGGGCACCAAATTCCTATTCGCAATAATGAGAACATCATTGATCCTTCCCATTGGCTTTTTAATGGTGGAATCCGCAAGGTGCAAATTTAAGGAGCAATCATCAAGGTCATGGAAACCTAGAATATCACATAAAGTTTTCGGAATTGTGGAAACACTAGCACCCAAATCACATAAAGCATAACACTCATGATCTTTAATCTTAATCTTGTAGTAGGTTACCACTCATCATTAAGTTTTCTAGGTATAGAAACTTCCAAATTAAGTTTTTCATCATAAGATTGCATCAAGGTATCAACAATATGTTTGGTAAAAGCTTTATTTTGACTATAAGCATGAGGAGAATTCACAACGGATTGCAACAAGGAAATACAATCTTCAAAAGAAAAATTATCATAATTAAATTCCTTGAAATCCAAGATAGTGGGTTCAATGCTATTTAAAGTCTTGACCTCTCCAATCCCACTTTTACCAATTTTAGCATCAAGATCTAAAAACTCCGAATCATTGGGACGCCTTTTAACTAAAGTTGACTCATCTCCAGTCCCATCATTATTAAGATTCATATTGCAAAACAAAGATTTAATAGGGGACACATCAATACCATTAAGATCTTCAACATTATTTTCATGGAAACTAGAAGAACATGCCTTTACAAAGCAATCTTTCTTAGCACACAATCTAGCGGTTCTTTCTTTGCACTCATCAATGGAAATTCTCATAGATTTGAGAGACTCATTGATATCATGCTTAGGAGGAGTAGATCTAAGTTTAAAAGAATCAACATCAAGCGAAAGTCATCAATGTTCCTAGCCAAATCATCAACTTTAAGCAATTTTTCTTCAAGCATGGCATTAAAATTCTTTTGAGAGATCATAAATTCTTTCACACTATTATCAAAATTAGAGGGCATCTTATTATAATTACCATAAGAATTATTGTAGGAATTTCCATAATTATTAGAGGAATTACTAGGGAACGGTCTAGGATTAAAGTTTCCTCTATAAGCATTGTTACCAAAATTATTCCTACCAACAAAATTCACATCCATAGATTCATTATTATTCTCAATCAAAGTAGACAAAGGCATATCATTGGGATCAATAGAAGCACTCTTAGTAGCAAACAATTTCATAAGTTCATCCATCTTTCCACTCAAAACGTTAATTTCTTCTATAGCATGCACTTTCTTACTAGTAGATCTTTTGGTGTGCCATTGAGAATAACTAGCCCTAATATTATCAAGGAATTTTGTAGCTTCTCCTTAGGTGATTTCCATAAACGTGCCTCCCGCGGCCGAATCTAAAAGATTTCTAGAAGCAAAATTCAATCCGGCATAAAAACTTTGTATGATCATCCATAAATTCAAACCATGAGTAGGGCAATTGCGAATCATCAATTTCATTCTTTCCCAAGATTGGGCAACATGCTCATGATCAAGTTGTTTAAAATTCATAATATTGTTACTAAGAGAAATGATCTTAGCAGGAGGAAAATAATTAGAGATAAAAGCATCTTTGCACTTATTCTATGAATCAATACTATTCTTAGGCAAAGACGAAAACCAAACTTTAGCGCGATCTCTAAGTGAAAACGGAAATAACTTCAATTTAACAATATCATTATCCATATCTTTCTTCTTTTCCATCTCACACAAATCAACAAAGTTGTTTAGATGGGTAGCGACATCTTCACTAGGAAGGCCGGAGAATTGATCTTTCATAACAAGATTCAGCAAAGCAGCATTGATTTCACAAGACTCAACATCATTAAGAGGATCAATCGGAGTACTAAGGAAATCATTATTATTGGTATTGGAAAAGTCACACAATTTGGTATTATCTTGCGCCATAGCGACAAGTAATCCAACACACAAGCAAACAAAAAGGCAAGCGAAAGAGAGAGGAGATTGGGAAAGAGAGGGCGAATAAAACAGCAAGGGTGAAGTGGGGGAGAGGAAAACGAGAGGCAAATGGCAAATAATGTAAATGCGAGGGAGATGAGTTCGTGATGGGTACTTGGTATGTCTTGACTTGAGCGAAGACCTCCCTGGCAACGGCGCCAGAAATCCTTCTTGCTACGTCTTGAGCTTGCGTTGGTTTTCCTTGAAGAGGAAAGGGTGATGCAGCAATAGTAGCGTAAGTATTTCCCTTAGTTTTTGAGAAGCAATGTATCAATCCAGTAGGAGGCTCCTCAGAAGTCCCACGCACCTACACAAACAAACAAGAACTCACAACCAACGCAATAAAGGGGTTGTCAATCCCTTCACGACCACTTGCGAAAGTGAGAACTGATAGAGATAATACGATAAGATAAATATATTTTTGGTAATTTATAATATGGATAGGAAAAGTAAAGATGCAAATAAATGTAAATTGAAAGCTTATATGATAAGAGATAGACCCGGGGGCCATAGGTTTCACTAGTGGCTTCTCTCAAGATAGCATAAGAATTATGGTGGGTGAAAAAATTACTGTCGAGCAATTGATAGAAAAGCGAATAATAATGAGATTATCTAGGCATGATCATGTACACAGGCATCACGTCCGTGACAAGTAGACCTACTCCTGCCTGCATCTACTACTATTACTCCACACATCGACCGCTATCCAGCATGCATCTAGAGTATTAAGTTCATAAAGAAGAGAGTAACACATTAAGAAAGATGACATGATGTAGAGGGATAAAATCATGCAATATGATATAAACCCCATCTTTTTATCCTCTATGGCCACAATACAATACATGCCTTGCTGCCCCTGCTGTCACTTGGAAAGGACACCGCAAGATTGAACCCAAAGCTAAGCACTTCTCCCATTGCAAGAAAGATCAATCTAGTAGGCCAAACCAAACTGATAATTTGAAGAGACTTGCAAAGATAACTTAATCACACATAAAAGAATTCAGAGGAGATTCAAATATTTCACATAGATAAACTTGATCATAAACCCACAATTCATCGGATCTCGACAAACACACCGCAAAAAAGAGTTACATCGAATAGATCTCCAAGAAGATCGAGGAGAACATGGTATTGAGATTCAAAGAGAGAGAAGAAACCATCTAGCTAATAACTATGGACCCGAAGGTCTGTGGTAAACTACTCACAACTCATCAGAGAGGCTTTGGGGATGATGTAGAGGCCCTCCATGATCGACTCCCCCTCCGTCGGAGCGCTGGCAAAGGCTCCAAGATGGGATCTCGCGGATACAGAAGGTTACGGCGGTGGAATTAGGTTTTTGTGGTCTGTACTGATGTTCTCGGGGTACGTGGGTATATATAGGAGGAAGAAGTAGGTCGGTGGATGCCCGAGGGGCCCACGAGATAGGGGGCGTGCCTAGTAGGGGGCGTGCCCTCCACCCTCGTGGTCGCCTCGGCAATTGCTTGACTTCCACTTCAAGTCCTCTGGATCGCGTTCGTTCCAAAAAGCACGCTCCCGAAGGTTTCATTCCATTTGGACTCTGTTTGATATTCCTTTTCTTCGAAACAATGAAATAGGAAAAAAAAACAGCAATACGGGCTGGGCCTCCGGTTAGTAGGTTAGTCCCAAAAATGATATGAATGTGTAAAGTAAAGCCCATAAACAGCCAAAATGGGTAATATAATAGCATGGAACAATCAAGAATTATAGATACGTTGGAGACGTATCAGGTACGCGTCATGGGGCTCGGGGGCTGGTCTCAGGCCAATAGCCCCTGAGGTCCGGGCACCACTCATGGCCGGCATGCTACGCGAGCAAGGGAGAAGCCCGTTCATGCTTCCTGCACTAGCTCCGGCATCAGGGTTGCCAAGGTCGCTGGGGATGGGGGCTCCTCACGAGTTGACCCAGTGCGCCACCAGCATCTTCAATGCCAATAACCACTGGTCACAGTCAACCTATTTCAGGCATAATTATGCTAACCTTGGATCGCAGGTGAACCTCGCCACGACGGCGTATCTCGAGACGCTGGACCTGCCTAGGGAAGGAGGAGCGCCGTGGGAGTCGCGTGAAGGGAGCCCAGTGCCAGAGCTCCCTTCGTGCCTAACGGCGTAGGGCGCCACCCCAGCAGTGGCGCTCACTGTCCGGAGGTAGGTTCTCTGCCGGGGAAGGTGCCAGCGATCCCTTCCCCCTGTGGAGGGCCTGCAATCGCCCGACCACCGCCGGCGTACCCCCTTGCCCCTTGGTCTCATCCTAGTTTCCGGACTCCCCAACGGTGGCAATAGGATGCGTTTGGTGGGGTCGCTGCAAGGAGCGAGAAGCGCACGTGAAGATCTCCGCCCGTGACACTCTCACGTAATAATGAGTGGGGCTGTACACGCCCCGGAGTCTCCTGAGTGCCGCCCCTGGGCCTCACAGGGGCTTCCACCCACGTCCTAGTGGAAGCACCAAGCTCCACGCTGGTCGTCGACATTGTCCCCCAATGACTGTGCCTAGGCCAAGTGGAAGCACCTAGCCCCGCGCCGATGAGAAGACTAACATAGGCACCGAACGTAGCTGTTGTCTTTGCCCTTTTTCTATAACCCGATTTGTTGCCTTCGAGTGAATTTGGAGTTTCTTGTGCTTATTAAAAGAAAAAGGGGGATTTTTTTTCACTTGCGGTGTTTTTGCTCTTCGGTTTTTCGCTTGGAAAGTTTAGTGATTGCTTGTTACCCCTCCCCGCGAGGGCCCCGCGGGCGGTGACTGGGTGTGGAGTGCGCACCTAGGAAGTCCAAGGCCCCCTCGAGGCCAAGGATGCCACCACTGCATGCCCGCCTGCACGCACACCTCGCCAAGAGTTTTGGCGTTTGCTCCTCGCGCGACGCCCGTGATCAGGCCAGCAACCATATCAGGAAGCCCCTCCTACGAGAACCCCCGGAGGACTAGCTAGGGTAGAGGGCGTCTCTGCGGCGCAAGAACCAACCTGAGGGCACAAGCATGAAAGGTAAATTGTACCAGCTACTCTAGTTGAGAGCTCTTTGGGTCGCGACAACACATTCTGAAATTAGCCCAGGAAATATATCGTCATCCCATGCACCATATGGAGATCTTCCTCCCGCTGAGGAAAAGTGCTTTCACTCCCCGTGGGGGCACATCCAAAAAATCTTTTACATGAAGAACAGGGAAGTACAGGCCTAGCGGGACGCACTTTCGCCCGTGTTGTCTTCGTCGTCATCGTCATCAGCTCCATCCCCCCGGTCGCGGGCACGGCCGCGTCGTTAGGAAACTCCCTGACCAGGTCATCCATGTGATCGTTCACCCAGCTCGCAAGGTCGCCCTGGACGACTCCGGGCCGGGGGGGGGGGGGGGCTATCGCGCGTTGAAGTCAAAGTTCGCCTCCCGGTTGAGGAGGTAGATGAAGACACGCGAGAACGCACGCCCAAGGAGATCCCAGCTCTTCTCCTCAACGAGCTGGCGAGCCCTCGTGGCCCTGCTTTCGAGGCAGGTTACGACTTAGGTGAAGAAGTGTAGGTAGCCGCATCATCAGACTCAAGTGGATGGGCACGTTCCCTTCGCAGATGGTGTCCAAGGCGCGGTTGGCCCTCGTCCTGAGGACTTCGAGCATCTTGGAGCGCTTGCAGCATTCGGCGGTCGTCCGCATCGGCCGACGCCCTCTCAACGAGGGACGAGACGCCCGCAACCTGATGTTGAAGGGAAGACGGCCCGGCCTCAGCAGCGCCTCGGGCTCCCTCAATGACCCTCCCGTGCCGCTCTGCCGCGGCTGGGCTTGGAGAGCATTGACTTTGCCTTGCAGCTCGGCTTGTCGTTGCTTGATGTGGGCCTCCCGAAGCCCCAACTTCTGGCGATACTCCGTGACAAGGGACTCGTGGATCCCTGCCACCTTTCGGTCAATCTCCAGTTGGATCTTCTCCTGCCGGGAAGCAAGGGCCTCCTCGTCCAAGGCCACCTGACGCTCCATTGCCTCTAGTCGGCCGCGCTCTAGGCTTTGCGCCATCGCTTCGAATGCCAGAGCCTCCTCGCGATTCTGAGCCTTGGTCGCGTCGGCAGGGGCCTCGCCTGGCCGCACCGCAACGGTGGCCTTGCATGTCTGGACCTGCCGTTCAAGATCAGAATTCAAGGCCCAAAGCTCCTTCTCGCGCTCCTCAGCTGCCATGCTGCGCTATTCCGCGGCTCGTGCCTACTCTTGGGCGTGGGCGCATGCCTCACGTGAGGCCGGAAGGGACCCCTCGACGTCCACCCAGGTGCGCTCATGTTATGCGCGCCCAATATTGACAGCGACTTCCAGCTGACGCCACCCGCGCGCGAGGCGGAGGTTTTCCACCTCAAGGCGGGAGTCGGCATTGGCAAGCTCCGCTCCAAGCTGGCCGAGTGTGCCCACGGCTACCTAAAGGAGGTTGTGGTAGACGGCGCTCCCCCACGTACAAGATCCAGCACTTGGTCAGGCCTCTCCTCTGCGCCCTGGTTTGCCGGGGAGGAGTGGGGCAATTCGCCTACGCCGACAAGGGCTCAGTAGCCAGTGCCTCTTCGGCCACCCCTCGGGCTTCGGGCTCCTTGCAGTGGGACGCGGCTCCACTGCCTAAAGATGAAGCCACCACAATGGATGCCCAGCTACTCGCAAGAGTCATCGGAAGGCTCCTCGGTGCGGCCTCCGTGGCTCGGTGGCTGCCGTAGTGGAGAAGTGCAGGGGGGAGAGGGCTCGCGACCCTCCTCCGGCAACCGCGACTCTTGGGACAAAACCCAAGAGCTATAAGTAATAAGAAATGGGCTATAAGTAATAATAAATGGGCTGTAAAATGAAAAATATAGCAAACATGCAATTAGTTCCAAAATACATTTTTCTTTCGGACATTGATATTTTAAATTTCATTGTTTTTGTGCGGTTTAAATTTCATTGGAATTAAATTAAGGTATGTTTAGTTTTAAAATTAATTTCAATCTGGCTAGAAATTTTGCGTTGTATGCTGTTTGGGACAGATTTGGAGGCTGACTTGTGGTCTATTAGGTTGACGTGTACGAAAGGCTTTGTCAACTTAGTCCATAAACGATTCTAGCAGCAGTGACCGTGGGATGTTAATCCAACGGTCGTGCTGCTTCTTCAATATCTGATCTTCTTGCTCCAGCCGGCCAAACTAGCGCTGGTGGGACTGCCTGCTCCCGCCTCCCGTGGCCGGTTGTGCTGCCGCACATGCCACACCGCCCCACCCTACTCCATCACTGGACAGGCCATTCCTCTACTTACCCACACCTCCTGTTATTTTTCCGGCGACGACAGCCGAACCAGTAAACCCTCATACTCCCCAGCGTCTGGGCAACCACTGCCGAGTCTTCCCCAGCTCGGGTCGTTCCCTTCCTAGGCCTTGCCGTCATCCATCGCCCTGGTGCTCTCGGCGTGGCGTGGTCAACATGGTCAATGAACGACATCCATCGGAAGAGGACTATACGTGGAGAGGCTGGCAGCTGGGTCTACGGCCGCACGCACGGAAGTGCCTCCTTATTACGCGCAAAATAATGATTCCTCAGGGACCCACCGGAAGGGCCTCTGTATTTCATGAAAAAAAGTTCCTCCCGCTAATAGCTCGGACCCACCAGCTATATCCTCGCATGGAAGGAAGTGCCTGCTTATTATGCACAAAAATGAATACTCCCCCTTCTATTTGGGACCCACCATAGTTGGAGGCTGACTTGTGGGCATACTGACATGGACGAAGGGCTTTGTCAGCTTAGTCAATATGAACGATTCTAGGTCCAGTGACTGTACGATGTCCATCAAACGGCCGTAGTGCTTCTTCAACCTCTCGGTCTTTCGCCATACCGCCCAAACCAAAGGGTCGGCCGTGTTACCGCTTCCCGCCTCCCATGGTCGGGTTCTCACGACGTGGAGGCCCGACCACCCCACCCTACTCCAACCTCCGCCACCCATCCTCTACTCACCCACAACCCCTATTATTTCAAGACCGACGACAACCTCACACCGCAGCCTAAACCATCAACCTCAGACTTCTTTCTCAGGCATTCACGCGCTGTCTTCCCTGCTCGGCGTCGTCCCCTTCCTAGGCCTGGCCATCATCTACCACCTTGGTGCTCTCAGCGCGACGTGGTCAATGTGGTCAAGGAACGACTTCCATCAGAAGAGTATTGTACGTGGAGAGGCTGACAGCTGGGTCCATAGCCCCAGCAAGGAAGTGCCTCCTTACTACACGCAAAATAATGATTCCTCCACTTGACAATAGGCACCCACCAGATGGGCCGCCATATTTTGCAAAAAACCGTTTCCCCCCTGACTGTAGGGACCCACCAGCTACATGTTCGCACGCAAGGAAATGCGTCCGTATTACAGGGAAAAAATATGACTCTCCCCCTGACAGCAGGGACCCACCAGCTATATATTCGCACAAAAGGAAGTGCCTCCTGACCTCACTGACAACTGGGACCCACCCGGTCGAACCGTACGTAGGGTTGTTTGCCTGGTCGCGAACGTGTATGTACATACTGGTTAATCATTCTGTCTACAGGCTGCAGTGATGAACCATGGCCAAATAAGGAAGGGCACCTGTCGTAGTAGAGGTGCAGGCATATGATGTCATGTAGTCATGTCTATATCGTGGACACATACGTACAACCAGGGTGCAAGAAAGTAAATACGACCACGTATGTACATGCGGGCGGGGTCTCGAACACCTACTCGCGCATACATACGACCAGGGCTAGTGTACATGGAGATGCAGCGGAGGGCAGCGACGGTGTCCTGTTCATCGGCAGCCAACTGGCTGGGTTGGAATGGAGAAACTGCATCGTGTTCATTGGGAGGCAACGGAATGCATCCTCTTCATCGGGAGCCAACCGGCTTGGACGGAATAGCCGCAACGAGGCCTAGCGTACCGTAGAATGGAGGAAACGACCTTCTTATCGATCGCCTACAGTCGAAACGGGGCCCTGTTCACCAGGAGGGGTCTGGCATACTGCAAAACAGAGGAAACAGACTTCTCTTCGACCTCCTATGGTCGAAACAGGGTCGTGTTGATCGGCAGGGGTGTGGCGTACCACAAAATGGAGGAAACAGAGTTCTCTTCGACCTCCTATGTTTGAAACGGGGGTCCTGTTCATCGGGAGGGGTGTGGCGTACCGCAAAACGGGACTCCACGGGCTACTGTTCATCCACCATCTACCGCCTCGCTCCAGCCTCCACGGGATACTATTCATCTACCGTTGACCTCCTCTAGTCTCCACCTGCAACTGTTCATCCACAGCGTCTCCCTTCCTGCCTCCACCAGCTACTGTTCATCCACGGGCTCCTGTTCATCCAGCCTCCACCGGCTACTGTTCAACCAGCCCTCCACAAGCTACTGTTCATCCAGCCCTCAACCGACTACTATTCAACCAGCCCTCCACGGGGTCCTGTTCATCCACCCACAACCATCTCGATCAGGGTCATGTTCATCCACCCCCCACCGGGAACTGTTCATCCAACCCCTAACAACGCTTACTTTTCATCAAGAGGCAGCAGGTTCAATCGGCTTCAGTTAGCAGCTGTAGCAAAGGAATCGCTCAATCGGGTTCAGTTAACAACTAGGGATCGATTGATCGTTCGGGTTCAGCAACGCGTAGCCAGTGCAATCGCTCGAGTTCAATAGGTGAACACCTCGCTCGGGTATAGTTAGAGCCCAATGCCTCGCACCCATGCACGTACGTGTACGAGAGAAATGCACAATCCCTCCATGCATCGCTCGGCCCCGACCACCCATTGTAACCGGGAATGCCCTGATATTTTCCTCGCCCTCGCTTCTACCACGGGTTTTTACGTCATGGACGGCCCAAAGAATGTCATGCAGCTGCGACTCTGGGCCGTCCAGGATGAAAAGCCCATTTTCTATCATGATTTTTTGTCATAGAAGTAGGAGCCCACTACATTTACGATGATACCGGGTTCTGTCACAATTATCGTCATAGAAGTGTCATAAGCATGACATAATTTTTTTTCGCTCGGCCCAAAATGTCACAGATGTGTCTTTTTTTTGTAGTGTTACCTTCTTCATTGGCTCCACTTCCGGCCACTTTGTAAACTTGTCGATTACGACGTACAGGAATTCAAAGCCCCAGGTAGCACGAGGGAAGGGGCCCAAGATGTTGAGCCCCCAAATCGAAAATGCCCAGGACAAAGGAATTGTCTAGAGAGCTTGAGCTGGTTGATGGATGTTCTTGGAGTGGAACTGGCAGGCTTCACTGGTGACTAGCTCAACCACATCTGGGAGGGCCGTGGGCTAGTAGAAACCTTGCTGGAAAGCTTTTCCAACCAAGGCCCTTGATCCAATATGGGAGCCGCACACACTTTTGTGTATTTCTGCTAGCAGTTCCTGCCCTTTTTCCCGGCAAATGCACTTCAAGTTCACCCCATTGGGCCTTCTTCTGTATAGTGTGTCATTGCAAATTGATACATACTGGCCCTTCGGGCTACTCTTGCCGCTTCTTCTTGATCTTCGGGAAGCTCTCCAATTTGAAGGTAGAGGACTATGTGTTGCGCCCAAGTTGGAGCCTGAGGCTTAACAACCAGGACCAATGGCACCTCCCCGTTCATGGGAGCGCTCACCTCATGTAGGATCGAAAGTATGTCTAGAGGGGGGGGGGTGATTAGACTACTTGACCAAATAAAAATCTAGCCTTTCCCAATTTTAGTGCTTGGCAGATTTTAGCAACTTAGCACAAGTCAAACAATCAACCTACACATGCAATTCTAAGAGTATAGTAGCGGAGTTTGAGGAGGCAAACACAATGTTTACATGGAGATTTTTTTTATTCGTGGTTCTCATAGGTGGTGTATCGTACATCCACGTTGATGGAGACTTCAACCCACAAAGGGTAACGGTTCCGTGAGTCCATGGAGGGCTCCACCCACGGAGGGTCCACGAAGAAGCAACCTTGTCTATCCCACCATGGCCGTTGCCCATGAAGGACTTGCCTCGCTAGGGTAGATCTTCACGAAGTAGGCGATCTCCTTGCCCTTACAAACTCCTTGGTTCAACTCCACAATCTTGTTGGAGGCTCCCAAGTGACACCTAGCCAATCTAGGAGACACCACTCTCCTAGAAGTAACAAATGGTGTATTAATGGTGAACTCCTTGCTCTTGTGCTTCAAATGATAGACTCCCCAACACTCAACTCTCTCTCACAGGATTTGGATTTGGTGGATAGAAGATTTGAGTGGAAAGCAACTTGGGGAAGGCTAGAGTGCAAGATTTATGTGGTAGGAATGGAATATCTTGACCTCAACACAAGTGTAGGTGGTTCTCTCTCAGAAAATGTATGTTGGAAGTGTAGGCATGTTCTCATGGCTCTCTCCACAAATGAAGAGTGGGTGGAGGGGTATATATAGCCTCCACACAAATTCTAACCATTACACACAACTTACCAAACTCGGTGGGACCGAATCGTGAAACTCGGTCAAACCGATTTAGTTCATAATGTGACCGTTAGGAATTTCGGTGGGACCGACATGTCAACTCGGTGGGACCGATATGGTTAAGGTTAGGGCATAACGTAATCTCGGTGAGACTGCTTACACAAACTCGGCGAGACCGATTTTTGTAATAGACACACAGAGAGTTGGTCAGGCAAACTCGGTGGGACCGATTCGCTCATCTCGGTTGGACCAAAACGGTACGAAAGGGAAACAGTTAGTTTGCATTGCAATCTCGGTGGGACCGATCGCTCATCCCGGTTTGACCGAAATGTTATGAAGGGAAAAAGAGAGATTACAATCCCATCTCGGTGAGACCGAGATCCCTGTTGGTGAGACCGAAAAGACTAGGGTTTCTGGCAGTGGCTATGTCAACTGAACTCGGTGGCGCCGGATAGACAGATTCGGTAAGGCCGAGTTTGACTTTCGGTTTGGGACATATGTGGATGTGAGAAAGTAGTTGAGGGTTCTTGGAGCATATCACTAAGACATTTGAGCAAGAAACTCATTAAGCAACACCTCATCCCCTCTTGATAGTATTGGCTTTTCCTATGGACTCAATGTGATCTTGGATCACTAATATGGAAAATGTAGTGTCTTGTGCTTTGAGCTTGAGCCAATCCTTTTGTCCTTAGCATTTTGAGGGGTCCATGTTTCTCATCCATGCCATGCCAATCATTGAGCTTTCCTGAAATATTTATCTTGAAATATCATTAGCTCAATGAGCTATATGTTGTTAGGAATTACCAAAACCACCCAGGGATAGTTGCACTTTCAATCTCCCCCTTTTGGTAACTGATGACAACGTATAGATCAAAGCTTCGACAAATGATAATAAGATTGAAAAACGTCGTCGCTTTGAGAAGTATGTGATAAGCAAGAGCCCCCCTAAATTTGTGCATTATGTAAAATTTGCTTTGGACTGCAAATGCACAATGTGTTAGGATCATGGGTTACTCTTTCATGTCACATACATCTTTGTAGAGCGTTCAAAATGATAATAATTGAACACATGCACTCACACCAAGCAAAGTGAATGATCATATAAGGATATAAGAGATAGTATCATCCAACAAGCATTAAGGGTAGCATATGATCAAACACATGATCATCCAAGTATCTCACAACAGACATAATGTATCAAGCAAGCACACAATAAAGAAGTTCAACCACCAAAAACAAGAGAGATCAAAAGTAACACTCTCTCTCGAAGCCTATGATTTATACATTTTCTCCCCCTTTGGCAACAAGTTACAAAAAAGTTCAAAAGATGCATAGTGCTAAACGACTCTCAGGCTTGGTCCTCATGAGGTGGTCTAGAGATGACTCCAAGGATGAAAGCATCTGTAGATGTAGCTGGAGCTGGTGGAGTGGCTGCTGGAGCTGGTGGCACTGAAGCTGTGGCAGTGGTGCAGATGTTGTAGCTCTAGTATCTGGAACACGCACTGCAGCAGATCTCTGTCCTCTAGGCACTCTAGCAAAAGCATCTGTAGTAGACTTGCCCTTCTTCTCTTCTACATCCTCCTGAAGTTGCTCAACTCCAGTTTGGATCTCAATGACCTTGATATCAAGAGCATAGAATTTCTTCTCAATGATCCTCTCTAGACTCTCCTGGTTTTGAGTCAGTGTGGCCAAGCCCTTCTCAATCCTCAAGGTGGAGGCAATCATGTAGCCAGGCTGATCTTGCTTGCTCTTCATGAATACTTGAGATGCCTCTTTAGCAGTTGGCATCTTTGTAGCTTTCTCTGCCCTTGCCTTCTCTCTCTTCTCATGTGCTTGAGCTGATGATGGTTCATTCTCATTCATAACAACAGTGTTATCCTCAAATTCAGGGTAGATGGGCAGGTGCTCCTTATCCAACAGATATTTTCCTGTGCCCATCTTGGAGTTGATGAGCTCCTGAATTTGTGGGGCATACGCAGAAGATATCTTTTGATCAGCTTTTGTTCTCTTGATTCTCTCCACAATCAGACTCATGACCTTAAACTTCTAAGGCACATCAAGCAAATGTAGCAAATTGATAGCATGTCCTCTGATCATCTCGTGATCACTTGACTTGGGCAGCAATGTGTGCCTTAGGCTCCAGTTGATGGTAGGCCGACCAGGCAACAAGAAATAGACAGATCCAAATTTATAAGTCTCTATAGCATCATCTGGGATCTCCTTGTAGATGTGTGCCATAGTGTTATGGTCTTTCTTCTTTTCAGCATAAACATCCAAGTCATGTTCAGTTTCTGTTGGAGCATGAATCAACTGAGCCCATTCTTCCACAGAGGATTGGTACCTAGTACCTTCTGACATCCATATGATCTTCCCATCTAGGTAGAAGTGGGCAGTGGAGTAAAACTACATGATCAGCTCATCATTCCATTTGGTGAGCTTCTGGGCAACAAATGCATCAACTCCACATGCTTTGAAGCTGTCATATACTCCTGGATAGTGATCTTCATTCTCCTTGATGTACTCCCAGTTGACCCGTCTCATGTCACATACAATAGGCTTCTTGTCAAGCAAAATTGTCTCATAAAAGTCTTGCTGTTCCTTAGTGTGAAACCTGTAGTCAATAGCAGTTCTTCTCCTGACAGCATATGGATCAGACTGTCTCCATAATCTCAGTCCTAAATCCTTTCTGATTTTCATGTTCTCTGCAACACGATGTGCATCATTGTGGTCAGGGGTCTTGGGCTTCTGCTTTCTCAAGACAAGAGAATCATCTTCTTCTGCAGCTTCAGGCACTGGGGCCTTGTTCTTCTCCTCAGCATGTATACTTCTGGTGTTCCTCTTGGGTTTAGGATTTGGAGCTAGAGCAGCAGCCTTGGGAGCAGCTTTGAGCTTAGATGGAGCAGCCCCTGATCTGATTGCATCTCCCATGAGCTTCTAAGCCTTGGGAGCTGGAGCAGCATCCTCTTCCTCTTCATCTTCCTCATAATAATATCTCCTCATGGAGGGCTTGGCAAGAACTTTAGCAGTAGTTGTTCTTACCCTCTTCTTCTTCTTGTCTTCACCAGCAGCTTCTTCTTCAGACTCAATGGTGAACTTCATAGTTTCACCTGTGGCAACCTTCCTAGGTTTGGATGTGGGCACTCTCCTGGCAGGTGCCTTCCTGTTCATGCCTGGCTTTGTGGTAGCAGTTGTGCCATACTCCTTTTTCATCACCTTCTTCTTTGAGGTGGCCTCATCCTCAACAACAACATAATCCTCATCTTCAGAATCTGAGTTTTCTTCTTCCTTGTCCTGGTAGCTTCCTTTGGCAAGTTGCTGGGTGTGCTCCTGCTGCCCTCATCACAGCTGCTTGAGGGACTAGTCCCCTCACTCAATTGAGCTTGCTCTTCAGACTTGTTCTGGCTATCACTTTGATCAGACATCTCTGCAACCTCACTGACAGCAGACCCTGTGAATAGGTATAGATGAGGTAGAGTGGATGAGCATCACAAAGTATAGAGGTTTTGCAAAATAATTGAGTTAAAAACTTAGTTTTAGTTTTCCACAAAAAGAATTTCGGAGCTACCTATTCGAAACTTGGTGATACCGAAGAAGCTTTTGGAACCTAAACTAGTGAACTCGGTCAGACCGAGCCACAGTTCGGAGGCACCGAGATTGCTAGGGTTTCACAAAGAATCGAACTTGTTCACACCGATTTGCAATTCTCGGTCAGACCAAAAATCGCATGTGCAATGGCCTAAGCCAAATCGGTGAGACCGATTTCAATAACTCGGTCGGTCCGAGATGAGTTCGGCGGAAACCTAACCCTAAATTTTGAAATCTAATCTAATCTACATGACGTTTTCACCGGATAGGATGATTTCAACCGTGGCAAGAATCATGGCAAAGCAATGTGATAGGAATCAGAGTTAAAGAATAGCACAAAGTATCAAGTTCATACCCTAACTCGGCGGTGAACTTGCTACGGCGGCAATGGCGGGGCAAAATGCCGTTGACAGCGGTGGAGACCAACGGCGGGAGGTTGCAGGCGACGAGAGGACGATCCAGAGACCTAAAGAGGCAGAGCAGGTTACGCGCAGGAGAAAAGTTTCGATTTGTTTTCCAAAATTTGACCCGTCAGTATATATAGCCTGACCCTGTTGGTGTGACCGAGTGGAACAACTCAGTGGCACTGAGACGCAAAACTGCGAGCATTTATTGCAACTCGGTGTGACCGAAAGGTTCTAGACTGGCAACCCCTTCATCTTGAGTATATTCGGAGTCAGAGTGATAGCTTCTCTCGGAGTGATTGTCGGAGTCGGAGCCGGATACCCATTCACCAACATGAGCTTGATGTCTTCGTTTTGTGTAGCTCCGTGATGACTTATCCTTCCTTTCCGAATCCTTGCTTATCCGAGATGTTCTTTGTTCATAACAATCATCTCTACTCCTTTCTCTTGGTGGTGATTCTTCTCTTCTACTCCTTCTTTTTGGAGAATCTTCTCTTCTTTTGTAGGGAGCCGTACACTCATTGGAATAGTGTCCGGGTCTTCCACAGTTGTAGTATTTACACTCATGACTAGAAGATCTTTTGTCATTGTAGGACCTTGACTTGGAACTTCTTTCCTTGCTTCTACTCTTGTAGAACTTGTTGAAGTTCTTCACCATTAGGCTCAATTCTTCATTGAAGGTTTGTTTCTCACTTGATGATGTGGGAGCTTCACATGAGTCTTTGTAAGCACCACTTGACTTGTTGTGGAGCTCTTCCTTATCCTTGAGTGACATCTCATGAGCTACAATTCTTCTAGTGACTTCCGTTGGCTTGAGATCTTTGTAATTGGGCATCATTTGGATCAATGTGCACACGGTATCATATTTTCCATCCAAGGCTCTTAGGATCTTCTTGATGATGAATATATCGGTCATCTCTTCACTTCCTAAGCCGGCAATCTCATTTGTGATGAGAGCAAGCCTAGAGTACATTTTGACGACACCTTCACCATCCTTCATTTTGAACTTGTCAAGTTGACTTTGAAGCACATCCAATTTGGATTCCTTGACGGAGTCGGTACCTTTGTGCATGTCAATCAAAGTATCCCAAATTTCCTTTGCATTCTCAAGACGGCTGATTTTGTTGAATTCTTAGGGGCACAATCCGTTGAAGAGAATATCACAATCTTCAGCATTGTATTGCAGCATCTTCAAATCTTCCGCAGTAGCTTCACGGTTCAGTTCTCTCCCATCAAAGAATTCACCTTGCAAGCCAATACACACAATAGCCCAAACGGCAGGGTTATGTCCAAGAATATGCATTTTCATCTTATGCTTCCAACTAGCAAAATTTGTACCATCAAAGTAAGGACCTCTACGGTGGTAAATTCCCTCGCTAGACGCCATACTCTCCTAGGTTGTGAAACCAAGGCTATGACCACCATAAGCTTTGGAAATCAAAGCAAATGGAGACCAAAGCTCTGATACCACTTGTAGGATCGAAACTATGTCTAGAGGTGGGGTGATTAGACTACTTGACCAAATAAAAATTTAGCTTTTTCCCAATTTTAGTTCTTGGCAGATTTTAGCAACTTAGCACAAGTCAAGCAACCAACCTACACATGCAATTCTAAGAGTATAGCAGCGGAATGTAAAACAATTGCATATGAAGGTGAAGGGAGCAGTTTGAGGAGGCAAACGCTATGTTGACACAGAGATATTTTATCCGTGGTTCCGATAGGTGGTGCTATCGTACATCTACGTTGATGGAGACTTCAATCCACGAAGGCTAACGGTTCCGCGAGTCCACGGAGGGCTCCACCCACAGAGGGTCCATGAAGAAGCAACCTTGTCTATCCCACCATGGTCGTCGCCCATGAAGGACTTGCCTCACTAGGGTATATCTTCACGAAGTAGGCGATCTCCTTGCCCTTATAAACTCGTTGGTTCAACTCCACAATCTTGTTGGAGGCTCCCAAGTGACACCTAGCCAATCTAGGAGACACCACTCTCCAAGAAGTAACAAATGGTGTGTTGATGATGAACTCCTTGCTCTTGTGCTTCAAATGATAGACTCCCCAAGACTCAACTCTCTCTCACAGGATTTGGATTTGGTGGATAGAAGATTTGAGTGGAAAGCAACTTAGGGAAGGCTAGAGATAAATATTTATGTGGTAGGAATGGAATATCTTGACCTCAACACAAGTGTAGGTGGTTCTCTCTTAGAAGATGTATGTTGGAAGTGTAGGCATGTTCTGATGGCTCTCTCCACTAATGAAGAGTGGGTGGAGGGGTATATGTAGCCTCCACACAAATTCTAACCGTTACACACAACTTACCAAACTTGGTGGGATCGAATCGTGAAACTCGGTTAGACTGATTTAGTTCATAATGTGACTGTTAGGAATTTCGGTAGGACCGACATGTCAACTCGGTGGGACCGATATGGTTAGGGTTAGGGCGTAACGTAATCTTGGTGAGACCGATTACACAAACTCGGTGAGACCGATTTTGGTAATAGACACACAGAGAGTTGGTCAGGCAAACTCAGTGGGACCGATTCGCTCATCTCAGTTGGACCGAAACGTTACAAAAGGGAAACAGTGAGTTTGCATTGCAATCTCGGTGGGACCGATCACTCATCTTAGTTTGACCGAAACGTTACGAAGGGAAACATAGAGATTGCAAACCCATCTCGGTGAGACCGAGATCCCTATCGGTGAGACCGAAAAGACTAGGGTTTCTGGCAGTGGCTATGTCAAATGAACTCGGTGGCGCCGAATAGACAGATTTGGTAAGGCCGAGTTTGACTTTTGGTTTGGGACATATGTGGATGTGAGAAAGTAGTTGAGGGTTTTTGGAGCATATTACTAAGCACTTTGAGCAAGAAACTCATTAAGCAACACCTCATCCCCTCTTGATAGTATTGGCTTTTCCTATGGACTCAATATGATCTTGGATCACTAAAATGGAAAATGTAGTCTTGTGCTTTGAGCTTGAGCCAATCCTTTTGTCCCTAGCATTTTGAGGGGTCCATGTTGCTCATCCATGCCATGCCAATCATTGAGCTTTCCTGAAATATTTATCTTGAAATATCATTAGCTCAATGAGCTATATGTTGTTAGGAATTACCAAAACCACCCAGGGATTGTTGCACTTTCACCTCGACTGCAAGAACCTGTTGCTCAGCGGGAGAGTGTTGTCCACCAACTGAAGTGGAGTGGTTCCCGGTAGCATCCTTACCAGTGGTTTCGAGAAGCTCTGTTGGGAGATACAAGCCGGAGTCCAATTTCCTCCTTTTTCTGGTCATCATTGATGGAGATACTGAAGGTTGAGTTAGGTGGAGGACAAAAGTTCCTGGTTCCACAGGAAGATTTTGTGCCGCACAATTTGATAGATAATTAGCAATGCTGTTCTCTACACGAGACACATGTTCTTTTTTGCAATCCATCAAAGTGCTCTTCCAACTTTCTCACTTCCTCTACATACTCCTCCATCAATGAGATTTGGTAATCCTTGTTGACTTGTCTCACTACGAGCTGTGAGTCTTCATAGATGATCAACTTCTTGATTCCCAACTCTACTACGATTCTAAGCCCGACAAGGAGCACCTCATATTCTGCAGTGTTGTTGGTGGCCTTCTCCCGCGGGAAGTGCATCTGAACAACATATTTGAGGTGCTCTCCAGCGGGTGCAACAAGAAGCATGCCAGCTCCTGCGCCTTGCAATGATAAAGCATCGTGAAAATACATGAGCCATTCTTGGGGCGCTTCCGTGCCGGGGATAACTGTCTTTGGTACTTCTTCATGTGGGGTGGGTGACACCATTCAACAATGAACTCTACCAAAGCTTTGCTCTGAATGGTTGAGGTACTTTCGTACTTCAAGCCTGATAACTCTAGTGCCCATTCGACAATCCTGCCAATGACTTCAAGGTCCTCAATATGCATTGCAGTGGGAAACGAGTGATAACTGTGGTCTCATGGGCTTGGAAGTAGTGGCGTAGTTTCTTTGAGGCCATGATGAGGCCGAAAATCAACTTTTGCACCCCAGAATACCTTGACCTAGACCCTACAATAGGAAACTGACAAAGTATACTGGCTGCTGCACCACTTTCTTCCTTGCTGTGGTCTTGGAATTTCCTTCGCTAACTTGCTCTTCTCTCTCCTGATCTGTGCATGATCCTGCAATGACTAGTTCAGTTTCACCTCCAGAGGGAACAACTGATGTAGCCGCCTCTTCATCCGTTTCCCGCTGCGCCACCAGTGATGCACTAACCACTTGATTCGTTGCTGCTAAGTATATCAACAACGGCTCTTGTGGTCTAGGAGCGACTAAGGTGGTGGCAGAGGAAAGGTACGCCTTCAGGTCTCGCAGTGCTGCTTCTGCCTCCAGGGTCCATTTTGTTGGTCCTGCCTTCTTTAGAATTTTGAAGAACGGCAAGGTGCGCTCGACAGACTTGGAAATGAACCTGCTTAACATGGCAACGCATCCAGTTAAACGTCTCACATCCTTGACAACCCGGGGTGATTAAATCTGCTCAATTGACCTGATCTTTGCTACCTCTTGAGCTTGCGTTGGTTTTTCCCTTGAAGAGGAAAGGGTGATGCATCAAAGTAGAGTAAGTATTTCCCTCAGTTTGAGAACCTAGGTATCAATCCAGTAGGAGACAATGCAAAAGTCACCGAATACCTGCACAAACAATCAACAACTTGCACCCAACACGATAAAGGGGTTGTCAATCCCTTCACGGTTAATTGCAAAAAGTGAGATCTGATAAAGATAGATAAACGGTAAAGTAAATATTTTTGGTATTTTTGGTTTATAGATCGGAAAGTAAAAGATTGCAAAATATTAGATCGAAAAATAGTATGATGTAAAAGAGAACTTATATGATGAAAAAGTGACCCGGGGGCCATAGGCTTCACTAGTGGCTTCTCTCAAGATAGCAAATATTACGGTGGGTGAACAAATTACTGCCGAGCAATTGATAGAAGAGCACATAATTATGATGATATCTAAGGCAATGATCATGAATATAGTCATCACGTCCATGTCAAGTATCCAGCATCTACTACTATTACTCCACACATCGACCGCTATCCAGCATGCATCTAGAATATTAAGTTCACAAAGAACGGAGTAACGCATTAAGTAAGATGACATGATGTAGAGGAATTAACTTAAGCAATATGATGAAAAACCCCATCTTTTTATCCTCGATGGCAACAATACAATACGTGCCTTGCTGCCCCTACTGTCAGTGGGAAAGGACAGCGCAAGATTTAACCCAAAGCTAAATGATGAGGGTACAGACCCAGGGTAGGGTCATAGGCCTGACCTATACGCCCTACCAAGGTCACAACCCTAGAAGATAAGAAGTCCAAGACGCAACAAAGAACCCCCAGTCAAAGGTGTCGAGTGCAATCCACTCGACCAATCATATCACTCGGGTACCCCTCCTACTTGTTGTCACTCGACCGCATAAGGAATCACTCGACCCATCAAGACCGTGGAGTCACTCAAGATCGCAATCGCCGACATTCACTCCGTAGTCTTTAAGGTCATTAATAGCACTTATGGCTGGCGTTATCAGTAACGCCCCTACTTTATGTACATTAAGCCCCTTGTAATGGAGGATGGCTGGGGTCCTGACACACTCTATATAAGCCACCCCCTCCTCGGGGGCAAGGGTTGGCACCCCCTGTAACACCACACACATATAATCCAGTCGACCGCCTCCAGGCACCGAGACGTAGGGCTTTTACTTCCACCGTGAAGGGCCTGAACTCGTAAATCTTGTGTGTTCAACTTCACCATAGCTGAGATCTTGCCTCTCCATACCTACCCCCCTTTCTACTGTCAGTCTTAGAACCACGAAAGTTGGCGCCCACCATGGGGCAGGTGTCTTAGCGACTTGTTGGTGAAGTTGTAATTTTTTCGATCCCCATCATCATGGTTTCTGGCGATGGATTGGCTGAGGCCGTGAGATCCGTCTCGGCACGCTCATTTTGATTGCCGATGACTCCGCCTGGCTTCAGGAAGCTCCCCTTGACGTCAAGGTGCTCCCCGACCGAAGGGTGACGCACTTTCGCGCGTGCGTACGCGGCGTCCTTCTCCGGCAGCCGTCGACCTAGTATCGGTCGGCTCCGATGATGTCTTCTGTCCCCGCTGTTCGCCGCCGCAAGCGACCCGGAAGGTCGCAGCTTCAGCGGTGGGTGAAACACGCGGTGGCTCGACATTCGGCCACCCATCAAGTCGCGGCAATCGAGCCCGACGAAACTCTCCATGGCCTGTTCGACCTGTCGACTAGCTCCGTCGAGACCGCATCCGAGTGAGATAGCAGCAACCCTGCGGCTGAAGTCTTGATGGTCGAGGGACGACGTAGTCCGCTTGGTTTCTGCCATGAAGATGGCGGGGATGGTGGCGGCGATCCGTCACGCGTCCACGAGGAGTACCATCCCAAACCCCTCTCTTTGCAGCGGAGGGAAGAACCTCGTCGCCGCAACATGGATGCACTCCACACGCCCATCGTTGGAGAAACCCCCGAGGCTCGTGCCTTGGAAGAGGTGCACTTGGCTAATTTGGCTGAGCACACTCGACTGGAGAACCTCCAGCGCGCACTCGACGAGCGTGCTTGGGAGCGGATCCCTGATTCCAGTCGACGACAACTTTTTCCACCTCCACCTAAGGTATACCGCACTCCGATTCAAAATCTCACAGCTGCGGCCCGAATAGCAGAGTCAATTCAACCTTCCCATTCAGAGGCTGGAAGAGTTTGATGCAGATCCAGGCCTTACTCCGGTCAGCAGGAGAACATAACACAACAGTGTCTCAGTCGCGGAATAGGATTCATAGCAGATTCGTGGTAGCAGATACTGTTCAGTCGGCCTACAGCCCAAGATAGCCCCTGCGGCGTGAAGGCCGTGGGTAGTATGATCACTGACTCGACCGCGACAATCGTCGTCGAGTGCCCACACCTCCTCCGAGGAGTGCATCATATGTACCTCGGCAGTACGATGATAGACGCCTTCACAGTGGTGAGCACAGAGCACCAGTCGACCCAAGAGAACCAGACTTTGATGCAAGATCTATTCTCGTTCAAGGTCTAGTCGACCGGAACAGAGCACATAGGGAAGACCTTGGCAGAGATTGTCTGACTGGCAGCGGAGTTCATGTTTCGGGTCCAGAGTGTTTCAGCAGAGCCATCAGGTCTGTAGTGATTCCTCCCAACTTCAGGTTGGCGACTGGAGTCAGCAAGTTCACTGGAGAGTCCAAGCCTGAAACTTGGCTTGTGGATTACCGAGTGGCTGTGCAGATTGGTGGCGGGAATGATGAAGTGGTAATGAAGCATCTTCCTCTGATGTTGGAAGGGTCAACCATAGCATGGTTGACTCAGTTAGCCCCAGGCAGTATATTCAGTCGGGAAGAGCTTGCTCGAGTGTTTGTCAGGACTTTTGAGGGCACTTGCAAGCCACTAGTGGGGTTAACAGAATTGCAGCATTGCGTACAGAAGCCGAGTGAAACTCTAAGAGATTACATTCAGAGGTGGACCACCTTGCATCACACCATGGAAAATGTATCTAAGCACCAAGCAGTGTGTGCCTTCAAGGAAGGCGTTAAGTACCGAGAGCTAGTCTTGAAATTCGGTTGGACTGGGGATATGACCCTGACTCGGATGATGGAAATAGCCACCCGGTACGCTAACGGATAAGAAGAGGATCGACTCCGCAGTGGCAAGGGTAAATCAGTCGGCCAGGACGCTGACGGAGGTAATCGGAAGCAGAAACGAAAGGCTGAACCTGCAGCGCCTGGTGAAATTGCAGCAGTTGTACAAGGAAAGTTTAAAGGAAAACCTAAGGGGCCCTGGACCCCCTAAGAAGGTAAAAGATCAAGCGGGAAATGATGTGTTGGATTTACCATGTCACATTCATACGAATAAGGATGAAGAGGGTAATCTAATTTATCCTAAACACACCACTCGGTAATGTCGTCTCCTGATCCAGCAGTTCCGAGAGAAACAACCCAGTGAGAAAGAAAAAGAGTCGGACAAAGACGAGGATGAAGAGGAAGATGATGGTTATCCCAAAGTCAATTCCACCGTGATGATTTTTGATGATGTTGAGAGCAAGAGTCGATTGAAAGTTATCAATAGAGAAGTGAATATGGTTGCTCCGTCGACGACAACCGCATACCTGAAATGGTCACTGAGGGAGTCCTGGACTAGGGGGTGTCCGGACAGCCGGACTATCATCATCCGCCGGACTCCAAGACTACAAAGATACAAGATTGAAGACTCCGTCCCGTGTCTGGATGGGACTTTCCTTGGCGTGGAAGGCAAGCTTGGCGATACGGATATGTAGATCTCCTACCATTGTAATCGACTCGGTAACCCTAGCCCTCTCCGTGTCTATATAAACCGGAGGGCTTTAGTCCGTAGGACATAACCTCCATTACAACAATCATACCATAGGCTAGCTTCTAGGGTTTAGCCTCCTTGATCTTGTGGTAGATCCACTCTTGTACTACCCATATCATCAATATTAATCAAGCAGGACGTAGGGTTTTACCTCCATCAAGAGGGCCCGAACGTGGGTAAAACATCGTGTCCCTTGTCTCATGTTACCATCCGCCTAGACGCACAGTTCGGGACCCCCTACCCGAGATCCACCGGTTTTGACACCGACATTGGTGCTTTCATTGAGAGTTCCTCTGTGTCGTCATCGATAGGCTTGATGGCTCCTTCAATCAACAACAACGCCGTCCAGGGTGAGACTTTTCCCCCCAAACAGATCTTCGTAATCGGCGGCTTCGCACTGCGGGCTAATTCACTTGGCCATCTGGAGCAGATCGAAAGCTACGCCCCTGCCATCGGGTCAGGTTCGGAAGCCTAAACTTCACGGCCGACATCCGCGGGGACTTGGTCTTCGACGGACTCGAGCCGCAGCCGAGCGTGCCGCACTGTCACGATGGGCATGATTTATTTCGCCACGGACAAGGCCTTGGTGGGCGACACGAATCCCGCCCGGCCCTCACCCGAGCCGACGCCAGATCGAGGACCGGTGGCTGGACACTGCCTCGGGGGTTGCAACTTCCACGGCAATGGAGACGAACGCTGACCTTGTCCCCTATAAAGCTCGTGACTCCGAGGTTCCGAACTCCCTGCTGGACTCCGAACCTCCCGCGCCCCTGCCAATAGAATCCGATTGGGTGCCGATCATGGAGTTCACCGCTGCGGACATCTTTCAGCACTCACCCTTTGGCGACATTCTAAATTGCTAAAGCATCTCTCGCTATTCAAGAGCCTGGCCGGATTATGGCTGTGATGGTTGGGATGCGGACGACGAAGAAATTCAAAGCCCACCCACCTCCCACTTTGTAGCCACTGTCGACGATCTCACCGACATGCTAGACTATGACTCCGAAGACATCGAAGGTATGGACGACGATGCCGGAGACGAATAAATAAGAACCTCTGCCAGGCATCGAAGACCACCTTGTCATATGACATATACATGGTGGACACCCCAAAAGAAGGGGACGGCGAAGAAGCAGCGGAGGCATATTCCTTAAAGAAACAGCCCAAGCACCGGCGTCAGCGGCGCCGCTCTAAATCACGCCACAACAAGAATGGAGATTCCGCACAGAGATAATAATACCCCGTAAAGTGCCGAAGACAATCCCTCCAAAGAAGATTCAAGGGGAGGATGCGTAGCAAGCCCTCACGAGAGCGGCAGATGAAGAGGTCGAGGATGATAATTACATACCTCCTCCAAAGACGAGGCAAGCCTCAACGACGGCGAATTCATCGCACTCCGAGGATCCCGCCGACAGAGTGTTTCAAACGCAGGCTAATGGCCACAAACAAATAGCCTAAAGAAAAGCAGCAGCAGCTTCAAGTTGATCAAGACCTCGCTGGCCGACAGATGGACCGAGGTCCTCGCGGCCGAAGAGTACGAACTCGAACGCCCCTCCAAGAGCTACCCAAAACACAAGTTTCTCCCCCGATCAGAGGAGGAAGCATACATACCCTCATCACCAGCGCACAATACGGCCGACCGACCACCCCGTGGTCGCGACAGAGAGGCATCCAGGCCTTCCATCAAGACTGTACCCCGTCATCACTCGAAAAGTACGAAGCCACGAGGGAACGCGCCGGACTTGCGGGACATATTGGAGGATAAGGCAAGACAATCCAGATCCATCTACGGATCACGTGGGCGCCCAACGACCCATGACGAATACCGTCGCGCCGGATACAACAACTCTGGCCGGGCCGAACACAGCAGACAACGCTCCCTCGAGCTACGTCGTGATATTGCTCAATACAAAGGCGCCACACACCCGCTATGCTTCACTGACGAAGTAATGGATCATCAAATCCCTGAAGGGTTTAAACCCGTAAACATTGAATCCTACGATGGCACAACAGACCCCGCGGTTTGGATCGAAGATTATCTCCTTCACATCCATATGGCCCGCGGTGATGATCTCCACGCCATCAAGTATCTCCCACTCAAGCTTAAAGGACCAGCTCGGCATTGGCTTAACAGCTTGCCCGTAGAGTCAATTGGGTGTTGGGAAGACCTGGAAGCCGCATTCCTCGACAACTTCGGGGCACATATGTGCGACCACCGACGCCGATGACCTAAGCCACATAATTCAGCAGCCAGATGAATCGGCCAGACAGTTCTGGACACGGTTCTTAACAAAGAAAAATCAAATCGTCGACTGTCCGGATGCAGAGGCCCTCGCAGCCTTCAAACACAACATCCGCGACAAGTGGCTAGCCCGGCACCTAGGACAAGAAAAGCCGAAATCCATGGCAGCCCTCACATCACTAATGACCCGCTTCACGGCGGGGAGGACAGTAGCTAGCTCGCAAAGAACAACCTCAAGAAAATTCGGCAGTCCGGATACCAAGGACCACAATGGTAGGTCGCGTCGAAGCAAAAATAAACTCCGCGTTAACGGCGACGATAAGGAGGATACGACAGCCAACGCCGGATTCCGAGGCTCTAAACCCGGTCAGCGGAAGAAGCCATTTAAAAGAACAACTCCGGGTCCGTCCAATTTGGACCGAATACTCGACCGCTCATGTCAGATACATGGCACCCCCGAAAAGCCAGCTAACCACACCAACAGAGATTGTTGGGTATTTAAGCACGCAGGCAAGTTAATTGCCGAAAACAATGACAAGGGGCTACACAGCGACGACGAGGAAGAGACCCGACCGCCGAATAGTAGAGGACAGAAGGGTTTCCCCCCACAAGTGCGGACGGTGAACATGATATACGCAACCCATATACCCAAGAGGGAGCGGAAGCGTACGCTAAGGGACGTATATGCGATGGTGCTAGTCGCCCCTAAGTTCAATCCATGGTCGTCTTGCCCGATCACTTTCGATCGAAGAGACCATCCGACCAGTATCCACCATGGAGGATTCGCTGCATTGGTTTTAGACCCAATCATCGATGGATTTCACCTCATGAGAGTCCTGATGGACGGCGGCAGTAGCCTGAACCTGCTTTATCAGGATATAGTGCGCAAGATGGGCATAGACCCCTCAAGGATTAAACCTACAAAGATGACCTTCAAAGGCGTCATACCAGGTGTTGAGGCCAATTTGCAGAGCTCACCACACCGAAGTGGTCTTCGATCCCGGACAATTTCTGGAGCGAGGAGTTAATCTTCGACATAGTCCCGTTCCGCAGCGGCTATCATGCTCTGCTCGGACGAACCGCGTTCGCAAAGTTCAATGCGGTGCCGCACTACGCATGCGTAAAGCTCAAGATGCCAGGCCCTCGCGGAGTCATTACGGTCAACGGAAATACGGAACGCTCCCTCCGGACGGAGGAACACACAGCAGCTCTCGCGGCAGAAGTACAGAGCAGCCTTCTAAGGCAATTTCCGAGTCCGGCCATTAAACGGCCGGATACGGCCAAACGCGCCCGAAGCAACATCAACCAAGACCACCTGGCACGATCCGAGCACGCGTAGCAATGCGGCCCCAACCCCAGCCCTCGCATGATTGCAAGACCAACCCTCCACGCACATCATTACGCCCGAGATACCATGGGCCTAGGGGAGGGGCACGACCACAACAGACTCCAGAGTGCGGCTCGACCACACCAGGGCTCACAAGTGTGTCTCTTTTTTATTTTCCTTCTTTTTATACACAGGACTCCGCTCACAGAGGCTCGTCCGTGGCGAACCCGCCGAACTCACGATGCAACAGCCGGGGAGGGAAAAAGGCTGCATTTAACACTGTGTGGTCTCCATTACGAGCATTAAATTCGATTATATACACCAGTCCGCAGCCCACCCCTGGAGGGGGACATGTTTATTTAGTCCAATCCCTTGCTTACCGCACTATTTGCATCCTTCCACACTCATAGCAGAATTTTTTAATAAATAATGCATCATTTTTTGCCTATTATTGCATTACTTTACACATATGTTCATTAATGACATCTTGCACCCGTATATTTTGGTACGGCCGCATACACTAGGGGCTTATGTTCCACGCATTATGGTGTGATAAGTCTGAACAATTTCACAAGTGCGGCACCCCCAACTTATAGCATTATATGAATCGGCTCCGAATCATGTCTTGGGTCAATAGTTGGGTTTTCCTGGCTCCCACGTTTTGGTGCCTTACGCCCGCTCGCCGGATAAGGTGGCACTGGGAGAACCACTGCGATTGCGCCCCGGTTGAGCTGGGCGAGCGCCTCAGTGGAGAAAGCTAAAACTGCCTGGCATGATAAGGAGAGAGACTGGTCGCTGTTCGAGAGGTCTTTTCGGGTCCCTAAAGACCTATGCCGCCTCGAGCGAAGTACCGGATAATGTCCGACGAAGGCGTGGATAGCGCCCCGAATTCGGTCTTCCGAATACTAGGGGCTTCGCTGAAATTTAAAATTATAGAATTCTATGGCTAAGTGAGAGTGTTCAAGCATTATAAGTCCGGTTGCCTTGTCGGTTGTGTTGAGCGCCTCCCTAGATGGACCCAAAAATGGGAACAAGAGTGCTCAAGTTTATCCCAACACCCCAAAGATCATGCTTGGGGGTGAAGCCAACGACTTGCCATCTCTCGATTTTATAAACGGCCGCATGTAGGTAATATTTTAAATCAAACAAGCGTTGCTTGCAAGATATGAACAGAGTTTTCAGCGCACAGATAATGCATAGCGAGTCTACTCAATAATTACATCTCGGGGCACTCATCCGCAATCTTGCGGGCACCCTTCAGACAGTCTTATAGTACATCTCGGGCGACGATACTCCTTACCACCGTGGCGCACGCCGCTGATGAACCTCTCGCGATCCAGCTTGCTCCGCAGCACCTTTGCGCTGGCAAGGGCCCGCGAGCACCTTCAATACTGTGCAAGGGCCCGGCTTGATGACCTCCACCTGTGGGCACGATCCACCAGCCACCGTGACGAGGCCGAAGTAGCTCCCGTGCATGGCTCGTCCAGCCACACCGGACTATGAGGCCCTTCATGGCCTCCTCACTACCTTAGGACTTCGACCAGCTGCTTCACTGGTCGCTAGGGGCACTGAATGGCCGGCCTCGGCAGATCGAGACCGTAAGACCTTCTCCGTTGAGCTCCCCTCCTCGCCTCGGTAGAATGTGGCGGCATCGGATACACTGCGAGGCAGATATGCAAACGCCCCTGGAGAGCTCCGAATTCGGGTAAGTGTCAGGTAGTTTACATTAACACGCTTGCTTTGCATGAAAAATGCCTTACCCGCCGCTATTTTCTTCATACCCTCAACCTCCTGAAGGGCCTTACGGGCCTCGGCCTTGGCGGACTTGGCACTTTCGAGAGCCGAGGCGAGCTCAGACTCTCGCGTCGTTGAGTCGCGCTCCAAACTCTCATGCTTCTCCATGAGAGCCTAGAGCTCTTGCCACACCTCCGCCACCCGCGCCTCCTGCTTTTCTCGCTCTGCCCGTTCCGCGGCCGCATTGCGTTCGGCCACGGACACATCCTCCTTCAGGGCTGCCACCTCGTTAGTGGCCCCTACAGTACCCATGTTATCCTTGTTATTTTTTGCAACCTATTCCTTTTCTGTAAGGTAATTATTCAAAGTGGTGTTACTCACCTTCTTTGTCCTCGAGCTGCTTTTTGGCACGGCCGAGCTCTTGCTCGGACCGCTCGAGATCCTGCTTCAATGCACCAACCTCCGCAGTCAGTGCGGCAGAGGTCAGCAGCGCAGCCTGCAAACCCATATTGACATACTTTTTAGCAACGCTGCATATATCTTCTTCAGATCCTCAGTTCGTCCTTTCTTTCCGAACACCGAACCGAGCATCAGGGGCTACTGTCTATGCGGTATTACATTACATAATTTTAACTTCTTACCTCAAAGCCTGTTAGAAGGATTGCTGCAGGCTTCGGTCAGCCCGCTCTTGGCGAGCTGAACCTTCTGAATCACCGCACTCATGATAGTGCGGTGTTCTTCCTCGATGGAAGCGCCTTTGAGTGCCTCCAACAAGTTGTCCGGCACCTCCGGTTGGACGGGGGCCGCCGGTGTCATGGTCTTGCCCTTCTTGCGAAGGGGCCGCCTGCCGGACTCTGGAACCACTGCAGGTTCCGGCCTAGAGTTCGGCGCAAAGTCCGGGAGGCTGCCTTGCGGCGCCTCCGGAGCCTCCTCCTGATGGGTCCCTTCCCGGGATCCCACCTCGGTGTCCTCGCGCGAGGGGTGGAGGCAATCGGAATGGAATCCACATCCGACGAGCCAACGACCCGCCAACGGCAGGAGATCATCGTCGGCCGGATCGCAGCAAGATATGCATTAGAAGGACACTATGTGACACAAAAGAAATTGCAGATTATTCAGGGATCTGGATGCTTACGATCTCGCCTGAGGCCTGGCCCTTGGGGGCCAATCTTCATCGCCAACGTTGGTGTTGGCGGAGCTGTCCGGGGGAATAGTTCTCCCCCTCTTGGACCCTTCGCCTCCCCTGCTGGGAAGCCTTCCTCTTCCTCTCTCCTCCTCCGGAGAGAGTCATCTTCCTCCTCTTCATCTTCGGGGGAGGAATCCGCCTCGGAGTCATCGGACACCTGAAAATAGGAACTCTTTCGAGTACCCGTGGCCACCTTCCTGGCCTTCTTCTCCGGCACCACGTGCGGTGCCGGAACCAGCAGCCCCGCTAGACGGGCGTCCACTGGGTCTTCTGGCATAGGAGCCGGTCAGATGAGCTGCTCGGCCTTCTTCATCCACTCCTGTCAAAGGAAAAGGGAGATTGAAACCCGCTTAGGGTCGAGCTATTAACAACAAGTGTCCCGTAAAGGGGTAGCGGGGGCTTCAGCGCCCTTAAACAGCCAATCCGCGATCTTCCGTCGCGGATGCGGGGGCTTCAGCGCCCTTAAACAAGACCTCCAGCGCCAGATGTCGTGGTCAAGAGCCCGCCAACGCCTGGTGCTGTTCCGGATCGAACTCCCACAGATTGAATGCCCGTTTGGCATGGGAGAATCCAATGGACGAGCATGACTTGGACCACGCTTACCTACCGAGCTTCTTGTTCACGGCTTCGGATACAGCTTGGAGTCCGTCGGCTCCTTGAATTACGCCACAAAGAAGCCCTTCTCTTTCCGTGAGGTGAGCTGTAGGATACCAGATCTGAACTCGGGGGCGCCGCCACGAGGGTCGCTGGCTCGGTGATATAGAACCACCCCGACTTCTACCCCTTGACGGATTCCACGAAGGCCCCTTCGAACCAAAGGACGTTGGGCATCTTGCCCAACATGGCGCCTCCACACTCTGCTTGAGTGCCCTTCACTACCTTCGTCTTGACATTGAAGGTCTTGAGCCACAAGTCGAAGTGGGGCTGGATGCAGAGGAAGGCCTCGCACACGACGATAAACGCCGAGATGTTGAGGATGAAGTTCGGCGCCACATCATGGAAATCTAGGCCGTAGTAGAACATGAGCCCCCGGACAAAGGGGTGAAGTGGAAAGCCCAGTCCGCGGAGGAAGTGGGGAAGGAAAACGACCCTCTCATGGGGCCTGGGGGTGGGGATGACCTGCCCCTCGTCGGGCAGTCGGTGCGCGATGTCGCCAGAAAGGTATCCGGCGCTGCGCAGCTTTGTGATGTGCTCCTCCTTAATGGTGGAGGCCAACCACTTGCCTCCCGCTCCGGACATGGTCAGAGAAGGTTGAGACGAGATGCGCGAACTTGGGCGCTGGAGCTCGAGTGTGCAGAGATGGATAAGCAAAGGAGGAAGAAGGCGTAGGTGAAAAGGTGAATCCTTATCCCTTATATAGGCGGACGAAAACTATACGTCCCCACCGGCCTGGTAAAACTCGCTTATCTCCCAAGCGCCACCATCAATGGCGCGGTTGGGTTACCCACGTCCGTATTGATGAGAATCCCGGAATAAGGGGAACACGATCTCTACTTCGACAAGACGTGCCAAGGAAACCGCTTCGCTAAACGCTCTAAGGTGGTATAATGAAAAACGATTCAAGTAAAGGCTTGGTAGTGGTGTGACGTCATGCCGCAAAATACGTCAGCAGATCGAACTTGTGTACATTTTATTCTCTCTACGGTGGAATGTGGAATTTATTTTGCAGAGCCGGACACTATCCTGGTGTTCACAATCTTCTTTGGATTATTCGGAGGAGGAACCCGCCTTGCAATGCCGAACATTATGTGTGCCGGACTCATCGTCATTGAAGCCAGGTTCAGAGGCTACTGAGGGAGTCCTGGACTAGGGGGTGTCCGGACAGCCGGACTATCATTGTCCGCCGGACTCCAAGACTACGAAGATACAAGATTGAAGACTCCGTCCCGTGTCCGGATGGGACTTTCCTTGGCGTGGAAGGCAAGCTTCGCGATACGGATATGTAGATCTCCTACCATTGTAACCGACTCTATGTAACCCTAGCCCTCTCCAGTGTCTATATAAACCAGAGGGCTTTAGTCCGTAGGACATAACCTCCATTACAACAATCATACCATAGGCTGGCTTCTAGGTTTAGCCTCCTTGATCTCGTGGTAGATCCACTCTTGTACTACCCATATCATCAATATTAATCAAGCGGGGACGAGGGTTTTACCTCCATCAAGAGGGCCCGAACCTGGGTAAAACATCGTGTCCCTTGTCTCCTGTTACCATCCGCCTAGACGCACAGTTCGGGACCCCCTACCCGAGATCCACCGGTTTTGACACCGACAGTCACAAACAGCCATCACATTTGACCAGTCTGATAACCCGGCCCGTATGACCACTTCTGGGAGGCAAGCGTTGTTGGTCGACCCAGTAGTCAAAGGCACTCGGTTGACCAAAGTGCTAATGGATGGTGGTAGCGGCATGAATATCCTTTATGCTGAGACCTTGCAGGGGATGGGCATTCCGATATCCAAGCTTAGTGAAAGCAATATGAGCTTTGATGGCATCATCCTTGGAAAGAAAGCCGAATCACTCGGCAGATCGCCCTTGACGTGGTTTTCGGTGATTCCAAGAATTACCGCAAGGAAAAGTTGACATTTGAAGTAGTGGATTTCCAGAGTGCCTATCATGCTATTCTGGGTAGGCCTGCTTATGCACGTTTTATGGCTCGACCATGTAATGTGTATCTCAAGCTAAAGATGCTCGCCCCGTGAGGAGTGATCCCGTCACCGTAATCGCGTATGCGTAAGAGTGCTTCCAGAAGGGTTATAAAATTGCCGATGCACAAATGGCGGCAGTTGAATTCCAACCGTATCAGAAGAATGCAGATCCGAGTGATTTTCTCCGAGCAAAGAAGCCTGCCACCGATTCTGCATTTCAGTCGTCTGGAGAAACGAAGCCGATTCATATCGACCTGACCGATCCCAATGCAGCACTGACTCATATCTCAATGACACTCGACAGCAAAAATAGGAAGAAGCGCTCATCCAGTTCCTCCGTGAGAACTGGGACATTTTGCATGGAAACCTTCTGACATGCCGGGTGTACCCAGAGAACTGGCTGAGCACCGTTTGCGTGTCGATCCAAAGGCAAAACCTGTCAAAGAGCATCTTCGACAGTCCGCCGTGCAGAAGAGAAAAGCAATTGGCGAAGAAGTGGCTCGGCTCCTAGCAGCCGAGTTCATCCGAGAGATCTACCACTCTGAGTGGCTTGCCAATGTAGTCATGGTCCCTAAGAAGGACGATTCACTTTGTATGTGCATCGATTTCAAGCATATCAATCGGTCCTGCCCGAAAGATCATTTCCCTCCCCCCACATTGATCAGATTGTCGACTCGACTGCGGGGTGCGAGCACTTGTCTTTTCTAGATGCATATTCGGGGTATCATCAGATCCGACTGCATGGTCCCGATGAAATAAAAACGGCTTTCATCACCCCATTCGGGTGCTTTTGTTATGTCACTATGCCATTCGGTCTCAAAAATGTTGCGCCACATTCGTGAGGATGATTCAGAAGTGCCTGCTCACTCAAATCAGTTGGAATGTGGAAGCATACATGGATGACACTGTGGTCAAGTCACGTAAAGGTTATGACCTGCTAACCAACCTTGCAGAAACCTTTGCCAACCTGAGAAGGTATGATATCAAGCTTAATCCGTCAAAGTGCACATTTGGTGTCCCGGGTGGAAAACTGCTCTGTTTCCTCGTTTCTGAACGGGGGATCGACGCAAACCCAGAGAAAGTCGACACCATCCTCCGAATAAAGCGCCCTGTGTGTCTGCATGACGTTAAGAAGCTTACTGGTTGTTTGGCCGCCTTGAGTGTGATTCATTTCTCGTCTCGATGAAAAGGCCTTACCTCTTTACCGATTGATGAAGAAATCTGATAAGTTCGAGTGGACTGATGAAGCTAATGCAGCGGTTGTAGAGCTCAAAGCCCTACTTTCCACCCAGCCGGTGCTTGATACATCAATCAGTAAGGAGCCTTTACTACTTTACATGCAGCCACTGGACAAGTTGTCAGTACAGTACTTACGGTCGAACGGGAAGAAGAAGGAAAAGTCTATAAAGTTCAGCGCCTAGTGTACTATCTTTCTGAAGTTTTAACTCCATCCAAGCAGAGATATCCGCATCATCAGAAGCTTGTTTATGGAATTTACATGACCATGAAGAAGGTTGTACATTATTTCTCTGATCACTCCACTACAGTCCTCAGCGATGCACCATTATCTGAAATTCTGAATAACAGAGATGCAACTGGTCGAGTGGCAAAATGGGCGATTGAACTCCTTCCATTGGATATCAAATTTGAGGCAAAGAAATCTATCAAGTCCCAAGAAATTGCAGACTTCCTCGCCGAGTGGATTGAGCAGCAACTTCCAACTCAAATTCACTCGGAGCATTGGACCATGTTCTTTGATGGCTCCAAGATGTTGAATGGTTCCGGTGCTGGGGTAGTATTGGCATCCCCCCGCGGAGACAAGCTCAGCTACGTTCTCCAGATTCATTTTGATTCCTCCAACAATGAAGCTGAATATGAAGCACTTTTATACGGTTGCGTATGGCCATTTCACTCGGTGTCCATCATGTCATGATCTACGGCGACTCAGGTTTTGTGGTTAATCAAGTAATGAAAGAGTGGGATGTCAGGAGCCCGTCTATGACCGGTTATTGTAACGCAGTGAGTAAGGGAGTCTAGGATTAGGGGATCCTCAGACAGCCAGACTATATACTTTGGCCGGACTGTTGGACTATCAAGATACAAGATTGAAGACTTCGTCCCGTGTTCGGATGGGACTCTGCTTGGAAGGCAAGCTTGGCAATTCGGATATGTAGATCTCCTTCTCTGTAACCGACTCTGTGTAACACTAGCCCCCTCTGGTGTCTATATAAACCGGAGGGTTTAGTCTGTAGGACAACAACAATCATAATCATAGGCTAGCTTCTAGGATTTAGCCCCTACGATCTCATGGTAGATTAACTCTTGTAATACTCATATCACCAAGATCAATCAAGCAGGAAGTAGGGTATTACCTCCATTGAGAGGGCCCGAACCTGGGTAAACATTGTGTCCCCCGGCTCCTGTTACCATTAGCCTTAGAAGCACAGTTCGGGACCCCCTACCCGGGATCCACCGAATTTGACACTGACATTGGTGCTTTCATTGAGAGTTCCACTGTGTCATCACGATAAGGATTGATGGCTCCTTCAATCATCTTCAACGACGCGGTCCAGGGTGAGGTTTTTCCTCCCCGGATAGACCTTCGTATTTGGTGGCTTCGTACTGCGGGCCAATTCTCTTAGCCATCAGGACCAGATCGATAGCCACGCCCCTGGCCGTCCGGTCAGGTTTGGAAGATTAAACTACAGTGCCAACATCCGCGGAGACTTGATCTTCGACGGATTCAAGCCCATGTCAGGTGCGCCGAATAGTCACGATGAGCATGACTTAGATCTGCCATCAGACAGTGTTCGGGAGATCACGCCTGCGGCGGCCCAGGGAATCAATCCGGAGCAGATCGTGCCATCCGAGGACGGGTGGATGGACCCCGCCAAAGAGGCCGCACACTCATCGGCGCTGGAGTCGAACACAGACTTCATCTCTAAAGATATCTATGTCATCAGACCCTCGGACTCGTCTCCAGCCATAGGATCCGAAGCGCGTAGTCCGTGCCTATAAAATCTGATTGGGCACCGGTCATGGAGTTCACCTCCACAGATATCTTTCAGCACTCGTCCCTGGGTGACGTGCTAAATTCATTAAGGTCTCTCTCTCTGTCACGGCACTCTTGGCCGAACTATGTCTGGCTCGTGTGGGAAGAGGACGACGAAGAAATTCCTTGCCCACCCACCACCCACTTCATAGCCACTGTCGATGACTTAACCGACATGCTTGACTTCGACTCCGAAGACATCGATGGTATGGACGACGATGCTGGAGACGAACAGGAACCACCGCCCACGAGGCACTGGACAGCCACCTCATCATATGATATATACATGGTGAACACCCCAAAAGAAAGCAATGGCGAGGATGCAACGGAGGATAATCCCATCAAGCAGCAACCAAAGCGACGACGAAGGCGCTGCTCTAAATCCCGCCATAGTAAAAACAGTGATAATAGCACAAGAAAGAATAATACCCCGGTCGACTCCAAAGGACACAACGACCCCATGGGCCCAACGATGGAGCAGGATGAGCCAGGGGACGGTGAACATAGTCCGGAGCCGACGTCCGATGACGCCGATCCCGGAGGTAAAATTCATCAACCTGTCTCCGGAGAGGAGAACAGTCCGGACGACGATGCACTCATCATCCCGGAAAAACACTTGGAACAAGAGAACCTCCATGGAAGGCTTATTGCCACCGCGAGGAGCTTGAATAAGAAAAAACAAAGACTTAAGGCCGCGCAGGATACGCTCAACCACAGATGGAACAAAGTGCTTGACACTGATGAAAAATAGGGTGGCGATCTCCACACAAAGAGCTATCCAAAGCGCAAGCTACTGCCCAAATTCGACGACGAGGCTATAGAGCCCATTCAGCCGAAAAATAAAACGACCGATCAGCCAGACCGACCACCCCGTGGCCGCGACAGGGCGGCTAATGATGCCGCAGACAAATTAGCACATGATCTACGTGAGCTCCTGAACAAAAAATCCGGTATGGCCAGGTCCATCTATGGATCTAGGAAGCGTGCCCCAGTGCAGGATAATAGCCCCAGCGCAGGAATCAACGCCGAACACAACAATCATCGACAGCATGCCATGATACATCCAAATATAGGGGTGCCGCGCACCCCTGTGCTTCATCGATGAGCTGCTGGATCATGAATTTCTGGAAGGATTTAAACTCATGAATATAGAGGCATACGACAGAACGACAGTCCCTGGGGTCTGGATTGAGGACTTTATCCTTCACATCCACATGGCACGCGGAGATGATGTCCACGCCATAAAATACCTGCCCCTCAAGTTGAAAGGACTAGCTCAGCACTGGTTGAAAAGCCTCCCCAAAAACTCAATTGGAAGTTGGGAGGATCTTGAGGATGCTTTCAGGGCCAATTTTCATGGGACCTATGTACGACCTCCAGACGCAGATGAATTAAGTCACAAAATTCAACAGCCCGGAGAGTCAGCCCGAAAGCTTTGGAATACGTTTCTCACTAAGAAGAAACAAATCATCGACTGCCCGAATGCCGAAGCCTTAGAGGCTCTTAAGCACATTGTCCGGGACAAATGGCTTGCCAGACACCTCGGCCAGGAAAAGCCGAGGACAATGGCAGCCCTAACAAGCCTTATGACCTGCTTTTGCGTGGGCGAGGATAGTTCGCTGGCCCGTAGAGGCACCTGCGACCCAGGGACATTCGAAGTCAGGGATGACAACGGGAAGCCACGACGCAATAAAAACAAGCGTCAAAACAATGACGACAGCCCAAATAACACGGTGGTCAATGCTAGATTCAACGGCTCTCGACCCGGTCAACGGAAAAAGCCATCTAAAGGCAGCAGAGATGGACCGTCCAGCCTAATAAGATTCTAGACAAATTATGTCAGATTCATGGCACCCTCGAAAAACCTGCAAATCACACCACAGAGAGTGTTGGGTTTTCAAGCAGGCCGGTAAGCTAAATGCCGAACACAAAGGGAGGGAGACGCCAAGTGAAGACGAGGATGAGCCTCGTCAGCCGAACACTAGGGGACAGAAAAAATTCCCACCAGAAGTCAAAATAGTGAATATGATTTACGCAACTCACATACCAAAGGGAAGGCGCAAACGTGCACTCCGAGACGTATACACTGTAGAGCCCGTCGCCCCCAAGTTCAATCCTTGGTCGGCCTGCCCGATCACTTTTGATCGTAGGGATCATCCGACTAGTATCCGGCACGGAGGATCGGCTGCCTTGGTGCTCGACCCAATAATTGATGAATACCATCTCACCTGAGACCTTATGGACGGCGGTAGTAGTCTTACTCTGATATATTAGGACACTGTCTGCAAAATGGGGATAGACCCGTCAACAATCAGCCAAAGTAATACTACCTTTAAAGGAGTAATACCAGGCATCGAGGCCCGCTGCACGGGCTCTCTAATACTAGAGGTTGTATTCGGTTCTCCCGACAACTTCAGAAGCGAAGAATTAACCTTCGACATTGCTCCATTCCGAAGTGGCTATCACGCACTACTCGGAAGAACGGCCTTCGCTCGTTTTAATGGAGTACCGCACTACGCTTATCTCAAACTTAAGATGCCCCATTTACGTGGCGTCATCACAGTTAGCGGAAATACAGAGTGTTCTTTACATGCAGAAGAATATGTGGCGGCTCTAGCAGCTGAACACTGAACGGCCTCTCCAACCAGAATAAATGATCGGTTAGACGAGTCTGGCGCACCACCTGTTGTAACAGCCCAGATAAACCTGAGCTTGGGACGATGGATATATCCCCATAGGTGGCGCTAGGGGCTGCACGCATGTAAAAAAGCCCAAAGTTCGGCTTGACCTTATCTTTACCTAATAATAAAGAGAATTGGGTTTCTGTCGTCCGTCATATAAATTGTCCCTGAAGTTGTCCCTATTTACCCACCATGCCACCGGTAAGTAAAGAAAACAATTCGTTTTTTTATTTAAAATCATCGTCAAATTTGGTTCTTATAGAACCGTCAATACAAATATATAACAGTTGTAGGAAGCTAAGCGCGAGGGCAACGGCCAAAAGCTGTCCAAGACGGGACACCGTGGTTCGATCCCGGTAGTACCCTTTTTCTCCCCTTTTCGCAATATATACAAAGGTAATGGGCCAGCCCTGCATCGACGCCTCGCTTTTTTCTTTTGCTTTTTCCTTTCTTATTTTTTCTGTTTTTCTTTCTTTAAATTACTCGAATTGCCAACAAAAAAATTTCAAGAAAGTTAGAGTACTGAAAAATATATACATACATCATAAAATGTTTGTGAATTCAGAAAACATTTGAGAAATCATAAAAGTTCGTGATTTAAAAACAAAACTGTTAGATATTTAAAAATTCACGATTTAAAAATAATAAAATAAAAATTTTGATTTTTAAAATATGACAATGTATTCAAAACATATTTAGAAATTTGAAAACAATGTCCATGAAATTTTAGAAAATGTACACAAAAATTAAAACTGATTCTTAAGTCATGAACAAAATAAACTATCGCTTAGGCAGAGGTTTTATTAGGGGATCTGTAAAGTTTTATTAGGGGATCATAAAATGTTCATGATTAAAAAAATTGTTCGCATATTATAGAAAACATGATTTAAAAAACAATGAAATAAAAAATGTTCATGATTTTTAAAAATATAATCGTATATTCAACACATATTCGGGAATTTGAAAAGAATGTCCATGAAATTTTAGAAAATGTTCAAAAAAATTAAAACCGATTCTTAAGTAACGAACAAAACAAACAATCGCTAAGTAGAGGTTTTATTAGGGATCTGAGAGGTCGCTTTTATGATTTTATTTAATCCCTCGCTACTGGTAAAAAAAAGATTTTCGTGTTCTCAAATACGAAATAAAAAAATTGACACATCTTGCTATGGTTAGTTTTGGTAAACTATATGGAAATGACTAAATGTCTGTTTTGCCTCCGTACACAACTATTCTCGTACCAAAGTTCTACTGGTTTTGGAAAACATCGCTACGCTAGGTCAATGTGAGGCACATCATGTATGAGTCTAGCTCAGGCAACGGTCCAACAATGTAGTTTGCTCAACCAAAAAAATATTTTTCGTTGTGGCACCTTAGGAAATTAAGTCATGATGAGACCATCACTTTTTCTGTTTTTGAAATGACTTTTTAAATGTCCCTTCTCATCATAACATCACTCAGACATAGTTTGTGAAATGACATATTGAAAATCCTTATCTCATCCTTGCATTTGATTCAGACTTTTTTTTATCTCTATCATATCTATATAATCTGATTGTTTTTCTCCCGTTGCAACGCACGGGCATATTTGCTAGTTAATACAATAACATATTGCATTCTCATGATCGGTTCAGAATAACCAATTTCTTGCACGAAGTCTTTCACCTGGGTTTTGCCTTTTTTTCAGATGATCATCGTGCTACAGCCTTCCAGGATACGGCACAACGGAAATAAAGGCGCAGACGTGCAACATGGCCCCGCTCAAAGGTTTCTTTTTGGATTAAGACCCTGCATAAACCTTTTTTAATGTCTCTTGTTGCTTCTTCCCCTCCGGACACTTAACACAACCGGAAGGGATACTGGCGTTATTGGCATTTCGTCACACCAGATTAATGCATGTACCTGGAAGCTAAGGGCTCATTATCGAGGGCGTTACTCAGCCCGGTATATGTTGTAAAGTCTGAATACATTAGGGAGTGTTCAGCGTCGCGAGTTTGGCCTTATATGCATCAGCTCCGAATCATGTCTTTGGTCAATAGTTGTGTTTTCCCGGCTCCCATGTTTTGCTACCTTACGTTCCGCTCTATCGGTTAAGGTGGCACCGGGAGAACTACTGCAATTGTGCCCTGGTTCATCTGGATAAGCACCTCAGTAGAGAAAGCTAAAAACTGACTGTCATGATATAGCGCGAGACTGGTCAACCACTCGATGACTCAACGGAATCTTCGCGATTCCTCTGCATTAACGAAGGACCGGTTTCCCGGTCACGTACATACGCGCACCATATTCGGATGAACGCGGAAGTACCAGGGGCTATATAGTAGCCCCACAATCAAACCCCTATGGCTAAGTGAAAGTGTTAAAGCTATATAGTCTGATTGCGTTGTTCGCCACGCTATCACCTCCTTAACGGACCAAGACGTTGGATCAAGTGTGATTACGCGCTTTTCCAAACACCCCTCCATTATATGGATGGGGGCTGAAGCCAACAACTGCAAACATTCAGGTTATGTACATACATACGTAAACGACCGCATGGCAGGCACTATAATACTTTCAGGCAAAAGTATAAACACAACCCTTATAAGGAAAATAGCATTGTTTTTACAATTCAGATACATGTCACTCGAACATGGTAGTCTTCGAGCACTGAGCCTCTATTAAACGGGCACCTTCTAGGACTTCTTCAAAATAGTGCTTGGTCCGGTCCTGGCCTCCCGCTGGACCCCGGGTTGCAATAGCGGTGGCCTCCATCCCTGCCCAATATGTTTTAACACGGGCAACAGCCATCCGCGCACCCTCTATGCACGCCGACCTCTTCACAGCGTCGATATGCGACACAGGACCAAGGAATTGTTGAACTAAACCAAAATAACTATCCGCCTTGGTCCCTTCGGCCAAGGATGATCCATGACAGACCTCATGGAAAGCCCGGACAACCTATGGAGCTCAGCCCATGCAGCCATTTTCTCATTCAACGGCAGTGGACGCATCGGGGAACTGAACTGCGACCAGAACAACCTTTCCACCTCATGATCTTTTTGATCTTTGTAAAACTCAGTTGCATTAGCAGCACTCTTTGTCAGGTCCACATACGCGTCCGTAGCACTCCATAATTGGTCCAGAGGGGCATACTTTGGATCTCCGAACTTCATCTGCAACAAAAAGGGCCTCCCAGCCGTGATATCTCCGTCTTCACGAAGCTCCTCCCTTATCCCTCTAATTTCAGAGCGAGTTTCCTTGGCTGCTTCCAAGGCCTTCTTCAGGTCAGCCGCTTTCGCTTGGCTTTCCTTTTCAAGGAGCTCATATTGACCGGCGGCATCTTGCAGCTCAACAGCCACCTTGGCTATTTTTTCTTTGCTCTGGCGATGAGCAGCCTGTTCGGCTCTTAACTCTTCAGCCGCCTTCAGGGCGTCTGCATCACTTATCCTGGCTTGTTCCTTGGCTCGCGCGAGTTCCGTCCGAAGGGCCTCAACGGCAGCAGCTCCATCTGCAGTTACAGCATATTATAGATACTAGCATAATGCTCCTCTTAATATTTGCTGACTAACCAAAAATACATACCCTGTGCCTCATCAAGCCGCTTGTTCACAAGCATGATGTCGACATCTGCCACGTCAAGCTGCCACTTCAGTTCAGCAAAATCAGTAGTCTAGTCAGCCACCGGACCCTCAGCCACCTACACATGGAAGCAGCGCGATCATTACCTGGGACTATGATCCTCTATTTGCCACCTCTGGATGGCAACCAGAGTCTCAGGGGCTACTATCTATACAGAGCACACCTAGCATGTGCGGTACTGTCAAAAATACATATATTATTTTGCGTACCTCAAAGCTTCTAAGCAGGCTCGTAAAAGCTTCATTCAAACCGCTTTGGGCGGATGAAATCCTCTCAACCACCGTACCAATTAAGGTATGATGTGCCTCTAAGATAGCCGCTCGCTCCAGAAGACCCATCAGCATGTCTGGTCGTGTGCCGGACAATTGTGGACTCTTTTTGTTGCCCTCGTTGGGAGCCGAATGTCGGTGTCAAAACCGGCGGATGTCGGGTAGGGGGTCCCGATCTATGCGTCTAAGGCTAATGGTAACAGGAGGCAAGGACACGATGTTTTACCCAGGTTCGAGCCCTCTCGATGGAGGTAAAACCCTACTTCCTGCTTGACTGATCTTGATGATATGAGTATTACAAGAGTTGATCTACCACGAGATCATAGAGGCTAAACCCTAGAAGCTAGCCTATGATGATTATGATTGTCCTTCTACGGACTAAACCCTCCGGTTTATATAGACACCGGAGAGGGCTAGGGTTTACACACAGTCGGTTACAAAGAAGGAGATCTAATATCCGGATTGCCAAGCTTGTCTTCCACGCAAAGGAGAGTCCCATCTGGACACGGGACAAAGTCTTGAGTCTTGTATCTTCACGGCCCATCAGTCCGGCCAAAGTATATAGTCTCGCTGTCCGGATACCCCTAATCCAGACTCCTCAAGAGCCTGAACCAGGCTTCAATGACTATGAGTCTGGTGCGTAGATTGTCTTCGGCATTGCAAGGCGGGTTCCATCTCCGAATACTCCAAAGCAGGTTAAGGATTGTGTCCAACTCTGTGAGATAATTCCACACACCACCGTAGAGAGCATAACACTTTACAAATCTAATCTGCTAACAATCTTTCTACGGCGTGCCCTTACACCGTGGCCTGGCTCAATACGAGCTGGTTTTTCTCGGCCTGCCTCGACACGCGTTGCGAGGCGGTTTTATTGGCACGCCTTTGTTGAAGCAGAGATCGTGTTCCCCTTATTGTGGGCTCCTCCATCAAAATGGGCGCGTGGAACCCCATGACGCCTATTGGTATGACTTCATGTTTTTAGGTAAGTCCAAGCGGTTACACCGAGGACGCTTGATATTCACCCCCTTTATAGAGGGGACGAGGCCTATCCCTCTTTCCTACCACACTTGCACCTTTCCGCATCTCAAGTTCCAACACCTGAAGCCCAAGCTTAGGCACTTCGGATCTTCAATCATGTCCGGATCCAACCTTCAAGGCCGGTGGATGGCCTCCTCCATCACAGAGGAGGACATTGCGAAGTTTAGGGATATCTGACCGCCGACATCAAGCATAGGCTTCCTGCTCCAGGGCAGGTCATCCCTACTCCCAAGCCCAACGAGAGCGTCGTATTTGTTTCCCGCTTCCTCCACGACTTAGGCTTCTCCGTTGATCCCTTTGTGAGAGGGCTCATGTTCTATTACGGGCTAGATTTTCATGATCTAGCTCCAGACTCCATCCTTCACATATCGTCGTTCATCGTTGTGTGTGAAGCCTTCCTCCACATCACCCCGCACTTCGGCTTATGGCTTAAGACCTTCAGTGTGAAGCCGAAGATGATTGAGGGGCGACACGCGGAGTGTGGAGGTGCTGCAATAAGCAGGAACGCCGACGCCCTATGGACAGAGGGCTTCTTCCCGGAGGTGTCCGATCTATGGCAGCGGAGGTAGTTTTACATCACGGCTCCCAGAGGCACAAAGTGGGTGGCTGCCCCTGACTTCCGTTCGGGCCCTCCGCCTCAACTGGCATCATGGGCTAATGTGGGACTGGATTGGGGGCCTACTAATGATGTTCCAACATTGCAGAGCCGCATTAGGGATCTCGTTGAGATGGACATTAGTCTTGTCAGTGTAATTCAGGTAATGCTAGTCTGACGGATCTTGCCGTGCAAACGTCGGCCTCTCCGGTTGTGGGAGTTCAACCTAGAAGGTCCGCGGACTATTTTGCACTTCTTTGGCATGACGCTCGAAGGGATGTGTAAGTTATTCTTTGGACCACAAGTAAAGTGTCCGGAAACCACCGAGGATGCGGGCCTGAGCTGCAAACGCCCAGATACCCAAGTAAGTAACCCAGGAACCGAGCACTTTGTTTATATTTATCATGACATTGTTCTGAAAACCATCTGCGGCCAGGAATGGCTCAGCAAGGCGGAGAGAATCAGGTGTCCGGCACCGCTTCCCGAAGGCTCACCTAGTCTTGCCATAGCCAGGATGCTTAGTCGTGTGCTAAGTCAAGTGCCCTCGGGGAAAGATGTAGTGAAGAACAGAGAAGCAGAGCTTCACACGTTGCACATCCAAACCCGGGGAATTACTACCTCCGCAAAAGAGGATAGTCGGGGAGAGGAATCTACGGCCTCCTCCCCCCCACAGGAAGAAGAGGGCTGCCTCCGAAGACTTGGAGACGGAGGTGCCTAGACAAGGGAAGAAAACTTCACTAGGGGGGCCTGCCTCGAAGGGCGTCGTCACCGCGCCATGCCCGCAAACGGGCCAACCCTCGGCCGAGCTATAAGTTAACCGTAAACACAAAGCTACCACTTCCTCCTCGGAGAACAATAACCAGGATTCATCCTTTGCAGTCCGGCTAGCAGCTCTTCTCGATAGAGTTCGTCTTCGGGGGATGTTCTTCAAGAGATGATGGAGATTGAAACCCCACCAGCCTCTCTGCCTCATGGGGTGGGCGACCCTGACGTGTCGTCATGGAGGAGTCCAGATTTGCTGAGGCCAGAAGCTAATACTTCGGCCGCCCTGAGCCCGGAGCATTCGACTCCCACGGGGGGCGATAAGAAGGGTCCGACACAGTTCGGCGACCGGCCGGACATGCTGACAGGCCTTCTGGAGCAAGCTGCTCTCTCAGAGGATCACCGTTCATTAATGAGCATGGTGCTTGAGAAGATTTCATCCGCCACAAGCGGGTTGAATGAAGCTTTTACGAGCCTGCTTAAAGGCTTTGAGGTATGTAATGAAATACGTAATTTTTTGATTGTGGCGCACACGCTACGTGTGCTCCGTATAGATAGTAGCCCCTGAGACTCTGGTTGCCAGCCCTAGGTGGCAAACGGAGGATCAAGTTGCTAAGTAATGATCGCATTGTATTCATGTGCAGGTGGCTAAGGGTCCGGTGGCCGACCGGTCCGTTGAAGTCGACGAACTGAGGCGACAGATTGTTGTGGATGTCGACATCACACTTGTGAACGAGCGGCTTAATGAGTCACAAAGTATGTGCTTTGCTTTCCTTATTTATATAGGAAATATTTAAGAGGAGCATAATGTTAATGATATTCTTCGACTGCAGGCGGAGCTGCTGCCATGGAGGCCCTGAGGGCGGAGCTTTCCCTAGCCAAGGAGCAAGCCCGGTCTAGCAATGCGGCTACCCTAAAGGCGGCCGAAGAGTTGAGAGCCGAACAGGCTGCTCATCGCCGAACCGAAGATAAAATAGCCGAGATGGCTGTGGAGCTGAAAAACACCGCCGGCCGGTATGAGCTCCTTGAGAGAGAGAATCAGGCGAAGTCGACTGACCTAAATAAGGCCCTTGATGCGGCCAAGGAGATGCGTTCTAAAATTAGGGATGCACGGGAGGAGCTTCGACAGGCCAGAGAAATCGCTGCTGGAAGCCCTTATTTGTTGCGGATGAAGTTCTTAGATCCAAAGTACACTCCTCTGGATCAGCGCTCGAGCCCTGCAAACGCGTATGCGGATCTGGCAAAGAGTACGGCTGATGCGGCCAAGTTTTTCGAGGATCAAAAAGATAATGAAGTGGAAAGGCTATTTTGGTCGCAATTCAGTGCTCCAACGCGCCCGTTCCCATTGAGTGAAAGGATGGCCGCTGTGGCCGAGCTCCATAGGTTGTTCGGTCTTGCAATGAGGTCTGTAATAGACCATATATGGCCAAAGGGGCCAAAGCCGGACAGTTATTTTGGTTTAGTGCAACAATTCCTTGGTGCCGTATCACGAATCGATGCCATGAAGAGGTCGACGTGCATAGAGGGTGCGCGGATGGCTCTTGCCCATGTTAAAACATATTGGACAGATATGGAGGCCACCATCATTGCAACCCAGAATCTGGCGGGAAGCCAGGATCCAGCCGAACACTACTTGGAGCAGGTAACAGAAGGTGATCATTTAATAGAGGCTCACTGCTCGAAGAATATCATGTTCGAGTGACAAATCATTCCGTTGTAAAAACAATTGTATTTTAATTATAGAGGCTATATTTATACTTTCGCTCGAAAGTGTTATTGTGCCTCCTGTGCGGCCGTTTAATGTATATATAACGTGAAAGTTAGCAGTCGTTGGCTTCAGCCCCCATGCATACAATGTGGGGGTGTTCGCGAAAAGATGCGTAATCACACTTGATCCAACATCTTAGTCCGTTAAGGAGGTGATCGCATGTCGAACTAGGCAACCGGACTATATAGCTTTACCACTTCCACTTAGCCATAGGAGTTTGATGATGGGGCTACTATGTAGCCCCTGGTACCTTCGCGTGCATCCGGATACGGGCGTGTGTGTACATGACCAGGGATTGAACGACCCTTCGTTAATGCGGAGGAACCCTAAAGATTCTGATGAGTCCTCGAGTGGTTGACCAGTCTCTCGCTATATCATGACGGTCGGCCGGCTTTCATCGAGGTGCTTGTCCGAATAACCAGGCACAATCGCAGATAGTTCTCCTTGGCCGCTTTAGCTGATAGAAACGAACATAAGGCGGCAAACCGGGAGCAGGCAAACCCAACATTTGACCAAAGACATGATTCGAGCTGATGCATATAAGGCCAAACTTCATGACGCCGAACACTCTCAAGGTATTCGAGTTTATAACATATACCGAGCTGAGTAACGCCCATTATTATGAACCCCAGTATTTGTGCACGCACTAGTCTGTCGTGGCGAAATGCCAATAACGCCAGTATCCCCTGTGGGTGTAGTACCCATGGGATGTTAAGCAACAAGAGACAATAAAGAAGCTTTACACAGGGGCTTAATCTAAAGAGAAACCTTTGAGCGGGGCCCTGCTGCACGTCTGCGCCTTTGTCTCCGTTGTGTCGTGTCCTTGGAGGGTATCGCACGAATGGTGTCTGTAAAAAGGAAAACTCATGTAAAAGAGTATGACGTAAGCGTGCGAAGAATTGATTATTATCAATGGATAGTAGAAGTGTAAGACATTGGTCTATAAATAAGGTCAAGCCAAAAGGTGGGCTTTATTGAATATTTGTAGCCCCTGGTGTCCTCTATGGGATTACATGTATAGCACCCAACTCAGGTTTATCTGGGCTGTTACCCACGGTGGTGTGCCGGACTCGTCTAACCGTGTCCATGGTCTTAACGACCGATCATGCATTCTGATATTAGAGGCCGCTTAGTGTCCGGCTGCTAGAGCCGTCGCATACTCTTCCACACGTAAGGAACGCTCTGTATTTCCATTAGCGGTGATGATGCCATGTGGACCGGGCATCTTGAGTTTAAGGTAGGCGTAGTGTGGTACTGTGTTGAAGCGGGTGAAGGTTGTTCTTCCGAGCAATGCATGATAACCACTTCGGAGGGGAATGATGGTGAAGAGTAATTCTTCGCTTCTGAAGTTGTCTTGAGAACCGAATGTCACCTCTAAAATGAGGGAGCCCCTGCAGCGGTCCTCAACGCCTGGTATCACCCCTTCAAAGGTGGTGTTACTTTGGCTGATTCTGGATGGGTCTATCCCCATCCTTCGGACAGTGTCCTGGTATATTAGACTGAGACTACTGCCTTCGTCCATGAGGACACGAGTGAGATGGTATCCGTCGATTATTGGGTCGAGCACCAAGGGAGCCGATCCTCCGTGCCGCGTACTAGTCGGGTAGTCCCTGTGATCAAAGGTAATCGGGCAGGCCGACCAATGGTTAAGTTTGGGGGCGACGGGCTCTACAGCGTATGCGTCTCTGAGCGCGTGTTTGCGCCTTCTCCTGGGTATGTGAGTCACGTATATCATGTTTACTGTCTTTACCTCTGGTGGGAATTTTTTCTGTCCCCCAGTGTTCGGCTGGCGAGGCTGATCCTCGTCTTCACTTGGTGTTTCCTTTCCCTTGTGTTCGGCATTTAACTTGCCGGCCTGCTTAAAGACCCAACATTCTCTGTGAGTGTGGTTCGCAGGTTTTTCGGGGGTGCCATGAATTTGGCACAGTCTGTCCAGGACTTTGTTCAAGCTAGACGGTCCCTGAGGGAGTCCTGGACTAGGGGGTGTCCGGACAGCCGGACTATGATCGTCCGCCGGACTCCAAGACTACGAAGATACAAGATTGAAGACTCGGTCCCGTGTCTGGATGGGACTTTCCTTGGCGTGGAAGGCAAGCTTGGCGATACGGATATGTAGATCTCCTACCATTGTAACCGAATCTATGTAACCCTAGCCCTCTCCAGTGTCTATATAAACCAGAGGGCTTTAGTCCGTAGGACATAACCTCCATTACAACAATCATACCATAGGCTGGCTTCTAGGGTTTAGCCTCCTTGATCTCGTGGTAGATCCACTCTTGTACTACCCATATCATCAATATTAATCAAGCAGGACGTAGGGTTTTACCTCCATCAAGAGGGCCCGAACCTGGGTAAAACATCGTGTCCCTTGTCTCCTGTTACCATCCGCCTAGATGCACAGTTCGGGACCCCCTACCCGAGATCCGCCGGTTTTGACACCGACATTGGTGCTTTCATGAGAGTTCCTCTATGTCGTCATCGATAGGCTCGATGGCTTCTTAAATCAACGACGCCGTCCAGGGTGAGACTTTTCTCCCCGGACAGATCTTCGTATTCGGCGGCTTCCCACTGCGGGCTAATTCACTTGGCCATCTCGAGCAGATCGAAAGCTACGCCCGCCATCAGTCGTTCGAAGTTTAAACTTCACGGCCGACATCCGCGGGGACTTGATCTTCGACGGACTCAAGCCGCAGCCGAGCGTGCCGCACTGTCACGATGGGCATGATTTGGCTCTGCCGCCGAACAGTGCCTTGGTGGCCGCACACGAATCCGCTCTGGCCCTCAGTCCGGAACCGATCGCCCAGATCGAGGATCGGTGGCTGGACACCGCCTCGGGGGCTGCAACTTCCACGGCGATGGAGCCGAACGCTGACCTTGTCCCCTATAAAGCTCGTGACTCTGAGGTGCCGGACTCCCTGCCGGACTCCGAACCTCCCGCGCCCCTGCTAATCGAATCTGATTGGGCGCCGATCATGGAGTTCACCGCTGCGGACATCTTTCAGCACTCACCCTTTGGCGACATTCTAAATTCGCTAAAGCATCTCTCGCTCTCCAGAGAGCCCTGGCCGGATTATGGCCAGGATGGTTGGGATGCGGACGACGAAGAAATTCAAAGCCCACCCACCTCCCACTTTGTAGCCACCGTCGGCGATCTAACCGACATGTTAGACTATGACTTCAAGACATCGACGGTATGGACGGCGATGCCGAGATTTAACAAGAACCAGCGCCACTGAGGCACCGGAAGACCACCTCAGTCATATGACATATACATGGTGGACACCCCAAAAGATGGGGACGGGAAGAAGCGTGAGGCAGATTCCTTAAAGAAACAGCCCAAGCGCCCGGCCAATGGCGCCGCTCTAAATCCCGCCACAGCAAGAATGGAGATTCCGGCACAGGAGATAATAATACCCCAGAAAGTGCCGAAGACAATCCCCTCCAGCAAGATTCAGCGCAGGAGGATGCAGAAGCAAGCCCTCACGAGAGAGCGGCAGATGAAGAGGTCGAGGATGATAATTACATACCTCCCTCCAAAGACGAGGCAAGCCTCAACGACGCAATTAATTGCGTGCACTCCGAGGATCCCGTCGAACAGAGCTGCTTTCAAACACAAGGCTAATGGCCCAAACAAATAGCCTAAAGAAAAAGCAGCAGCAGCTTCAAGCTGATCAAGACCTGCTGGCCGACAGATGGACCGAGGTCCTCGCGGCCGAAGAGTATGAACTCGAACGCCCCTCCAAGAGCTACCCAAAACGCAAGTTGCTCCCCCGATCAGAGGAGGAAGCATACACACCTTCATCACTAGCGCAGAATACGGCCGACCGACCACCCCGTGGTCGCGACAGAAAGGCATCCAGGCCTTCCATCAAGACCGTACCCCATCATCGCTCGAAAAGTACGAAGCCACGAGGGAACGCGCCGGACTTGCGGGACATATTGGAGGATAAGGCAAGACAATCCAGATCTATCTATGGATCACGTGGGCGCCCCACGACCCACAACGAATACCGTCGAGCCAGATACAACAACTTCGGCCGGGCCGAACACAGCAGACAACGCTCCCTTGAGCTACGTCGTGATATTGCTCAATACAGAGGCGCCGCACACCCGCTATGCTTCACTGAGGAAGTAATGGATCATCAAATCCTTGAAGGGTTTAAACCCATAAACATTGAATCGTACGATGGCACAACAGACCCCGCGGTTTGGATCGAATATTATCTCCTTCACATCCATATGGCCCGCGGTGATGATCTCCACGCCATCAAGTATTTCCCACTCAAGCTTAAAGGATCAGCTCGACATTGGCTTAACAGCTTGCCCGCAGCGTCAATTGGGTGTTGGGAAGACCTGGAAGCCGCATTCCTCGACAACTTCCAGGGCACATATGTGCGACCACCAGACGTCGATGACCAAAGCCACATAATTCAGCAGCCAGATGAATCGGCCAGACAATTCTGGACACGGTTCTTAACGAAGAAAAATCAAATCGTCGACTATCCGGATGCAGAGGCCCTCGCAGCCTTCAAACATAACATCCGCGACGAGTGGCTAGCCCGGCACCTAGGACAGGAAAAAGCCGAAATCCATGGCAGCCCTCACATCATTAATGACCCGCTTCTGTGCGGGAGAGGATAGCTGGCTGGTAGTCCGGACACTAAGTACCACAATGGCAGGTCGCGTGGAAGCAAAAATAAACGCCGCGTTAACAGCGACGACAAGGAGGATACGGCAGTCAACGCCGGATTCCGAGGCTCTAAACCCGGTCAGCGGAAGAAGCCATTTAAAGAACAACTCCGGGTCCGTCCAATTTGGACCGAATACTCGACCGCTCGTGTCAGATACATGGCACCCCCGAAAAGCCAGCTAACCACACCAACAGAGATTTTTGGGTATTCAAGCAGGCAGGCAAGTTAATTGCCGAAAACAATGACAAGGGCTGCATAGCGGTGACGAGGAAGAGACCCGCCCGAACAGAGAGGACGAAGGTTTCAAGTGCGGACGGTAAACATGGTATACGCAACCCATATACCCAAGAGGGAACAGAAGCGTGCACTAAGGGACGTATATGCGATGGAGCCAGTCGCCCCGAAGTTCAATCCATGGTCCTCTTGCCCGATCACTTTCGATCGAAGAGACCATCCGACCAGCATCCGCCATGGCGGATTCGCTGCATTGGTTTTAGACCCAATCGTTGATGGATTTCACCTCCCAAGAGTCCTGATGGACGGCGGCAGTAGCCTGAACCTGCTTTATCAGGATACAGTGCGCAAGATGGGCATAGACCCCTCAAGGATTAAACCTACAAAGACGACCTTCAAAGGCGTCATACCAGGTGTTGAGGCCAATTGTACAGGCTCAGTCACACTGGAAGTGGTCTTCGGATCCCCGGAAAATTTTCGGAGCAAGGAGTGAATCTTCGACATAGTCCCGTTCCGCAGCGGCTATCACGCTCTGCTCGGACGAACCGCGTTTGCAAAGTTCAACACGGTGCCGCATTATGCATACCTCAAGCTCAAGATGCCAGGCCCTCGTGGAGTCATCACGGTCAACGAAAATACAGAACGCTCCCTCCGAACGGAGGAACATACAGCGGCTCTCGCGGCAGAAGTATAGAGCAGCCTTCTAAGGCAATTTTCGAGTCCGGCTGCTAAACGGCCGGACACGGCCAAACGTGCCCGGAGCAACATCAACCAAGACCACCTGGCACGTTCCGAGACGCGTAGGAATGTGGCTCCAACCCCAGCCCTCGCATGATCGCAAGACCAACCCTCCGTGTACATCATTACGCTCTGGAGATACCATGGGCCTAGGGGGAGGGGCACGACCACAACAGACCCAGAGTGCGGCTCGACCACACCAGGGGCTCACAAGTGTGTCTCCTTTTTTATTTTCCTTCTTTGTATACACAGGACTCCGTTCACCAGAGGCCCTGTCCGGTGGCGAACCCGCCGAACTCATGATGCAACAGCCAGGGAGGGAAAAAGGCTGCGATGAACACTCAGGTGGTCTCCATTACGAGCATTAAATTCGATTATATACACCAGTCCGCAGCCCACCCCTGGAGGGGGACATGTTTATTTAGTCCAATCCCTTGCTTACCACACTATTTGTATCCTTCCACACTCATAGCAGAATTCCTTAAATAAATAATGCAGCATTTTTTGCCTATTATTGCATTACTTTAGACATATGTTCATTAATGACATCTTGCACCCGTATATTTTTGTACGGCCGAATACACCAGGGGCTTATGTTCCACGCATTATGGTGTGATAAGTCCGAACACTTTCACAAGTGTGGCACCCCGAACTTATAGCATTATATGAATCGGCTCTGAATCATGTCTTGGGTCAATAGTTGGGTTTGCCCGGCTCCCACGTTTTGGTGCCTTATGTTCCGTTCTGTCGACTAAGGTGGCACTGGGAGAACCACCGCGATTGCGCCTGGTTGAGCTGGGCGGCGCCTCAAGGAGAAAGCTAAACCGACCGGCATGATAAGGCGAGAGATCGGTCGCTGTTCGAGAGGTCTTTCGGGTCCCTAAAGACCTATGCCGCCTCGGCGAAGTACCGGATAATGTCCGAAGGCGTGGATAGCGCCCCGAATTCGGTCTTCCGAATACTAGGGGCTTCTCCGAAATTTAAAATTATAGAATTCTATGGCTAAGTGAGAGTGTTCAAGCATTATAAGTCCGGTTGCCTTGTTCGTTGTGTTGAGCGCCTCCCTAGATGGACCCAAAAATGGGAACAAGAGTGCTCAAGTTTACCCCGAACACCCCAGCACTCGCGGCTTGGGGGCTGAAGCCAACGACTTGCCATCTCTCAGATTTTATAAACGGCCACACAGAAGGTAATATTTTAAATCAAACAAGCGTTGCTTTGCGCATATGAACAAAGTTCTCAGCGCACAGGATAATGCATAGCGAGTCTACTCAATAATTACATCTCTGGGACACTCATCCGCAATCTTGCGGGCACCCTTCAAGACAGTCTTATAGTACATCTCGGGCGTACGATACTCCTTGCCCGCTGGCGGCGCGTCAGTGATGAGCTTCTCCGCATCCAGCTTGCCCCAGTGCACCTTTGCGCGGGCAAGGGCCCGGCGAGCACCTTCAATACAGGCGGAGCACTTGATGACCTCCACCCAGGGGCACGCATCCACCAGCCACCGCACGAGGCCGAAGTAGCTCCCAGGCATGGCCTGTCCAGGCCACAGCCGGACTATGAGGCCCTTCATGGCCTCCTCAGCTACCTTGTGGAGCTCGACCAGCTGCTTCAGCTTGTCGCTAGGGGGCACCGGATGGCCGGCCTCAGCGTACTGAGACCAGAAGACCTTCTCCGTTGAGCTCCGCTCCTCGCCTTAGTAGAATGCGGCGGCATCGGATACACTGCGAGGCAGATCTGCAAACGCCCTTGGAGAGCTCCGAATTCGGGTAAGTGTTAGGTAGTTTACATTAACATGCTTGCTTTGCATGAAAAATGCCTTACCCGCCGCTATTTTCTTCATATCCTCAACCTCCTGAAGGGCCTTACGGGCCTTGGCCTTGGCGGACTTGGTACTTTCGAGAGCCGAGGCGAGCTCGGACTCTCGCGTCTTTGAGTCGCGCTCCAAACTCTCATGCTTCTCCATGAGAGCCTGGAGCTCTTGCCGCACCTCCGCCACCCGCGCCTCCTGCTTTTCTCGCTCTGCCCGTTCCGCGGCCGCATTGCGTTCGACCGCGGACACAGCCTCCTTCAGGGCTGCCACCTCGTTAGTGGCCCTGCAGTACCCATGTTATCCTTGTTATTTTTGCAACCTAAATCCTTTTACAGAAGGTAATTATTCAAAGTGGTGTTACTCACCTTCTTTGTCCTCGAGCTGCTTTTGCACGGCCGAGCTCTTGCTCGGACCACTCGAGATCTGCTTCAATGCACCGACCTCCATGATGCGTGTGGCGAGAGGTTAGCGGCGCAGCACTGCAAACCCATATTGACATACTTTTTAGCAACCTGCGTATATCTTCTTTAGATCCTCGGTCGGCTTTTCTTTCCGAACACCGAACCGAGCATCGAGGCTCTGTCTATGTGGTATTACATTACATAATTTTAACTTCTTACCTCAAAGCTGTTAGAAGGCTGCTGCGAAGTTCGTCGGCCCGCTCTTGGCGAGCTGAACCTTCGAATCACCGCACTCATGATAGTGCGGTGTTCTTCCTCGATGGAAGCGCCTTTGGCGCCTCCAACAAGTTGTCCGGCACCTCCGGTTGGGCCAGGGGCCGCCGGTGTCACGGTCTTGCCCTTCTTGCGAAGGGCGCTGCCGGACTCTGGAACCCTTGTAGGTTCCAGCGTAGAGTCCGCGCCAAAGTCCGGAGGCTGCCTTGCGGCGCCTCGAGCCTCCTCTGATGGGTCCCTTCCGGGATCCCACCTCGGCGTCCTCAGCGAGCGGGGAGGCGATCGGAATGGAATCCACATCCGGCGCAGCCAGCGACCCTTCGGCAAGCGGGGAGATCATCGTCGGCGGACTGCAGGCAGTATGCGGCATTAGAAGGACACTATGTGACACAAAAGAAATTGCAGATTATTCAGGGATCCGGATGCTTACGATCTCGCCTGAGGCCTGTCCCTTGGGGGCCAATCTTCATCGCCAACGTTGATGTTGGCGGAGCTGTCCAGGGGAATAGTTCTCCCTCTCTTGGACCCTTCGGTCTCCCCTGTTGAGGAAGCCTTCCTCTTCCTCTCTGCCTCCTCTGGGAGAGAGTCTTCTTCCTCCTCCTCATCTTCGGGGGAGGAATCCGCCTCGTAGTCGTCGAACACCTGAAAACGGGAACTCTTTCGAGTACCCATGGCCACCTTCTTGGCCTTCTCCTCCGGCACCATGTGCGGTGCCGGAACCAGCAGCCCCGCTAGACGGGCGTCCACTGGGTCTTCTGGCATAGGAGCCGGGCAGATGAGCTGCTCGGCCTTCTTCATCCACTCCTGTCAAAGGAAAAGGGAGATTGAAACCCGCTTAGGGTTGAGCTATTAACAACAAGTGTCCCGTAAAGGGGTAGAATCACTTACCTCGTCAGCTGGACGCTGCGAGTGAAATCCGTGATCTTCCGTCGCGGATCGGGGAACCGGCGCTTTAAACAGCACCCTCCAGGTGCCCTCGTGACGTCGTGTCGAAGAGCCCGCTCAGCGCTGGTGCTGTTCGGATCGAACTCCCAGATTGAATGCTGTTCTTGGCATGGGAGAATCCGCGAGACGAGCATGACTTGGACCACATTAACCAGACTCGAGCTTTTTGTTCACCGGCACGGATACAGGCTTGGAGTCCCGTCGGCTCCTTGAATTACGCCACAGCAAGCCCTTCTCGGAGGTGAAGCTGCGAGGGATACAGATCTGAACTGGGGCCGCCGCCCACGAGGGTCGCTGCTCGGTGATATAGAACCACCCCGATCGCCACCCCTAGGCGGATTCCACGAAGGCCCTTGAACCAATGGGCGTTGGGCATCTTGCCCAACATGGCGCCTCCGCACTCCGCTTGAGTGCCCTTCACTACCTTCGGCTTGACATTGAAGGTCTTGAGCCACAAGCCGAAGTGGGGCTGGATGCAGAGGAAGGCCTCGCACATGTTGAGGATGAAGTTCGGCGCCAGATCATGGAAATCCAGGCCGTAGTAGAACATGAGCCCCCGGACAAAGGGGTGAAGTGGAAAGCCCAATCCGCGGAGGAAGTGGGGAAGGAAAACAACCCTCTGATGGGGCCTGGGGGTGGGGATAAGCTGCCCGTCGTCACGCAGCCGGTGTGCGATGTCGCCAGAAAGGTATCCGACGCTACGCAGCTTTGTGATGTGCTCCTCCTTAACGGTGGAGGCCAACCACTTGCCTCCCGCTCCGGACATGGTCGGAGAAGGTTGAGACGAGATGCGCGAACTTGGGCGCTGGAGCTCGACGGAGATGGATAAGCAAAGGAGGAAGAAGGCGTAGGTGAAAAGGTGAATCCTTATCCGTTATATAGGCGGACGAAAACTATACGTCCCCACCGGCCTGGTAAAACTCGCTTATCTCCCCAGCGCCACCATCAATGGCGCGGTTGGGTTACCCACGTCCGTATTGATGAGAATCCCGGAATAAGGGGAACACGATCTCTGCTTCGACAAGACGTGCCAAGGAAACCTCTTCGCTAAACGCGCTGAGGTGGTATAATGAAAAACGATTCAAGTAAAGGCTTGGTAGTGGTGTGACGTCATGCCACAAAATACGTCAGCAGATCAAACTTGTGTACATTTTATTCTCTCTACGGTGGAATGTGGAATTTATTTTGCAGAGCCGGACACTATCCTGGTGTTCACAATCTTCTTTGGATTATTCGGAGGAGGAACCCGCCTTGCAATGCCGAACATTATGCGCGCCGGACTCATCGTCATTGAAGCCAGGTTCAGGGGCTACTGAGGGAGTCCTGGATTAGGGGGTGTCCGGACAGCCGGACTATCATCGTCCGCCGGACTCCAAGACTACGAAGATACAAGATTGAAGACTCCGTCCCGTGTCCGGATGGGACTTTCCTTGGCGTGGAAGGCAAGCTTGGAGATACGGATATGTAGATCTCCTACCATTGTAACCGACTCTGTGTAACCCTAGCCCTCTCTGTTATCTATATAAACCGGAGGGCTTCAGTCCATAGGACATAACCTCCATTACAACAATCATACCATAGGCTAGCTTCTAGGGTTTAGCCCTGTTGATCTCGTGGTAGATCCGCTCTTGTACTACCCATATCATCAATATTAATCAAGCAGGACGTAGGGTTTTACCTCCATCAAGAGGGCCCGAACCTGGGTAAAACATCGTGTCCCTTGTCTCCTGTTACCATCCGCCTAGACGCATAGTTCGGGACACCCTACCCGAGATCCGCCGGTTTTGACACCGACAGTCCCTCTTTGCTGCCTTTAAATGGCTTCTTTTGTTGACTGGGTTGAGAGCCCCTGAATCCGGCGTTGACCGTTGTGTTGTCCGGACTTTCTTCTTTGTTTCGACGCTTGTTTTTATTGCGCCGTGGCTTCCCATTGCCATCCCTGATTTAGTATGTGCACAGGTCCTTTGGTGCCTCTGGGCCAACCAGCTATCTTCACCCGAGCAAAAGCGGGTCATAAGGCTTGTTAAGGCTGCCATTGTCCTCGGCTTTTCTTGGCCGAGGTGTCTGGCAAGCCACTCATCCTGGATACTGTGCTTGAAAGCCGTTAGGGCTTCGGCATCTGGACAATCGACAACTTGATTCTTCTTAGTGAGGAATCTATTCCTAAGCTTGCAGGCGGACTCTCTGGGCCGTTGAATTATGTGACTTAAATCGTCAACGTCCGGAGGTTGGACATAGGTTCCTTGAAAATTGGCCCTGAAAGCATCCTCAAGTTCCTCCCAACTTCCGATTGAATTTTCGGGGAGGCTTTTCAACCAGTGCCGACCTGGTCCTTTCACATTGAGGGGAAGGTATTTTATGGCGTGGAGGTCGTATCCACGAGCCATGTGGATGTGAAGGATAAAATCCTCAATGCAGACCCCGGGGTCTGTCGTTCCGGCATATGCCTCTATGTTCACGGGTTTAAAATCCTGTGGAAATTCGTGGTCCAGTACCTCTTCGGTGAAGCACAGAGGGTGAGCAGCCCCTTTGTATCTGGACATGTTGTGGCATGTTGTCGACTGTTGTTGTGTCCGGTGCTGATTCTGAACTAGTATTCGACCAGTCTAATCGTTTTGGTGACCATAATCCTGCACTGGAGCGTGTCCTCTAGATCCATAGATGGACCTCGTCGCGCCGGCCTTTTTCTCCAGGAGCTCACGTAAATCGTGTGCGGCGTTAGTAGCTGCTCTGTCGCAGTCATGAAGTGGCTGGTCCGGCTTACCAGCCGTATTGTTCTTCGGCGGAATGGCCTCATCATCGATCGTCGCCGTATTTTTCTTCAGTGTCTAACACTTTATTCCATCTGCGGTTGAGCGTTTCCTGCGCAGCCTTAAGCCTTTGGTTCTGCTTCTTTAGACTTCTCGCACTGGCCATAAGCCTTCTGTGGAGGTTATCTCATCCCAAACATTTTTCCGGGATGATGAATGCATCGTCGTCCGGACTATGCTCCTCTCCCGGGGCAGGTTGATGAGTTCGGCCCTCGGGATCGCTGTGATCGGGCGTCTGCTCCGGGTTGTGTTCGGCATGACCTGGCTCATCCTGCTCCATTGCTGGGTCCATATGGTCGTTGTTGCCTGGGGTGTCGATCTTTCTAGCACTGTTATCGCTATTTTTACTGTGGCTGGACTTAGAGCGGCGTCTGCGCCGTCGTTTTGGCTTTTGTCCGGGGGTTTATCCTCCGTTTTGTCGCCATCGTCCTCCTTAGGCGTGTCCACCATGTATATATCATATGATGAGGTGGCAGTCCAGTGCCCCGTGGGCGGTGGTTCTGAATCATCCCCTGCACCGACGTCCATACCGTCGGTGTCATCAGAGTCAAAGTCAAGCATGTCTGTTATGTCATTGACAGTGGCTATGAAGTGGGTGGTGGGTGGGGAACGAATTTCTTTGTCGCCGTCTTCCCTCTCGTGCCGGACATAGTTCGGCCAAGAGTCTCCTGACAAAGAGAGTGACCTTACTGAATTCAGCATGTCGCCAAAGGGCGAGTGCTGGAAGATATCCGCAGCGACGAACTCCATTATCGGAACCCAACCAGATTCGGCAGGCTTGGGGGCGCGCGGTCTGGGCCCTACAGCCGGACACAAGTCCGGGGGTCCGATGACACAGACTTCCTTGGGGGCGGAGTCTGTGTTCGGCTCTACCGCCGATGAGTGTTCGGCCTCCGGGGCGGGGTCCATCCACCCGTCCTCTGACGACGTGATCTGCCCCGGATTTAGGTCCGGAGCTATTGCAGGTGCGATATCCCGCGTATTGTCTGATAGCAGGTCTAAGCCGTGCTCGTCGTGACTGTTCAGCGCTCCTGGCGTAGGCCCAAATCCATCGAAGATCAAGTCTCCGCAGACATCGGCCGTGTAGTTCAAGTTTCCGAACCTGACCTAATGGCCAGGGGCGTAGTTGTCGATCTGCTCCAGATGGCCAAGCGAATTGGCCCGTAGTGCGAAGCCACCGAACACGAAGATCTGTCCGGGGGGAAAAGTCTCACCCTGGACCACGTTGTTGTTGATGATTGAAGGAGCCATCGAGCCTTGCAGCAACGACACAGAGGAACTCTCAATGAATGCACCAATGTCGGTGTCAAAACCGGCGGATCTCGGGTAGTGGGTCCCGATCTGTGCGTCTAAGGCTAATGGTAACAGGGGGCAAGGGACACGATGTTTTACCCAGGTTCGGGCCCTCTCGATGGAGGTAAAACCCTACTTCCTGCCTGATTGATCTTGATGATATGAGTATTACAAGAGTTGATCTACCACGAGATCGTAGAGGCTAAACCCTAGAAGCTAGCCAATGATGATTAAGATTGTCCTTCTGCGGACTAAACCCTCCGGTTTATATAGAACCGGAGGGGGCTATGGTTTACACAGAGTCGGTTACAAAAAAAGAGATCATCCGGATTGCCAATCTTGTCTTCCACGCAAAGGAAAGTCCCATCCGGACACGGGACAAAGTCTTGAGTCTTGTATCTTCACGGTCCATCAGTCCGGCCAAAGAATATAGTCCGGCTGTCCGGATACCCCCTAATCCATGACTCCCTCACCGAATACTCCAGACTACGGGTAGCCGGAGTGTTAACTTCTGGCCTGGGCGGATCAGGAGAAATCCTCCGTGACGAGACCTCGGGGTCGTCCGCCCCATGTGGCGGGGAGGCAGGCGGAGGCGTTTCGCTCTCCATCATCTCCGGAAGAAGATCTCCCGAAGACGAACTCTATGGAGAAGGGATACGAACCGGACTGCAAGGTATATGTCTCGGTTATTATTCTTTGAGATAAAACAGGATATATTTACCAATGTACTTTATTTTACTTAGAGCTTGATTGAGGGCTGGCCCTCTTGCGGGCGCTGTGCGGTAAGATCGCCCTATGAGGCAGGGCACCCTGGCGAGGGTTTCTTCCCTCGTTTGGAAACCTCCGTTTCCAGGACTTCAGAGGTGGCCCTTTTCTTCCCGTGAGGAGAGGGGATGTTAGATTCACCTCCCCGATTATCCTCCTTCGTGGAGGCACTTACTCCCCCGATTTGGATGTGTAAAGTATGAAGCACGCCTGTGGCTTCTCTATTCCTCCCCTCATCTTCTCCTAACGGCACCTGATACGGTGCGCGCTCAAGCATCCTGGTTAATAAGGATCCGGCGAGCCTTCGGGAAGGGGGGGCCGAACACCTGATCCTCTCCGCCTTTCTTATCCAGTCCTGGCAGTGAGTGATTTTTCAGAATGATGTTGTAATAAACATAAAGGACGGCATGTTCGGTAGCGGAATTACTTACTTGGGTATCCGGATGGTTGCAGTTGAGACCCGCATCCTCAGTGGTGTCCCGACACTTTATTCATGATGCGAAGAACAATCCATACATCTCTTTGAGCGTCACGCAGAAGAATTGTTGAATAGTTCGCGGTCCTTCTGGGTTGAACTCCCACATACAGAGAGATCGACGTTGGCATGGCAGGACCCAACGAACCAGCATTACTTGCATTACCTTGACAAGACTGACATCCCTGTTAAGGAGGTGCAGGATTGGCTTTGCAAAGTGTCAAGACGCCGTTAATCGCCCCCGATCTAGCTCCTTGTTGACCCATGACGCCAGTTGAGGCGGAGGGCCCGAGCGGAACGCTGGAGTGGTCGCCCGCTTTGTACCTCGGGGAGCTGTGATGTAAAACCACTCCCATTGCCATAAGTCGGAAACCTCCGTGAAGGAACCCTTTGGCCATGGAGTGTGGGTGCCTTTGCTTATCATACCGTCTGCGCACTCCGCGTGACGCCCGTCAATCATCTTCGGCCTCACATTGAAGGTCTTGAGCCATAGGCCGAAGTGGGGGGTGATGCGGAGGAAGGCTTCACACACGACGATAAATGATGAGATGTGAAGGATGGAATCCGGAGCTACATCATGGAAATCTAGCCCGAATAGACATGATCCCTCTCACAACAGGATCAAGAATAAAACCTAGCCCACGGAGGAAGTGGGAAATAAAAACGACACTCTCATTGGGTTCGGGAGTGGGATGACCTACCCTTGAGCAGGCAGCCTGTGCGGGATTTCAGCGGTGAGATACCTGGCCTCCCTAAGCTTCTTGATGTCCTCCTCTATGATAGAGGAGGTCATCCACCAGACTTGAAGGTTGGATCCGGACATGGTTGAAGGTCCGAAGTGCTTAGCCTGAGCCTTGGGTGTTGGAACTCGAGGTAGGAGAAGGGAAGGATCGAGCGTGGAGAGAAAAGGACAAGCCTTGGCCCCTATATAAAGAGGGTGAATATCAAGCGTCCTCTGCGTGGCCATTTGGAACTTGCCTAAAATCGAGGAGTCATACTAACAAGCGCGGTTGGGTTACCCACACCCGTCTTGATTAGAATCCCGTGATAAGGGGAACACGATCTCTGCTTCGACTAGACGTGCCAATAAAACCGCCTCACAACACGTGCAGTGGCAGGCTGGGAAAAACAGTTCGTAATAACCGGGCCGTGTCGTGCTGTCACGCTATGAAAAGTTGTCAGCAGATTAGATTTGTGGAATATTGTGCTCTCTACGGCGGTATGTGGAATTTGTTTTGTAGAGCCAGACACGATCCTTATGTTCAAAATCTTCTATGGAGTATTCAGAGAAGGAACCCGCCTTGCAATGCCGAAGACAATCTATGCGCTGGACTCATCGTCATTGAAGCCTGGTTCAGGGGCTACTGTGGGAGTCCAGGATTAGGGGTCCTCGGACAGCCGGACTATGTACTTTGGACGAACTGTTGGACTATGAAGATGCAAGATTGAAGAGTTCGTCTCGTGTCCGGATGGGACTCTCCTTTGCGTCGAAGGCAAGCTTGGCAATTTGTATATGTAGATCTCCTTCTCTATAACCGACTCTGTGTAACCCCAGCCCCCTCCGGTGTCTATATGAACCAGAGGGTTTAGTCCGTAGGACAACAACAATCATAATCACAGGCTAGCTTCTAGGGTTTAGCCTCTACGATCTCGTGGTAGATCAACTCTTGTAATAATCATATCATCAAGATCAATCAAGCTGGAAGTAGGGTATTACCTCCATCGAGAGGGCCCGAACCTGGGTAAACATTGTGTCCACCGCCTCCTATTACCATTAGCCTTAGATGCACTGTTCGGGACCGCCTACCCGAGATCCGCCGGTTTTGACTCCGACAGTGAGATAGTTGGAAAAGAAGTTTGAAGGGTTGGAGCTTCACCATATACCCTGACTGAAAAATCAAGCTGCGGATGAATTGGCAAAGATAGGATCCAAGGGAGAGTCTATTCCTAGCAATGTGTTTTTGGAACATATTCACTCGCCTTCAGTTTAGGAAGATCCTTTCACAGAAGAGCCCCCACAGCCTAAGAGTGCCACAGATCCGACTGAAGTCGAAGTCCCAGCCGTGGTCGACTTGATCACGGAGGTTTTGGTGGTCACTCCCGACTGGACAGTGCCATACATTGCATATATTCTTAGGAAAGAACTTCCAGAGGATGAAGAAGAGGCTCGATAGATCGTCCATCGATCCAAAGCCTTTACTATGATAAGAGGGCAGTTGTTCAGAGAAAGTGTAACTGGAGTCAGCCAGAAATGCATCACACTAGAAGAAGGCCGAATGATCCTCAATGATATTCACTCGGGGACCTGTGGTCACCATGCGTCCTCCCGGACCATCGTGGCCAAAGCATACCAAGACGGACTTTACTGGCCTCATGCCAACGAGATGGCAAAATAAATAGTAGACAAATGTGAAGGCTGCCAGTTCTACTCCAACATTTCCCATAAACCCGCGTCAGCTCTGAAGACTATTCCCCTCATCTGGCCTTTTGCTGTCTGGGGATTAGATATGGTCGGACCTCTGAGGACTGGCCGAAGTGGCTTTACTCATGTGCTCGTAGCATTCGACAAGTTCACCAAATGGATTGAAGCCAATCCCATCAAAAACCTTGAAGCAAGTACAGTTGTTAGCTTCATCAGAGAATTAACATTTAGATATGGTGTTCCGCACAACATCATCGCTGATAATGGGTCGAACTTTGATTCTGACAAGTTCAGGGCCTTTTGTGCTTCCCAAGGCCCTAGGGTCGACCATGCTTCAGTCGCCCACCCTCAGTCGAATGGACATGCTGAAAGAGGAAATGGATTGATTCTCGAAGGACTGAAACCCCGATTGATGCGTGACCTCAAGAATGCAGTAGGTGCCTGGGTCGATGAACTTCCATCAGTACTTTCGGGATTGAGGACGACTCCAAATCGGTCGACTGGCCGAACTCCATTCTTCCAAGTCTACGGAGCTGAAGATGTACTCCCGAGTGATTTGCTTCACAATGCACCTCGAGTAGAAATTTTCTCAGAAGAGGAAGCAGAACAGGCTCGACAAGATGTAGTTGATCTCCTGGAAGAGGCAAGAGAGATGGCCTTGATCCGGTCGACCATTTATCAGCAAGACCTTCATCGATTCCACGCCAGAAATGTGAGGGGTCGAGCATTTCAAGAGGGAGACTTGGTTCTTTGGGTGGACCAGCAGAAACCACACAAGCTCACTCCTTCTTGGGAAATCCCCTTCATCGTCACCAAAGTGCTCCACAACGTAGCATACCGTCTTTACAACGTCGGGCACAATAAAGACGAGCCACGCGCTTGGTATGTGGAGCTGCTCCGCCCCTTTTACACTTAAGTATTCAGACTGATAAGATGTAATAAGAGATACCTTCTAGTTTGATTATAAAAGATTTTACAGTCTCCTGAATGATTGTTGTTTCTTTTTTACATGTCCTAAATCCCCCACTGGGTGCCTTAGCTGCGAATCCGCTTCGCCTAAAGCTGAAAAATCCTTCCGAGTGGTGACCAAGCCTCCCACTCGGGGCCTTAGCCATGAATCCGTTTTGCCTAAGTTTAAAAGAAAATCCTTCCAAGTGGTGAACAAGCCTCCCACTCGGGGGCTTAGCCGCGAATCCGTTTCTCCTAAGTTTAAAAGAAAATCCTACCGAGTGGTGAGCGATCCTCCTACTCGGGGGCTTAGCTGCAGTCCAGTAATCGCCTAAGTTTAAAAAATCCTACCAAGTGATGAGCGATCCTCCCACTCGGGGGCTTAGCCACGAATCCGTTTCGCCTAAGTTTAGAAGAAAATCCTACCGAGTGGTGAGTGATCCTCCCATTCGGGGGCTTAACCGCGAATCCGTGTCGCCTAAGTTTAAAAGAAAATCCGACCGAGTGGTGAGCGATCCTCCCACTCAGGGGCTTAGCTGCAGTCCAGTACTCGCCTAAGTTTAAAAAATCCTACCGAGTGGTGAGCGATCCTCCCACTCGGGGGATTAGCTGCAGTCCAGTACTCGCCTAAGTTTTAAAAATCCTACCGAGTGGTGAGCGATCCTCCCACTCGAGGGCTGAGCAGCAATCCAGTACTCGCCAAGGTTTGAAAAATCCTACCGAGTGTTGAGCGATCCTCCCACTCGGGGGCTTAGCTGCAGTCCAGTACTCGCCTAAGTTTGAAAAATCCTACCGAGTTGTGAGCGATCCTCCCACTCGGGGGCTTAGCTGTAGTCCAGTACTCGCCTAAGTTTGAAAAATCCTACCGAGTGGTGAGCGATCCTCCCAATCGGGGGCTTAGCTATAGTCCAGTACTCACCTAAGCTTAAACAAATACTTCCGAGTGGTGCAGGTTGACCACGACCCCCTCCCGGGGGATGCACTCTCAAGAAGAAGGACGAGATTGTGCGTGTTGCCAAGGCAAACCGCTTTCAGGAACGTCAAGACCATTGCTGAGTGCCTTGCTGATGATTTGATCAATGCTGCCAAAGGCTCATCCAATAACTGGTGCCAAGGCGAGCTGCTTTCAGGAACGTCAAGACCATTATTGAGTGCCTCGCTGATGAGCTGATCAATGCTGCCAAAGGCTCATCCAACAGCTAGTGCCAAGGCGAGCTGCTTTCAGGGACATCAAGACCATTGTTGAGTGCTCGTCCAACAGGTCGACTGCGGCCTCTTCCAACAGGTCGATGCTGCTCAGTGCTCGTCCAACAGGTTGACTACGGCCTCTTCCTCAGAAGCTGCATCAAAAGTACAAGAACCAATCCGAGTGAAGAACGAGTTCCACTCGAAGACAAATACAACATATTCAAAGATAAACCAAGTCCAGATAAATCCAAAGGTTCCAAACCACAGATTAAAGTGCTCGGGCGTCAGGCCCGAAGTAGTTTCAATGATTACAAAATCACTCAGCATTCCGAAGCAAATAAAGGTGAAGCATAACATTTTTTCGATCACTCGTTAGGAGAAGGTCTGGCTGGATCACAGAAGCTGTCAAGGTCGATGCTGTCTGCAATACGAGTGGCAGCCTCAAGGAAGGTGTCCATGAAGGACTGGAAGGTGTGCTTCTTAGTATTCACAACGATGAGAGCCGCCAGCTTGTCTTATCTAGCGTCCTTGCAGTGCACTCGAACCAATGACAGGGCAATCTCAGCGCCACAGCGAGTGGACGACTTCTTCCTTTCCTGCACTCGGCCATGGATCTGATTTAGTCGAGTCATCAGTGACTGGAGATCTTGTGAAAGTTCCGCTTGAGGCCAGAGTTCGGCATCAACCCGAGTCATCGCCGCCTTCAGTCGAGCCAGATAAGCAACGGCGCCGTCCAAGCGTGATTCCAACCGCAGCAAGTTCATCGCAACGTCATCTTTCGCAGGACAATTGATGGGGTCGAGACCTGTCTCGACCCGCCCGGTCTCAGCCTCAAAATCCTAACAAAGTTCTACACAATCAGGAAAAATAGTGAGTCCACAATATAACAAGATATTTCAGTTGACGGCAACTAACCAGTCAAGCGGCGGTACCTTCAAGCTTCAGGACTAGTTTTGCGGCAAGTTGTCCTAGATAGGACTCCAGTTCGCCTGTCCTTGCTCTAAGGCCTCCGACTTCATTGGTCAGGTTCTCCTTGTCCTTCTTCAGTTGCTCAACTTCCCAATAGGCTTTAGAGATGGCAGTCTTCAGCTTCGTGTTCTCCTCTTCCAACTTGCCGACCCCGCTTCTTGTCTGCAAGCGCTCTCTTCTCTCATGCTTCCTTCTGAGCAGCAGCAAGGTCCTGATACTTCTTCTCCAGATCTTCTTTCATTTCCTCTAAAGAAACAACACTCCTCAGACGAGCCTGAAGCTGACGGTTTTCACTACGCACATCTGCTTGTGTGAAGTGACTCGGTTCGAAGAGACTGAAAGAAAAAACACTGAAAGGCGTGAGCTACTAGGTGGACAAGTGTCGAATGGTTACCTCCCATTATGGCTGTTTCTTCTTGAGTAGTCTTGAGATTCTTCTTTGCCAGTTCAAGATCAAGTTCGAGGCTGATGTGCTTCTTGTTTAACTCAGAAAGCCGAGCTCCAAGATAACAAGACCTCTTTAGTCAGCGAGAGAGATATATTAGTCGACATAAATAAAAGACAATGATGGTGAAAGTAACTCTAATAATACTGTCGAATCAAATATTCAACAGTAGTCTCGGGTACTAGACCTAGTGGGTGCACTTAGCGTGCCCCCACTGATCTAGATCAACACTCAACATGGTCTGCCAGCGTGAGTCAAAAAAGAGAGTAAAAAAAGTAGATTCTAAGATCTCACCGATCGCCAGTGAATGACCGTGGTCTCGGGGACTACACCCAGTGGGTGCACTCGGCGTGTCCCCACTGGTTTGGACAGAACACTAAGACTCAGCATGAGTCGAGTGGAGTGGAAGACTTCCTAAACTCTAAAAACAGGCACACCCCAGTGGGTGATCAGATTAAAACAACATTCAAAAGTTCAGTCGGGAGTTCACTGACCTTAACATTGTTCTTCAGAGAGGTGCCGGTGTTATAGGCCACCTGGCTGGCCTCATGCATCACCTTCACCTGCGCCATAACAAGGTTCACCTGGCGAAGAGCCTCCCTGGCAGCACTTGGCGAGTCATCTGGGGTCTGGTATGCAGCAAAAAGTGATGGCTCCAAGGTGGCCGGAGTAGCTACTGGGTCAGATGCGTGGAGCTGCACTAGAGCAGCAGGAGCCGGAGCAGTCGACCCCGACGGATGATCAGTCGTCAGCGGGTTGGCGAATATGACGTTGGTCCGAACCAGATCTCCGGATCACTCGACCACCGCCTCAAGCACCGGTATCGACTGAGGGACTTGAACCTCAAGCCCTCTTCTGCTTGAGCCCCCGCCTCTCCTCCTCCTCTCCTGTAGAGGCACTCCTTCTTCTTCATCATCGGGAAGCAAGACGATGTCTCGCGGAACTGCAGCGAAAGAAAAACATCGGAAACTCAACCGACCGATCACTCAATTGACTAAATGAGTTCTGGTCGAACGGACTTACGAGCTCGGAAGGTGGCCGCGTCATCGGTCTCCTCATCTCTTGGAGCTTTGTCAATATCCATGTCAGTTGCAGCAGAGGTTGGGCTGGAAAGATACATGATCCATTCGGTCAGAATAGAAGTATCAGTCGACGTAGATAAATGCAAGAAAGATTCTCACCCTCAAGCAATAGGGACGTCCATCTTGATCCTCGGCAAAGTCTTTCGAGTCTTTGGAGGAGAAACCTTGGGCTGCTTGGCGAGTTTCTCTGTTGGCTCTGGAGTCGACGTCCGAGTGTGCTTCTGCGTTTCGGTACTTGGAGCCATGTTCTTTCCGCTACCGCCTCACGGGTCATGGTGTTGATTGATCGGCGTCAGAGCTGGCGGCGAGTTGACCGCCTCATCATCTTCAGACTCCTCGCTTTCCTCCTCCTCTTCTTCATCCGAAGATTCCCATTCACCACTCTCCTATGCACTGGCCTCTCCCTCCTAGCCCTGCTCTAGAACTTGTTCACCGTTGGGCATCGAATACATGTCAGTAAAAACCTACAAGACAAGAAGTCGAGTAAAAGTCAGTCGAGCTCAAGAGCAGTCGGAATGTATATGCAAAGACAGTCAGAATGAAGAACATACCTTGTCAGGCTGATTGTCATCACTGAAGGGGACGACTCTCCTGGCTCCTCTAGGGTTGTCCTTGTTGCCTGTACTGCTCTTCAACCACATGGCCACGGTTTTGGCTGGCACTTCCTCTAGATGAACACGACCAGTGTCGTCAGCCCCAGAGTATAGCCACATGGGATGGTCACGAGCCTGAAGGGGCTGGATGCATCGACTGAGGAATACTTCCAGCAGGTCCATGCCAGTGACACCCTCATTGATCAGTTGGACCACTTTCTCAATCAGCATCTTCGTCTTCACGTTCTCAGCAGCAGTCACTTTCAGCGAGGAAGGAGTCTGGACACGGTCAAAAGTGAAGTGGGGAAGGCCGGTCAACTGACCTGGGGTTGCGAGGTCCTGGCAGTAGAACCAGGTCGACTGCCAGCCCCTAACCGATTCAGGGAGAGTGATGGAAGGGAAAGAACTCATCTGCCTCTTTTGGATACCCAAACCCCCGCACATCTAAATGACATGGGTTTTCTCATCACTCATGTTCGCTTTCTTCACCGACTGAGAACGGATGGTGAAAATATGTTTGAAAAGACCCCAGTGCGGTCGACACCCCAGAAAGTTCTCACATATAGACACGAATGCGGCAAGGTATGTGATGGTATTGGGAGAAAAATGATGGAGTTGGGCACCGAAGAAGTTCAAGAAGCCCCGGAAGAAGGGGTGCGGAGGAAGCGAGAAGCCCCGGTGAATGTGGGTGGCGAGCAGTACACTCTCACCCGGTCGAGGCTGCGGCTCCATCTCCCCCTCAGGCAGCCTTGCCGCACCCTTGGCGATCAGCCCGAACTCCACCAGCTCATCCAGATCTTCCTGCCGGAGCAAAGACCGGATCAAATCGCCCTAGATCCAACCTAGCAGCAGCCCCGAGCGCGATGATGACCCGCGATTCTGCTTCTTGCCCTTCGCCGCCCCCGTTGCCTTCTTCGCGCATTCTAGCGCCGTCGTCTTGTCCATCACCATGGTGGCGGAGCGACAACGTCAAGAGCGGAGGAGCCGGATGCAGTGGAGAAGCAGCGGAACAAGAAAGAAAAACACGCGCTCAGGTAAACGCCTCGCCCGCCGCTTTATAAAGGGCCGCTCCGAGTGGTCGACGCGGGACCGGGCGATCTCAGAAATCCCGCAATAAGAATATGACGACGTGGCGAAAAAGGTGGCGCGGAGATCGAGGTGCTATTGTTTATCGGTCCCGCTTACTTCGCATGCCCCATCCCGCAGACTTCCCCAAAATTTCAATCCGTGAAATCTGGGATACTGCGCAATCAATTGCACCAAAGATTCTGCGCCCCAAGACAAGACTCGGTGGATGATGCTACAAGTTCATTCGCAACTCTCGAATGGATCAAGGCGATCAATCAAAGTCAAGTACCAACGTAAGCCTTCCGTCCTGTGTAAAACACTCGCGAGACGCAAATCTCGGAACAACTTCAACTTCAACCTACTTTCCACTCGAACCATAATCCATTCGAGGGCTACTGATGAGGGCACAGACCCGGGGTAGGGTCATAGGCCTGACCTATACGCCCTACCCAAGGTCACTACCCTAGAAGATAAGAAGTCCAAGAGGAAACAAAGAACCCCCAGTCAAAGGTGTCAAGTGCAATCCACTCGACCAATCATATCACTCGGGTACCCCTCCTACTTGTTGTCACTCGACCATATAAGGAATCACTCGACCTACTGAAGACCAGGAGTCACTCAGCACTGCAACGGTCAGACATTCACTTCGTAGTCTTTAAGGTCATTAATAGCACTTATGGCTGGCGTTATCAGTAACGCCCCTACTTTATGTACATTAAGCCCCTTGTAATGGAGGATGGATGGGGTCCTAGCGCACTCTATATAAGCCACCCCTCCTCTAGGACAAGGGTTGGCACCCCCTGTAACACAACGCACATATAATCCAGTCAACCGCCTCCGGCACCGAGACGGTTGGCTTTTACTTCCACCGGAAGGGCCTGAACTCGTAAATCTTGTGAGTACGACTTCACCATAGCTGAGATCTTGCCTCTCCATACCTACCCCCCCTTTCTACTGTCAGTCTTAGAACCACGACACTAAGCACTTCTCCCATTGCAAGAAAAACCAATCTAGTAGGCCAAACTAAACGGACCATTCCAGGAGACTTGCAAAGATATCAACTCACGCATATAAGAACTCAGAGAAGAACCAAATAATATTCATAGATAATCTGATCATAAATCTAAAATTCATCGAATCTCGGCAAACACATTGCAAAAGAATATTATATCGAATAGATCTCCAAGAACATCGAGGAGAACATGGTATTAAGAATCAAAGAGACAGAAGAAGCCATCTAGCTACTAGCTATGGACCCATAGGTGTGTGGTAAACTACTCATGCTTCATCGGAAGGGTAATGATGTTGATTTAGAAGCCCTCCATGATCGAATCCCCCTTAGGCAAGATGCCTAAAAAGGCCCTAGATGGGATCTCACGGGTACAGAAGGTTGCAGTGGTGGAAAAGTGGTTTCGTGGCTCTACTGGAAGTTTTTGGGGTATAAGAGTATATATAGGCGAAGGAAATAGGTCAGGAGACCCACGAGGGGACCACGAGGTAGGGGATGCACCCTTCCCCCTAGGTGCGCCCTCCACCCTCGTGGCTGCCTCGTTGCGTCTCCAACTTCATTCCAAGTCTCTTGGTTTGCTTCTGGTCCAATAAAGATCATCGCAAAAGTTTCATTCCATTTGGACTCTGTTTGGTAATCCTTTTCTGCAAAACTCTAAAACTGGCAAAAAATAGAAACTGGCATTGGGCTCTCGGTTAATAGGTTAGTCCCAAAAATAATATAAACTTGCAGATTAATGCCTATTAAAGATCCAAAAGAGATAATATAATACCATGGAACAATCAAAAATTATAGATACGTTGGAGATGTATCAAGCATCCCCAAGCTTAATTCCCGCTCGTCCTCGAGTAGGTAAATGATAAAAACAGGATTTTTTATGTGGAATGCTACCTAACATATTCATTCATGTAACTTTCTTTATTGTGGCATGAGTGTTCGGATCCGAAAGATTCAAAACAAAAGTTTAATATTGACATAAAAACAGTAATACTTCAAGCGTACTAACAAAGCAATCATGTCTTCTCAAAATAACATTCGCCAAAGAAAGCTATCCCTACAAAATCATATAGTCTGGCTATGCTCTATCTTCATCACACAGAATATTTAAATCATGCACAACCCCAATGACAAGCCAAGAAATTTTTTCTTACTTTTGATGTTCTCAAGCTTTTTCAATCTTCACGCAATACATGAGCATGAGCCATGGATATAGCACTATGGTGGAATAGAGTATGGTGGTTGTGGAGAAGACAAAAAAAGGAGAAGATAGTCTCACATCAACTAGGCATATCAACGGGCTATGGAGATACCCATCAATAGATATCAATGTGATTGAGTAGGGATTGCCATGCCACGGATGCACTAGAGCTATAAGTGTATGGAAGGTCAAAAAGAAACTAAGTGGGTGTGCATCCACCTTGCTTGCTCACAAAGACCTAGGGCAATTTGAGAAAGCCCATCATTGGAATATACAAGCCAAGTTATATAATGAAAAATTCCCACTAGTATATGAAAGTGACAAAATAGGAGACTCTCTATCATGAAGATCATGCTGCTACTTTGAAGCACAAGTGTGGAAAAAGGATAGCAAGATTGCCCCTTCTCTTTTTTTCTCTCATTTTTTTATTTTTTTATTTGGGCCTTTCTCCTTTTTTATGGCCTCTTATTTATTTATTTTTTGCCTGGAGTCTCATCCCGACTTGTGGGGGAATCATAGCCTCCATCATCCTTTCCTCACATGGGACAATACTCTAATAATGAAGATCATCACACTTTTATTTACATACAACTCAAGAATTATAACTCTATACTTATGACACAATATGACTCTATGTGAATGCCTCCGGCGGGGTACCAGGATGTGCAATGACTCGAGAGTGACATGCATGAAAGAATTATAAACGGTGGCTTAGCCACAAATACAATGTCAACTACATGATCATGCAAAGCAATATGACAATGATGGAGCGTGCAATAATAAACAGAACGGTGGAAAGTTGCATGGCAATATATCTCGGAATGGTTATGTAAATGCCATAATAGGTAGGTATGGTGGCTGTTTTGAGGAAGGTATATGGTGGGTGTATGGTACCGACAAAAGTTGCGTGGTACTAGAGGCTAGCAATGGTGGAAGGGTGAGAGTGTGTATAATCCATGGACTCAACATTAGTCATAAAGAACTCACACCCTATTGCAAAAATTTATTAGTTATCGAAACGAAGTACTACGTGCATGATCCTAGGGGGGTAGATTGGTAGGAAAAGACCATCGCTCGTCCCCGGCCACCACTCATAAGGATGACAATCAATAAATAAATCATGCTCCGACTTCATGACATAACGGTTCACCATACGTGCATGCTACGGGAATCACAAACTTTAACACAAGTATCTCTCAAATTCACAACTACTCCACTAGCATGACTCTAATACCACCATCTTCATATCTCAAAACAATCATAAAGAATCAAACTTCTCATAGTATTCAATGCACTTCATATGAAAGTATTTATTATATCCCTCTTGGATGCCCATCATATTAGGACTAAATTTATAACCAAATCAAATTACCAAGCTGTTCTAAAAGACTCTCAAAATAATATAAGTGAAGCATGAAAGTTCAACAATTTCTATAAAATAAATCCACCGCCGTGCTCTAGAAAGATATAAGTGAAGTACAAGAGCAATATTGTTCAGCAGGATCAACACAACTATCACTGTAAGCTATCCTAAAGGTTACACTTGGCACAAACACTAATTGAAAGATAAAACCACATCTAACCGGAGGCTAGATGAATTATTTATTACTAAACAGGAACAAAAAGCAAAGAACAAAAATAAAATTGGGTTGCCTCCCAACAAGCGCTATTGTTTAACGCCCTTAGCTAGGCATAAAAATGCGAATAGATCTAAATATTGTCATCTTTGGTATGCAATCCATATGTGGCTCTCATAATAGATTCATATGGCAATTTATTTTTCTTCCTAGGAAAGTGTTCCATGCCTTTCCTTAAGGTAAATTGGAATCTGATGTTTCCTTCTTGCATATCAATAATTGCACCAATCGTTCTAAGGAAAGGTCTACCAAGAATAATAGGACATGTAGGATTGCAATCCATATCAAGAACAATGAAATCTACGGGCACATAATTCCTGTTTGCAACGATAATAACATCATTAATCCTTCCCATATGTTTCTTAATAGTGGAATCCGCAAGATACCAATTTAAAGAACAATCATCATATTCACGGAAACCTAACACATCACACAAAGTTTTTGGATCGTGGAAACACTAGCACCCAAATCACACAAAGCATGGCATTCGTTGTGGCACCCCGGCTCAGAGCGTCCGGTTTACCTTGCATTGCAAACCTAGATATCATGTCCTCTGGCAATACCCAACATCTTGGTGCATAAATCACCACTTTTTGGAAACTAGCGGAAGCATAGTGTGACATTACATCAAGTAGCGAGGCCAAGCGGCAAACTCGGTGCGGCTGAACAATATGTACATTATCTAGTGAACATAAAGGGGCCTCAAGCACGACATCTACATGGCAGCGGAACTACGATGTAGCAGGACTCTATAGTATAGGGACACCGATGTGGACATGGTCTAGACACGGCAGCACTCCAATCCAGTTAGACTTTCATGCAATCTGGAATCACACGCCAGGTCAGTACATTGAATGTACTTGCAAGCTCATAGCAAACAAAACCATAATGACAAACAATATCATGACATTTAATCAAGTTAAATGCAAACATCAACATGCTACTCATGCAGTGAAACCAAACTTGTGCACTGAGTCACTCGGACTCTCTCTTACCAACAAAGTTGCATCACAACCTAACAAAGGATCACGATGGATCACTTAATGGAACCATACATAGTTCAATGGGTTACCTCGTAACCAAACAGTGATCCCTCCCGGATCACAAGTGATACCACAACAGTCAATCTCACTGACATCATTATAATACAACCAATGCAATGCAAATAACTTAGTGTGCAAGATTTATTTATGAAAGTTGATCCATGGTGTGCCTTACTTACGAACTGGGCCCTTATCCGCTGGCGCGGCTATCGATAGACAAATACACTCTACAGAGGTAGCGCACTTTACCCACACTACGGAACCCATGGCCTCACACTCCCATTCGGGTGGACCAACGACATTCCAACAGAACTCTCCCATTGCCATGACACTCTTACGGCCACTCCAACAAACTCCCCACTGGGATTAGTCATGGGTGACCGAGCCTACCAAAGGCAAAACAACCACTATCGTGGCAAATAAATAGTCCCAAACGGGGACAATGTACCACAACAATAGGTCCACAAGGTTATGTCTGCTTACCGGGCCAGGGTAACACATGCCCATAACCTTCCCTCGTTGAAGGTACCAACAAAAGGCATGACAACGGAATGACTAACGACCTCCCCATACTAAGGCAAATGTGGTTGCACTTGTCAGCTCGATTCAGTGGCACCATGACCCGACCAACTTTATGTTCAAGTTCAATTATCATCAGGTTTACACTATATGCCATGCATATGCAACCATATATCATGCATCATATATCACTAAGAAATAACATATCAACTTCATTCAAAGGTCTACTTGCGCAAACTCAACTTTAAACATTTTTGGTTATTTATACGCATCACTTTGGTTGTTATTTATCAAATAAAGCTCATTATGCATATAAGAAAAATAATACCGATGATCATATTTTTATGGCCATGGCAAACTTACTTAGTTCAACTACTCAAGCTATATCTCACTAGTTCAAGCATTCATTTATGTTAACTAAGCATTTTGATCATGACAAACTAAATAGCACAAGCATTATTTATTATAATACTATATATATCATATAAATTCAAGTAAAAAAAATCATGGATATTGCAAAGACACCATGACAATGTTATCGTGGCTTGCCTTACCGCAGAGGAGCTTCACACTCCTCCTGGATGCCTTCAAGACAAGCTTCACCTTCTGAAAATAAATCAAATGACAAAAAGAAAATATCAAGAACACTTCTGAAAATTGAAGGAAATATGCCCTAGAGGCAATAATAAAGTTATTATTTAGTTCCTTAATTCATGATAAATGTTTATTATTCATGCTAGAATTGTATTAACCGGAAACTTAGTACATGTTTGAATACATAGAAAAAACATATAGTCCCTAGTATGCCTCTACTTGACTAGCTCGTTAACCAAAGATGGTTATGTGTCCTAACCATAGACATGTGTTGTCATTTGATGAACGAGATCACATCACTAGGAGAATGATGTGATGGACATGACCCATCTGTTAGCTTAGCATTATGACCGTGTTAGTTTCATTGCTACTGCTTCTTCATGACTTATACAAGTTCCTTAGACTATGAGATTATGCAACTCCCAAATACCGGAGGAACACTTTGTGTGCTACTAAATGTCAGAATGTAAAAGGGTGGTTATAAAGGTGCTCTACAGGTGTCTCCGAAGGTGTTTGTTGGGTTGGCATAGATCGAGATTAGGATTTGTCACTCTGTGTTTCGGAGAGGTATCTCCAGGCCCTCTCGGTAATACTCATCATTATAAGCCTTGCAAGCATTGTGACTAATGAGTTCGCTGCGGGATGAAGTTTTATGGAACGAGTAAAGAAACTTACCGGTAACGAGATTGAACTAGGTATTGACATACCGACGATCAAATCTCGGGCAAGTAACATACCGATGACAAAGGGAACAACGTATGTTGTAATGTGGTTTGACTGATAAAGATCTTCGTAGAATATGTAGGAACCAATATGAGCATCCAGGTTCCGCTATTGGTTATTGACCGGAGATGAGTCTCGGTCATGTCGACATAGTTCTCGAACCCGTAGGGTCCGCACGCTTAACGTTCGATGACGATTGGTATTATGAGTTATGTGATTTGATGTACCTTAGGTAGTTTGGAGTCCCAGATGAGATCATGCACATGACGATGAGTCTCGAAATGGTCGAGACGTGAAGATTGATATATTGTAAGGCTATATTCAGACATCGAAAGGTTCCGAGTGATTCGGGTATTTTTCGGAGTACCGGAGAGTTACAGGAATTCGTATTAGGCCTTAATGGGCCATACGGGAAATGAGAGAAAGGCCTCAAGGGTGGTCGCGCCCCTTCCCCATGGACTGGTCCGAATTGGACTAGGGAAGGGGGCTGGCCCCTTCCTTCCTTCCTTCTCCATCTCTCTTCCCCTTTTCCTATTCCATGTGGGAGGTGGAATCCTACTAGGACTAGGGAGTCCTAGTGTCGTGGATTTGTCACGGCAGATGTCCTAGCATCAGGACTTAGTCGTGGAGCCATCGCTACGGGTTTACTTGCAGGGGTTAAAGCGGACACAAAGACACGAGGGTTTTATACTAGTTCGGCCCCTTCAATGAAGGTAAAAGCCTACGTCTAGTTGTGATGGAATTGATGTAGTCTCGATGGCTAGGGAGCACATAAGCTTCGCCTAGGCTCGAGCTGTGGTTGTCTCTCCTTGAACCGCCGCCGGTCGCCCCTTATATACACACAGTGACGCCCGTCGGTTTGCAGAGTCCCAACCGGTTCATATTCGTATCCCGGTTGGTATCTCTCTATTCCTAACTTACAATACAAGTTATACATCAGGCCGGTTTACGGCTACAAGTTCTAAACCAACTACAGGCCTTGGGCCTTTCCATGATTAAACTACTAGCAGAGTTAACCCGGCCCAAGCTTGGCCGGTTTACCCCTAGTGGTAATATCCCCAACATTAGGCCCCAGATTGATTTGAACTCGTTCATGTCAATCCTTCACGTAACTCGCATCTTGACATCTTCTTTGTTTGATAAACCGTCACGCCGTCATTATTTCGATCACCGTAAACCGCATAATATCGTTGCTTCGTCATCAGTAAACCGCATGACGCCATCTTGAAGTTTATCCTTTATAACGCCTTCTTTAATGACCGTGCTCGATTCGCGCGCTTGACCTAGCTTTTATCGCTTTATAAATAGGACCAAGGGTCACTGCTTTCTTCCTTCGCTTCCTCTTCTTCTTCTTCCTCGCCGCTGCCTTTGGAGCTCCGTCGTTGTCATCAACGCTCGCCGCCCTTGGCGCTGCATCAACCTGTTCGACCAGAATATCGCGGCCTTTCTCCGCATCTCCTCCGCTTCCGTAAATCTCTTACCCTTCTTCATCTGTTCATCATCTTAGATCTGTTTTAGGGTTCGAGCTTCACACCACGTTCTTCGTATGTTTTCGCTTTTCTAGCTTTGAGCCATGCTATGGATCCCGCCTGTATCAAACGCATTTACTCCTGCATACCCGCTGCACTTTCTCATCTTAATCCCATAGATTTTCTGCATATATCTACATATGCCTTATAGTGCATTTCTCGCTTCTTCTTTATCTCCGTGGACGCACTTCTGCTTGCTGAAAACTCGCGTTTGATCCATAATAAACATGAAATCTTGTGAAACCTGTTTCATCCATTACCTTTGAAGCCAAGATTAGGCGGTTTAACTCACCATAGTAAAAATTGCTAAACCGCACCGCACACCATTAGTCCCCTCGTTGAACCGCCAGTTCATATCGACATCATATCACGATTTAATCGACTCAGAGGAAACGCCCCGGTTTATCATAGCTTAAATCAATCACTCTGCAATAAACACCTTCTTAAACCGGATCCTTCTCCTTGTAGGTCTTATGATGGCCAAACAGTGTACTGAATGCAATCGGGTCCCTTCGCCTCTCGAGACACAACTGAATGAGTTAGTGTCGATTGGCGCTTTAGACGATCAAATACAATCCATTGGAGGGTTCCCGAGAGGAATGTCCTCCCACGCCTCAGAAGGTGAAGTTGTAGTGTTCATGATCACTGGCCGGGGTTTCAAACCGCCGGTCAAAATTTTACCGGATGTGATGGCCAACTTTCAGCTCCGTCCTCAAGACATTGGCCCCAACTCTGTTACCAACTCGTGCCACTTTCTGGCATTGTCAAGCATATCTCGCAAGAGGAACCGTCTGTTGAGCTGTTCCGGGATCTTTTCCACCTAAACCGTCGCACTGAGTTCACCGATGGCCCCAACACAGAATTAGGCGGTATGGCTATCCAGAAGAGGAAGGAAATCACTTATCCCCACGTCAAACTTCATACGCATCCCAAAGAGTGGAACGCGACTTGGTTCTACTGTAAAGACACTTCCCCTGAAGGTGAAAATCCTTTACCTGGTTTTCATCCAGAGCGGCTAAGCAACACTCATCCCTTTCCGCAACGATTATCTGCCAAAGAGAGAAGCAGATACGCTCCACAATTGTCCAAGCTTCGAGCCTTCATGGCCAACGGTTTGACCGGGATCGATCTGGCACGCTGCTGGTTATCTTGGGGCATATTGCCTCTGAGTCGGTGTTCCGGTTTGATGTGCCAAGATATCTTGGCAGCGCCGATGACCCACTCCGACACACCAAAGCTCGAACTGCTCAAGATGAAGTCACGGATTGATGAGGAAGATGCTGAATGAACCGGAGCACCTTTGTGCCCAAACCGCTTGGCTCCTCATCGCACCTTCAACGCACCTCCTGCGGTAAGTCTCTCGATCGTGTCATCATTAAATACTGCTATTACTTTCATACTTCCAATTCTGAATTATTTCGATCCGGGGTGATAATCCGCTTTGGAGCAAGAAACTCTCTCAAGATAAAGCGGATAAGGCTGGGCGGCTAAACCGCCCAAAACGAAAGTTGTTAAGAAATCCGCCCACAAGAGGAAAACCACGGCTTCGTTCGATCCGCCATCGATGATGATGTGGGTAATCCGAACTTGATTCTCTTGGCTTGTTTTTACACGCCTTATTGATGACGATGCTTGTCGATGACTGAAGCCAAGAACGCTGGATTTGCCGAGGTAACCATTCTCTCTTCCGATTCAACAAACTTACCTTCACCAAAATTTCGCCAGTAAACCGGAAAGTTAACTTTTCTCACCCTCTTGCTTACTTGGATCCCAAACTTCTTATGAAGACAAAGAGCATGAGGCTCGCCAAGACAACCCGCAAGACAATGATGTAGTTACCTCTGCCGGTTTACCAAACAGCCCGGCTCGAAAACGCCGCACCGAGGTTTCCAACCTTTTACTGCCTTAAATTCCAAAGCGGTTTATTCCACAACCTCTTAATCCGTCCGACTCCGATTATCAGGTCACCTCTCATTCATCATCTGGCGAATCGTCAGCCACTCAGCTACCACCGTTGAAGATAGCTGTCGGGTAAGTCAAAACGGCCACATGTTTGTCAATTTCTTTTATAATGTATGTGCCTTATTTCTGAATCTTTTGTTTCTTCAGAACCAAACCGAAACCCACCAAGAAAGCTCGCTTGGAGAAAACAGCTGAAGAGGCTGCCGCTTCAGATCATGAGCAGGCGCCAGATCTCGAAAATGTTGCCTTTGAAGACATTCCGAGTGATCCCCCGATTCAAGAAGATGTGATTCCTGAGGAGAGGCCTGCGACTGTTTCAATGTCTGTTGATCCAGCAGCCCGTACCGTCCGGTTTGAAGATCCTCATAGTCCAACTGAAACAGGTGTGCCCGCACGATCCGTCGAATCAAAGGATGACGACGTTGTAATCACTGGAACGGGGCACTCTGAACCGGGGAATGCTGCGACTCTAACCCGGCATACTGTGAAAGAGGACTCTTCCACTTTTAACAAAGGAAAGTGGAATGTAGAGCTGGAAACATACGCCGCTATGGCGCCCAAGACCTTCATTCCGGATATCTAAACCGTCTTTACAGTAGCCGTGATTATGAAGCTGGCTTGGTGAAACTGATGAGAGATAAGTTTGAGGTAACGCTCCTTTCCTTATTACCGATATAGTAATCCTTGTAGCCCCCAAGGGCCGGTTTGCAATCTTTGATCAAACTGGTACTTGATAACTTTCTTTGATAGACTTTGCAATCTTCCCTCATAACCACTAGGGCCGGTTGAAATATGCATACATAAACCGGTACTCCAAAAACTTCCTGACGACACTTTAATAGAATCAAATAGCCATTAGCCCCCAAGTGCCGAGTTGAATACTCGTATTGAACTTGGGACTTTTCCATGTATTAGCAGTAGAAAAATTGAAGGTACATTAGCCCCCAAGTGTCAAGCATATAACTATGTTGTGTGGTTGAGACTTGAACTGTAATTGTTGGCTGATCATACTGTCAATGCGCAGGCCGAGGTGAAAATCAAGGATGATCGGATTGCCGATTTACAGGCGGCATTGAAAACCCAGCAGAGCCGAGACAGCATAAAGCCAAGAAGGAGCTAACCAAGTGCTTTGACCGCTGCGGAACAAGTGAAGGACAACATGAAGAAGGAACAGTGATGGGCCACCGAAAAGGCTAACTTGCTTAAACGGGCCGAGAATGCTGAAGCTGCCCTTAAACCGGTGGTGGATGATCTGACAGCCGTGAAGCGGCAAGTGCATTCTATGACGGCAGACATCTTCGATAAGTTCCCTGTTAATAAGTGTAATATGCTTTTCCTGTTGCCCCACTATTCCGGTTTAAAAATATGCTGTCATCATGCGCAGGCACACGCGTTGGGCACTTGGGTAATGACGTGCGGAAGAAACTGAAAGCTGTCTACACTTTAGTGGAGCAGTTATATACCGGAGCCCAGCGCGTTATTACCAAAATGTCACATAATAACCCAGCACCGTCCCTGATCCAAGATACCTTGAACCGGCTTTCCATCCTTCCTTCCCGGATTGAAGAGGTGAAGAAATCTGCTGCACGAACCGGAGCCATCAACGCCTTGATCCGGGCCAAAGCCTGGGTGCCGGATTTTGATCCCGTGGAAGCAGCTCAGGGCTATCCCAGTGTGAAGGAAGATGGCTCGGACTTTAGTGAAGAGGACTTGCGTGCAATAAACCGTGCAGTACGCCCGCTTGCTTGTCAACTGGCCGAAGAAGCCGATTTGGAGCACTATCAAGCCCAATATAATGAGCAGAACAAGCGTGTGTCCGCCCCAACCTTCGAACCGGAAAACTTGATCCCTCCAATCCGTAAGCATACTTATGCACCCGACATTGAACCGTCATCTTTGATTCACGAAGAGGCTGTCTTCCAAGCGCTAATGGGAATCGACTGGACTACTGTGGATTTCCAGCCGATGGGTAGAGATGAAGATGCTGAAGCGGCGGAGGATGAAGATCAGTCATGAACCGGTCGCCGGTTTAGAAAAAACGATGATCTCATTTGGGCACTGTGTTGCCTTGTAATAGTCTTAGTCAAAACTTTGCTGCCTGGGTATGCCTTCGTGCATCGAGGAAACCTTTGTTTGATTCATACGCCCTGCAACCAAAAGACTGAACCTCGGCGGCGGTGATACTGCCAGCCGGTTTATGGCATCCAAGATATTTTGTGTATTGAAATTCAATTAGCATGCGACACAAATACCTGCCGTATCTGGGCATGAAGCTGGCGTAGCCAATCTTGAAGCGGAGGCCTTTAAAAAACCATGACCGTCTGGGGAAACAATAACTCCCACATAGGCGTGCTGAATCATCACAAGCCCCCATGTTACTCCATAAGGATGAACCGGAAAAAGGTAAACCGGAAAGAGAAAAAACTTCGGTGTAATACCAAACCGTGTCCCGTCAGTTTGCTACTGACAGCTAAACCGGATAAAAATACTCGTCGGGTTGAAAACGCAACAAAAATCGAATACCAAATATGGCAACAAAGGCAATAACTCTGTGCAAAAATAAAGCTACATGGAGCTGGTCAGATGGCATTACCATGGTCAGACGCAACCAAGCCCCCCGAAGGCGTAGCGATGGTGCTAGTCGGCCAGGTCCCCAAAAGACTCTTGGCGAGTACGCCGGCCAAGTGGCGTGACATTGGTTCGGGTTCACCAAGCCCCAAGTGACGCTGGCCCTATTGGTCGACCAAGAGGCGTGACCGGTTCAGACGTGACCGTGTCCCCAATGATCCGGTGGCTTACGCCTATCAAGAGGTGTTGCATTGGTTCGGACACCACCAAGCCCCCAAGTGATAAATATATGTCAAGGGGTAAACGAGGCCGCTTTAAAACAGAAACACTCCGTGTAACCACACATGAGAAGAAAGACAGAGACCCCGCTTTAGCCGAGGCCCTGATTTTTATTATATCAAGATAATATATACATTGTTATGCTATGTACATAAACCGAGCCGATGACTCATGTGTAGTAAGGTCAAGATGAGCTATATTCCACGGCCTATTGGTCTCCTCCTCTCGATGTACGTGAGTCTTTATGCTCTCGAATATCAACCAGATAATAGGAACCGCAGCAGATTCTTGCTGACCACAAAGGGTCCTTCCCAAGGCGGGATAGCTTGTGCATATCTGTTCGGTCTTGATGAGACGGCACCAAATCTCCTTCCCGAAGGCTCGTTTTAACCCAGCGATCGTGATAACGACGAAGATCTTGCTGGTAAATCGACGACCGAGCGGCTGCCATATCACGCTCCTCATCCAAGAGGTCCAAAGCGCCCCGTCGTGCCGCTTCATTGTCCGCTTCAACATAAGCCGCTACATCGGGCGAATCGTGCGGATATCACCGGGAGAACCGCTTCGCTCCATAAACCATGAAGAAAGCGCGTAGCGATGAGACCGGTTTGGCGAGTATTGATACTCCATAGTACCGATGGGAGCTCTTCAACCCAGCACCCGGTGTTCTCTCGCAATGGAACCGAAGTCGTGGTTTGATGCCTCGCAAGATTTCTGATTAGCACGCTCTCGCCTACCCGTTGACTGAAGTGCGCCATCGATGATACATCAAGTCGGATATGCTCACGCTCACGTAATTCTTTCATAGCTCCCTTGGACAGATTAGTGCCATTGTCAAGAATGATACTTGTGTGGAAAGCCAAACCGAAAATCACCTTTTGATGAACTGCATCATTGTTGTCGCATCACACTTATCGATGTGTTCCGCTTCAACCCACTTGGTGAACTTGTCCACTGCCACTAACAGGTGGGTCTTCTTATCTTTGGATCGCTTAAAAGGCCCGACCATATGCAGCCCCCATGTCGCAAACGGCCACGTTATTGGGATCATCCTCAACTCTTGTGCCGGTACATGGGCACGCCTGGAGAATTTCTGACACCCATCGCACCATTTGACCAAGTCCTCCGCATCAGCATGAGCAGTTAACCAATAAAATCCATGACGGAATGCCTTCGCCACTGTGGACTTTGAACCGCATGATGCCCACAATCCCTTCATGGATTTCTCGTAAAATTTCACAACCTTCCTCAGGGGAAACACAGCGTTGAAACGCCCCTGAAACACTGCAATGATGCAACTCACCATTAAGAATCGTCATAGACTTGGAGCACCGGATTATCTGTCTGGCCAGAACCTCATCGTCTGGCAACTCTCCTCTAGTCATATATGCAAGGTAAGGAACCGTCCAATCTGGAATAGCATGTAATGCCGCCACCAACTGGGCCTCCGGATCAAGAATCGCCAAATCCGCTTCACCAGGGAGCTGTACCGACGGGTTGTGCAAGACGTCCAGAAAGACATTAGGTGGCACCGGTTTACGCTGAGAACCCAAACGGCTTAAAGCGTCTGCCGCTTCGTTCTTCCGGCGATCCACATGATCCACTTGATAGCCCTTGAAGCAACCTGCAATGTTATCCACCTCTCGACGATATGCAGCCATGAGGGGGTCCTTAGAATCCCAAGTGCCAGATACTTGCTGAGCCACCAGGTCCGAGTCACCGAAGCACTTAACCCGGCTTAAATTCATCTCCTTAGCCATCCGGAGACCATGGAGCAAGGCTTCATACTCAGCTGCATTATTAGTACAAGGTAACATTAGACGGAGAACGTAGCAAAACTTATCACCTCGTGGGGAATTTAAAACGACTCCAGCCCCCGAGCCTTCCAATTGTCTGGATCCGTCAAAATGAATAGTCCAAGATGTGTGATCCGCTTCTCCTCGGTGCTTGTAACTCCGTCCACCATTAATGAAATCAACAAGTGCTTGTGACTTCACCGCTGCGGCGAGGTGTATACTTGAGCCCATGCGTCAAGCTCGATGGCCCATTTTGCAATCCGCGATCGCCTCCGGTTTTGTATGATATCACCCAAAGGAGCTGAACTAACCATCGTAATAGGATGCCCTTGGAAATATTGTTTCAGCTTCGGCTGGCCATAAAAACACCATAGACTAGCTTCGCCAATGCGGATACCTCTGCTTGGACTCAATAAGTACCTCATCGATATAATAAACCGCCGTTGAACGGATATTCCTTCCTCGCCTCCTTGCGTTCTACCACAATGGCTACGCCACCGCCGTGCATTGGCTGCCACATATAATAACAGCGGTTCCTTGTCAACCGGAGCCGCAAGGACAAGCGGGTTGGCCAACTGCCGCTTTAGGTCCTCGAAAGCTTCGTCAGCAGCTGGACTCCAGACAAAATTATCTGTCTTCCTCAACATCTGGTATAAAGGAATGGCCTTTTCTCCGAGGCGGCTGATAAACCGGCTCAATGCCGCAATCCGGCCCGCCAAGCGTTGAACATCGTTGATACACTTCGGCTTAGCCAAGGAGGTGATGGCTTTAATTTTCTCCGGATTAGCCTCGATTCCTCTGTTAGACACCAGGAACCCCAATAACTTGCCAGCCGGAACACCAAAAACACACTTGGCCGGATTAAGCATCATCTTATAAATGCGCAGGTTGTCGAAGGTCTCCTTCAAATCTTCCACCAGCGTCTCCTTCTGTCTTGATTTCACCACAATATCATCCACATAAGCATGCACATTGCGGCCAATCTGTGTATGCAGGCAATTCTGTACACACCGTTGATAAGTAGCTTGGGCACTCTTGAGCCCAAAAGGCATAGATACATAGCAGAAGGCTCCAAAGGGAGTTATAAACGCCGTCTTCTCCTGGTCCTTAACTGCCATCTTGATCTGATGATATCCAGAGTATGCATCCAAAAAACTTAAACGCTCACATCCTGCCGTGGCATCAATAATCTGATCAATACGGGGGAGAGCAAAAGGATCTGCTGGACAAGCCTTGTTAAGATCTGTGTAATCCACACACATACGCCAGGTGCCATTTTTCTTAAGGACCAGCACCGGGTTAGCAAGCCACTCTGGATGAAACACCTCGATGATAAAGCCGGCTGCCAGAAGCCTGGCTACTTCTTCTCCAATGGCCTTGCGTCTCTCTTCATTAAACCGGCGGAGGAACTGTTTTACCGGTTTATATTTAGGATCCACATTAAGTGTGTGCTCAGCGAGTTCCCTCGGTACACCTGGCATGTCAGATGGCTTCCATGCAAAGATGTCCCGGTTCTCACGGATGAACTCGATGAGCGCGCTTTCCTATTTAGGATCCAGGTTGGCACTGACAGTGAACTGCTTGGACGAATCGCCTGGTACAAAGTCAACAAGCTTGGTCTCAGCTGCCGATTTAAACTTCGGATCCGATTCATGCTCAGAGTGGGTTTCTTCAAAGGGTCATATCTGCGGATCAACATTGTCCTTATAAAATTTCAACTCCTCCGTGGCACGCATCGCCTCGCATAAGCTGCATCTCCTTCCTCACATTCCAAAGCGACTCGGCGGCTTCCATGCACCGTTATCGCTCCTTGTAACCCGCATTTTGAGCTGCAAGTAGATATAACAAGGTCGTGCCATGAACTTAGCATAAGCTGGCCGCCCAAATAAGGCATGATATGGACTCGGATTTTCACCACTTCAAAAGTTAGCTTTTCGGACCGGAATCATGCTCATCTCCAAAGGCCACATCCGGGCTATCTTACCAATAGGATAAGCAGATTTGCGGGCACTACACCATGGAACACCGTATTGACGGTCTCGAGATCTTTATCTGTGAGGCCCATGCGACGGAAAGTGTCATAATACAATATATTGATCTTGCTTCCTCCATCCATAAGTACCTTAGTAAACTTATAGCCCCAACCCGGGATCTACCACCAAAGCCGGTGACCGGATTATCAACCCGGGGATGGTCCTCTCGCTCCATACGATAGGCTGCTCGACCAGCGAAAATCGCGGCAAAGCCGGTTCAACAGAGTTCACCGCCTGCTTGTGAAGCTTCCGATCCCGCTTGTCCAAACTGGTTGTGAAAACGTGATCGCCCGCCACTCAACCGCTTTGGTTGGCTCGATAGCTCGATCGCTGCTGCTGTTGCCTTGGCCGCTTTGATTACTCGATTATTGAGATTGCCTGGTTATGCCTCGAACCGAAGCTCCGCCCGACTCGCCCATGGAAACCGGATCTGAACCGCCACCGACCCCTGGTCATATCGGAAAGCATCGGAATTTTGAACTCTGCATAATATAACAATCCTTCCAAAGATGAGTCGACGGGATTCTTCGCTCCATGCTTGGGGCAAGGCTGATTCAACAAGTAATTTAACCGGTTTGCACTAGCATTTGGACCCCGATTCGCCTTGCTCTCGCGCTGGCCTCATCCTGCGCAGATTAGTGTTGGCTACGAAATCCGGATTACCATCAGCCTTGCGCTTGCCCCCGTTGCATAACCCGCCGGTTTGAAATGCTGCTTGAGTTGCCGTTCTTCTTTCCCTTCCTCGCTTCACCATCATCGCTTCCGGATCCTTGGTATTATCTCGAATCGGCATACTTTACCAAAGCGCCATGAGGGTTCCCATATCGCTGCGTAACCGCTTCATACGCCCCGGCTTAAATTTCAAAGGCTCAAACCGCGTTATTTCCAATGTTATGATCGCCGAGTCAGCATTGATCCGTCCGAAGAGTGCAAAATTTCAGACACACGGCATACCCAACGGGTTGTTGACTCCCTTCTTCCGAACACGAGCCGCCAGTCTACTATGGACTTCGCCGCTTACATGTATCCTTGAAATTCGGATAAACCGGCTCAGAATCGACCCCATGAACTGATAGAATTAGGCGGCAAACTTTTCAACCAAGTGCTGCTGTGCCTCCATCATCATGGTGAAATACTTTGCACACGCAGATTCATCTACATCTAGCATCTCCATGGCCATCTCATAACTCTCAACCCACGCTTCCGGGGATAGATCTGCGGTATAATTCGGCACCTTGCGCGGGCCTTTAAAATCCTTAGGCAGACGCACATTGCGCAAAGCGGGGATTAAACAGGGCACTCCCAAAGCGGAGGTGACTCCCGGTCCGGCGAAGGTGGTAGGGCGAACCGGTGTGTGTTGATCCGCATCATCCTGCGCTGCTAACTCAGCCTCTCTGCGTGCCCGGGCCCGATCCACCACCTCCTGAGCATCATGAACGCCGCCTATCTGGTGATTGCCTCGGGCCGCTTCATGTTCCCGCGCGTTACTTGACAGGGCCGGTTCATCCATGCGCCTGCTGTAGCTCCGGCTTGGACGGGGCGTAGAGTGAATCCGATCACGGCTGTATGAATACGCTCTGCTAGATCGGTGCAGTCCGAGAAGCTCCTTAACCGGCGTGTCTCAACCGCCAGGGGAATCTCCTTCGACTGCGATCGCCTCCAATCGTGCTGCAGCCGCAACAAGGTTGTCCATAGGGTTGGAGTAATGGCCCGGGGCGTCTGTTCCGGCGGAGGAATCAACTGTATGCCTGCTGCGGAGGCTCCATCAGCGTGGTTGGACCGTCGCTCCGCCTCCCGTGCCTCAATCCGTTTACCTCCCTATCTTTGGGCGGGTTATCGGGTCCGCTCCCGGTCCGAAGAGATTTCTAGGATCAAACTCGACGGTAGGCGTGATCTATACTTCCGCCTCGGCACCTCTGCGATGCACTCGTCGAGCATGAGTTTGTAAGCTTATGCATCTAAAGCGCCCGCTCTGTAGCCATACACTCCTTCTCCGCCGCCAGATCCGCTTTGGCTTGCGTGATCTGCTCTTTCACCCTTGCGATTTCGCATTATGAGCCCCCGACCGCAGGCTGTCCACCGCCATAAGTGCTGCCAACGATCGAACAGATCGACAAAACTTGAACCGGTGGGCGACCGGCCTCCTGCCTCGCTGTCCGCCGCTGAACCGGAAAGCATTGCTGCTGCGGTTGAAGAAAGGTTTGCAGCCCGCGATCGCCATGAATACACCGATCCGTTTAAGCGGCTTGGGGTCCGGAATCTTGTCACCGCGGAACAGCCCCGATCATATCATCCTCGCAATCGGTACAATGATTCGGTATCTCCGCCAAGACTCATCGCCGGAATAAACGACGGTCTCGCTACCGTGCTCTGAACCGACGTCATACTCCCCTCCATGGGTGACTCCGACGAAGACATGCCTCACCGCCGGTTTAGCCCGGGCTGGTAGCGCGCGCTGAGCCGTCTCGACGAGGTCGGTGCAGATGTCCGGCTCAGGCCCAGGTCCTCCGATCTTGCCGATGAAGACGTGTATGCCGCCGAAGGGTACCCGGTATCCATACTCGATTGAATCGGCCTCGACCCCATCCAAAGATCGCCGATGTAGATCCGGACGCGACGACTCTTGGTCATCCGGCCCACGACGTAGCCTTCGAGTCCTTTGAGCTTGCCCTCCAAGATTGTCAAACCATCGTGCGATAGCCCCACGGTGGGCGCCAACTGTCGTGGATTTGTCACGGCAGATGTCCTAGCATCAGGACTTAGTCGTGGAGCCATCGCTACGGGTTTACTTGCAGGGGTTAAAGCAGCACACAAAGACACGAGGGTTTTATACTAGTTCGGCCCCTTCGATGAAGGTAAAAGCCTACGTCTAGTTGTGATGGAATTGATGTAGTCTCGATGGCTAGGGAGCACATAAGCTTCGCCTAGGCTCGAGCTGTGGTTGTCTCTCCTTGAACCGCCGCCGGGTCGTCCCCTTATATACACGAGTGACGCCCGTCGGTTTGCAGAGTCCCAACCGGTTCATATTCGTATCCCGGTTGGTATCTCTCTATTCCTAACTTACAATACAAGTTATACATCAGGCCGTGTCACACCCTAGCTAGTTCATGCATTAGAGTGTTGCATCATGTCTATTTTTTTCAACAGAAACTTGAAATGGGGTTGCCAGAACCCCCAGCCCCCTCTGAAACAACTAGGGTTTACTAAAATATTTTCGATGAACCTGAAATGCCCTTCTAAAATGTCCATCATTTTTGTCTTGGTCCAGAAGCTTTGCCAAAAGTGATGCACAATTTCCTAGGACATCCCAGGGTCTTTGAATTAAATCATAGCTATTTGAATTTGGGCATTTTAAATTTATAAAATATTTCAAATGTCCAAATATCTCCAAACTAAAATGTTTCATGTTGGAAATATTCCAACAATGGACCATGAGCAGTTTGGTGAATTTTAGAACCTTTCTGGTATTTTAAATAAATCAACAAAGTTGCAGAAAAATAGAAAAAGAAAACAGAAACTGAAGCAAACTTACTCGGCACCTCGCCCACTAGCCAGCCCACTGGCCGCCCAGCCCAAAGAGCGGCCAATGAGCTGCTTGCCCGACCAGCAGGCAGCTGAAGTGCTCGACGGCGAAGCACCGCATGGGTGCCACGCACCTGCTCGCCGTCTCGCCGCTTCCCTCGCTTTGCCACGCCGGGATCACCCCTCGCTCTCTCCGCACCCCAGACACCCCCGCACCTCCCGGTTCATCTCCTCGCTCCCCACGCCATGGCCGACGCCACCGCCGCCAAGACCACCGTCAGAGCGCGTCCTCCGTCGACCCCACGCCGTACATCAGGTTCGGGAGCTCCGCCGTCGTCGACTCCTTCGAGCTAGCCGAGCCCCGAAGCGCTTCGCGTGCTCAAGACGCCGCACCAGCTCGCCCGAGTCCGCCGCCGGAGATCCCTTCAACGCTGCTGCCGCAGCAGCTCGTCCCCGACCACGCCGTCGCACGTCGCGTCCGCTGTGAGCTTAGCTACTTCCCGACCCTCTCTCTCTCGCTCCGTGCACCACAGCGGCGCGACGAGATCGTGACGCGACGCACCATCATGACCTCGTCGCCGACGTGCTCCCGCCAACTCCGCCACCCCGAGCCCAACGGACTCCGCCAGAGCTGCGGCTCGTCCTCGCTCCACTCCGGTGGTCGCCGCGTCCCTTTGGTGGCCGGAACGGCTAAAACACTATCGCCGCCTGGCTGGGCTCGCCGGCGGCTAAACGCCGTGGGTTTGACCCGGTTTGACCACGGTGGGCCGGGTTGACCCCCGGGTCTATGACATGTGGGCCCAGCCCGCTAACTAACCTAGTTTAGTTTTAATTAAATTCTAATTAAACTAACCCCACAAACATGCGGGACCCACTGGTCAGTTTGACCTGACCAGCCCGTTGACCCCCTGACGTCATCATGACGCAAAGGTCGACGTGAGATTTAAATTACTGGAATTATTTTTACACAGGAAATTCTAGAAAATGTTTCAAACTTCAAAAATTCATATAAAATCAACCATAGCTCCAAATGAAACAAATTATATATGAAAAATGATCAGAAAAATCCAATCTATCCATCGGTACTGGTTTCATGCATGTTTACAGAAGCTAACCCACTGTTTATCACAGAACAAGTTTAAGCACTTAAAATGATCATATATGAGTTTGAATTTTGAATCTTTGGTTGAGCCCCGAGCGCTCGCGTGCCCCGAAGACGCCGCACCAGCCTTGCCCGAGTCCGCCGCCGCCGGAGATCCCCTTCAACGCCGTCGCCGCTGCAGCTCGTCCCCGACCACGCCGTCTGCACCGTCGCGTCGCTGTGAGCTTAGCTACTTCCCGACCCTCTCTCTCTCGCTCCGTGCAGCACACAGCGAAGCGACGAGATCAGACGACGCACCGCCGCGGACCTCGCCGCCGACGTGCTCCGGCCAACTCCGCCACCCGAGCCCAACGGACTCCGCCAGAGCTGCGGCTCGTCCTCGCTCCACTCCGGTGGTCGCCGCGTCCCTTTTGGTGGCCGGAACGGCTAAAACACTATCGCCGCCTGGCGTGGCTCGCCGGCAGCTAAACGCCGGTGGGTTTGACTCGGTTTTGACCACGGGTGGCCCAGTCGACCCTTCGGTCTATGACATGTGGGCCCAGCCCGCTAACTAACCTAGTTTAGTTTTAATTAAATTCTAATTAAACTAACCCCATCGACATGCGGGACCCACTGGTCGGTTTGACTGACCAGCCCGCTGACCCCCGATGTCATCATGACGCAAAGGTCGACAAAAGATTTAAATTCTTGGAATTATTTTTACACAGAAATTCCGTAAAATGTTTCAAACTTCAAAAATTCATATAAAATCAACCATAGCTCCAAATGAAACAAATTATATATGAAAATGATCAGAAAAATCCAATCTATCCATCTGTACTGGTTTCATGCATGTTTACAGAAGCTAACCCACTGTTTATCACAGAACAAGTTTAAGCACTTTAAATGATCATATATGAGTTTGAATTTTGAATCTTTGGTTCAAATTGATTCAAACCCATCCGATCCTAGTTGCATTAGCCCAATGCACCCATTTTGCCATGTCCCATTGCATGCATCATATTGTTGCATCTTGTTTGGTAATGTTGAGTATCGGTGTTCTCTGCGGCGTGTTACGCCCCGAGGAGTACCGTGATAACCCCGACGAAGAGCAATACCGTAACAACGACCCGTCGCAAGCAACCAACCATTTGATCATATCGATAAAATCCCATGTTCTTGCTCCTGCTCTCGCCATTGCATTAAGACAACGCGATTCAAACTGCTGTGTGCTGCGGTAGTTGAACCCATTTCCTCTGCATGACTGTCATTGCCACAAGAATTAGATGAAACCCACTAGCATGTGTAGGAGTTGATTGAGCCATGTGATTGTGTTGTTCCTACCTTGCTATGCCTGCTATGCTTAGAGTTGTGTCAGGTCTGGTTCATCTGGGTGATGGCTAGAGTGAAATGATCGAGTCGGAATGAGAGTAAGGTGTTGAACACGATTTGGTAAAGGTATCGATGAAAGGCCATGTAGGAGTACGTGGTGGGTTGTTTCATTGAGGCCGCCCTAAGCATCGAGATCTGTATGTGTGATTTAAGATTCAGCTACTACCATGCATTGGGCCCAAACCAATGGACCCTCTCGACTTCTTATTCACCCTAGTCTTGGTCCAGAGTTGCAAGTAGTTTCGGTGTTTGTAGCCTCATTGGAGGCCGTGGACAGCGCTGACCGTAGGGGTGGGCTGTGATGCGGTAGGTATGCGTGGCGGGTGTACCGGATGCCCGCTTGGTATCCCGGGAACCCTGTTCACATCGCTTGGGGCTGTGAGCGAGACTTCGCCGAACTCCTCATAGATGGAACCCAAATAGGCGATAAACCCGGACTAGAGACTTAGGTGTCTAGGTAGGTCGTGGCCGACACCCACGCTGGGCTTCCGCTTGAAGGTTGCCGAGTACATGTCGTGTAGACGGCGATAAGTGGTGAGAGCGTGTGAAGAAGTACACCCTGCAGGTTAACATCATCTATTGAATAGCGCGTCATGATGTAAAGGACTACTTGGTTGCCTATACAGTTCATAGACAAGTAAATGGATACTACTAAAAGCCTCAAGATAAGCGTGAGTGCCGAGGATGGCTCCTCCGTGAGGAAGGACGGGTTGTATCCTCGGTGGTGTATTGAAGTGATGAGTAGTGGACTCGAGTGCGCAAAACTATTCCAAGTTGGTGTCTCATAGGATAGCTTAGCCATGAGTCAAAGCTGGCTTGCTGCAAATACCCCACCAACCCTTCTTGATAATGTGCATGTATGTAGGGTGCGATGTAAGTCTTCTTTGAGTACCTTTGTACTCATGTTGCTTTAATTTACATTTTTTGAAGATGCCTCAAACCCTTCCGACGGATTCTTCGTAGACGTTGACATCGATGAGTAGACTAAGGCCCAGGTGGTGATCCTGAGCAAGAGAAGGACCATGTAGTATAGCTAGGCTTACTCAAGCCTCTTTTATTTTACTAGTTATGCGTACTCGGACAAAACACTTCATTGTTGGCTTGTATGCTTGTATGACTTGTATGTGGGTCGTGTGACCCGCATTTGTGTGAATGATATGTATGGCTCTCGAGCTTTTAAATAAAGTACTTGTGTCGAGAGTCATGTTGTGATGCCTTGTTGTATTTGCACATATCGAGCATATTGTGTGTATGATTGAAATGCTTGGTATGTGTGGGATCCGACTATCTAGTTGTTTATCTTTAGTAGCCTCTCTTACCGGAAATGTCTCCTAGTGTCTCCACCGAGCCATGGTAGCTTGCTACCGCTCCGGAACACTTAGGCTGGCCGGCATGTGTCCTTCTTCGTTCTCGTGTCCGTTCCTTCGGAAATGTCACGCATTGAGTACCGGAGTCCCGTTAGCCCGCCACTGCCCGGTTTACGGAGTCTGCTAGCCAGCCACTGATCAAACTTACTTGTTGTTGATCGACACGCTCGATGTCGGGTCATGGATGCATATCCTCGTAAGTCTGTGCCACTTTGGGTTTACGACTAGTCATGTCCGCCCGGCTCCTTTTCATATGGATGCTAGCGACACTATCATATACGTGTGCCAAAAGGCTAAACGGTCCCGGGCCAAGGTAAGGTGGCACCGTTGGGATACCGTGCGTGAGGCCGCAAAGTGATATGATGTGTTCTGAGCTAGATCGATGTGACATTGAGTCGGGTCTGACAGCGTTGGCATCGAGCCGGACTGCCTGTAGGTTCTCCAAGCCAAACTGGTCGATGTTGAGTCTAGAAATGCTTTAGTTATATGTAGGGGAATTGATTGTGGGATGGTACGTAAGGCTCTTTCTACTCCTTTATCTCATGATATTCTGATCTGAGTCAGTCCATTCTTCCACCGGGGGTTAAGGATTAGGACCTCTTCTCTCTGTTAGGCTCACGTGTTACTAATCAGTAGTACCTTGTAGGTTGATGATTACAAGCCGGGTTCAGTCTTATTATTCTGTTATGTTACTAATTGGACCCAGAATCTTGATATGAAATTGTTGAGTGGTTATGCAATTCCTTGTGAAATGTCTCAAACCCTTTTGAGCATTTACAGTCGTTATGCTGTCCAAATTCCGCTAGAAATACTAACGTCTTTGCATTGTGGTTATGCTTCCAGATGGCCACTCGTGACCAAAATCAAGTGGTTCGTCTGACCAGATGCATTGGGGTGACCGGTCATACAGCCATGCTAGTTTGGGTTATGATCGAAGCGGGATATCGTTGGTACCCCGAGTACACAGTTGAAGAACAGTATCGAGACTTTAATCAAAGTCAGTATCTTTGCACTGTCAGGGTGTTTCCCTCTTATCCTGGTTGCACCGAGGCCCTTCACAGCTCCTATGGGCTTGGTGTTACTATTGATATGGCGGTTCAAGATGCTGCATATTCTATGATGACCATTATACGAGCCAGGACTGGGCTGCTCCGCAACACCGACTTCCAGATATGCCGAGTTCACTTCCTGGAGCGTTTGGTTATCTTCGAGCCATCTATGCTGATTCCATCGGGAGGACTCCTTAACCCGTACTACCGCCGAGCTGCTCGAGGACAAGGACCGAGAGAGTCGGGCCTTGAGGATGGAGCTCTTCAATGCCCGTGCTGATCACTGGGCTACCTTGACTCGCTTTGCACCGGCTGTTCAAGCTGGTTATATGGATATGAGAGATTTGTATCCTGTCAGGGCTGATCTGCCGGACATGATGGACTGGCGTGATGTGGGGGGCATCACCCCACCTCGTGGTCCACGCTTGCCACCGTTCGTAGGTCCAAGACCTCACCCATGTCCTTACGGTCCACAGGCTCCCCAGGACCGCCTGTTCCCGGACGATCACGTTGAACTCCCAGGTTACGGAGGAGACTTCTATGAGAACTACTACGGAGACGTCTGAGTTAGCAGTAGTCTCGCTAGTATTGTAACAGTTGTATTTCCACCGTCCTGCGTGACTCGTGGAATATGACTTAGTGTGTACTAATCCCGGAGGTGTAACAAGAATAATGTATAGGAGCTTGGTGTGCCTCCGATGAGATGTAATCTTCCTTTCACCGTAGTTGTACTTTGTTTGGTCTTGTACTAAACCTTGTATGGTGTGTATGACGATGGAATAAAGAAGCAGTTTCTGTATCTGCCATGTCATACGGATGATCATCTCGCATTCCGAGTTATCCATTACATTCTACACTTCTATGTCGGAATCTTGCCATCCTGGACTAAATCCTTGTCTTGTTTTCCTAGGATGGTTAACACCCGCAACAACCCTGCTCCGCCAGAGCAGGCCGAAGGCAGTGGAGTTGGAGAAGCAAACCTGCCTCACCCTCCTTCTCTGGCCGGGTTATGCTAGAGGCGAGAGAAACAAACGGAGACCAACCGTTTGTCGGAGCGTATCGAATGTAACACAGCCCATCATCGAGAAATAACTTGGTGTCGCTCGGTGACTTCATCAAGTTACACCCACCTACCTTTCACCACTCCGCCGAGCCTCTCGACGCTGATGATCGGCTTCGCAAAGATCACTCACAAGCTGCGTTCAGACCTTTGGTAGCTGAGGCGACAAGGTCACCTTTGCTGCATATCATCTCAAGGCCCCGATCTCGGTGGGAGAATTATATGGCTATGCGCCCAGCTGGCCACGTCACTACTTGGGCAGAATTCAGCGAAGCTTTCCGTGAACATCACATTCCGGAGGGTCTCATGGATCGTAAGCGTGAGGAGTTCTGAGTTTCACCCAAGGCCGTCTCTCCGTGGACGCCTATAGTAGAGAGTTCGTAACCTCGCACGATATGCAATCAAGAGGTCTCCATCGACGCCAAGAAGCAGGCAAGGTTCCGCAAGGACTTGGCCCCGAACTTCGCCGAGATCTCCGTCTGCATGAGTGCACCTCTTTCCGAAGCTTGTTAACAAAGCCATCAGCGCTGAAACTGGTCGACTGATTTGAAGCAACACGCAAGCATGGCGTGACATGGGTTCCTCATCCGTCTTTGGACCACAGAAGCGCCGTGTGTGGGTGCCTAATACTGCCCTGCCACCCAGATTCACACCGAGGCCATCCTTCCAGGCGCCTTGCCCAGTTCAGCAGTATGCACCAGCTAGACCCTATGGTGGACCGACCAACAACGCTCCTCTACGCGCCAGCCCCGTGACGTGCTTCAAGTGTGGGGAATCAGGCCACTACATGCGCGATTGTCCCCAGACCAACCCCAACCAGCCTGCAAAAGCTGTTGGCCGTGGTAAACCAGCAGGAAAGGTGTTCTATGCCAAGCCGGCCACCACTGCACGTGGCCATGTCAATTGTGTCTCAGCTGAGGAGGCCCAAGAGGATCCCAACGTCGTGCTCGGTACGCTTCTTGTTAATTGCCACCCGGCATCCGTTCTTTTCGATACTGGAGCATCTCATTCATTCATATCTGAAAACTATGCTCGTTTGCATAACACGCATTTCGTGACATGCCTTCCACCATGGAAATTTCTACTCCGGGTTCTAGATGGCAAACCTCTAGAGTAAGTCATGGTAATGAAATTCAGGTCGACAGACTTGTTTTCCTTGCATCGTTGATAGCTCTCAAATCTCAGATATAAACATCATCTTGGGTATGGGTGGATGTCAGCCCATCATGCCAAGATTGATTGTTTTTCTAGGACTGTTCAACTTACGCACCCTCGGGAAAGATAGTCAATGTCTTGACCCGAATATCCAAGCGCCAACTATATTCCCTTAATGCGGTCCATTACGGACCTCAAGATGTTCGGTAGTCCGTGACTTTCCGGATGTCTTTCAGAAGAATTGCGTGTGTCCCACCGATGAGATGTTGAATTCGTGATAGATCTCATTCCAGAACTGCCCCAATTTCTAGAAGACCCTATAAGATGGCACCCCTAGAACTAGCCGAACTTAAGAAACAACTCGATGAGGCCTTGCAAAAGGGTTTCATCCGCCCTAGTTCATCTCCTTGGGCTTGCCCGTTCTCTTCGTCAAGAAGAAGGATGGTACGGATCGGATGGTTGTAGATTATCGACCGTCAACCTGGTCACAATTAAGAACAAGTATCCGCTCCCGGGATCAACGATCCGTATGATCAGCTCGCCGGATCCTCGGCCTTTCTAAGATGGATTTGAGGTTAGGCTACCATCAAATCAAAATCCAAACGGGACATTCCTAAACGGCTTTTGTTACTCGTTATGGCCAATACGAGTACACCGTCATGTCCTTCGGTCTAACCAACGCCCCACCACTTTCTCGGTTAATGAACTCAATCTTCATGGAATATTTGGACAAATTCGTCGTGGTTTACCTCGATGACATACTCATCTATTCCAAGAACGAGGAAGAACATGCCGAACATCTAAGGCTAGTGTTGATGAAACTTCGAGAGCACCGCCTTTATGCCAAGTTTTCTAAGTGCGAATTTTGGCTGCCAGAAGTGACCTATCTAGGACATGTAATTTCTGGTAAAGGTATTGCTGTAAACCCCGAGCGAGTTCAAGCCGTCCTTAATTGGACTCCACCTGAATCGGTCAAGCAAGTTCGGAGTTTCCTTGGCTTAGCGAGCTATTGTCGCCGCTTCGTCGAGAACTTCTCCAAAGTTGCTAAACATCTAACCGAACTCCTCAAGAAAGATAAAAGTTCGAGTGGACTCCACAATGTGAGCACAGTTTCAGAACCGAAAAGACGTTTAACCTCTCGCTTCCGTCTTGCTGGTACCACCAGATTTCTAAGGACTTTGTTATCTATTGCGCGCCTCGCGACAAGGACTAGGCTGTATTCTCATGCAAGATCGACACGTAATTGCTTATGGTTCACGGCAATTACACCCACATGAGGAAAACTATCCTACTCATGATCTAGAGCTTGCAGCTGTAGTCTATGCACTCAAAACCTGGCGACATTACCTTCTTGGTAATCGTTGCGAAATCTACACCGATCACCAAAGTCTAAAGTATATATTCACCCAACCAGATTTGAATCTCAGGCAAAGACGTTGGGTTGAGTTGATCTCAGATTTCGACTTAGGGATAACTTATACCCCAGGAAAAGCCAACGTCATGGCTGACGCGCTAAGCCGTAAATCTTTTTGCAACAATCTGATGTTGCAACAAAATCAACCACTTCTCCACGAGGAATTTCGGAAGCTCAACCTCCACATTGTTCCTCGAGGGTTCCTTTCCACCTTGGTGGCGAAACCTTCTCTTTCGAATCAGATCATCAAAGCTCAAAAGGTAGATCTGGGGATTTCCCGCATCAAAAGAAACATCAAGAAAGGAGTTGCGGATTGTTTCTCCATTGATGATCAAGGAATCGTATACTTCGGAAGCCGCCTAGTAGTTCCTAAAGTACGAAACCTGCGGCGATTGATCCTTAAGGAAGCTCATGAATCTCCTCTCACCATTCATCCCGGTAGCACTAAAATGTATCAGGACCTACGCCAGAGGTTCTGGTGGACTAGGATGAAGAGAGACATTGCTCAATATGTTGCTAACTGCGACGTTTGTCGTCGTGTAAAAGCAGAGCATCAACGGCCTGCTGGCACCCTTCAACCTTTAGCTATTCCTGAATGGAAATGGGATAAAATCAGTATGGATTTCATCCCTGGTTTTCCCAGGACCAAAAGAGGGAATAATGCTATCTTTGTCGTTATCGACCGCCTTTCCAAGGTAGCTCATTTCTTACCTGTTCGCGAGAGTATAACCGCTAGTCAGCTAGCAGACTTGTACATCTCCCGAATAGTGTCACTTCATGGTGTTCCATTGGAAATAAACTCGGATCGAGGAAGTCTCTTCACCTCTCGATTTTGGGAAAGTTTCCAAAACGCTATGGGAACCCATCTTTCTTTTAGCACTGCTTTTCACCCTCAATCAAGTGGTCAAGTAGAACGTGTCAACCAAATCCTAGAAGACATGCTTCGAGGTTCTGTTATCTCATTCGGGATGGATTGGGAGAAATGCCTTCCATTTGCCGAGTTTGCTTATAACAACAGCTATCAATCTAGCTTGGGCAAAGCACCTTTTGAAGTTCTCTATGGACGAAGGTGTCGAACACCTCTTAACTGGTCAGAAACCGGGGAAAGACAATTCTTTGGCCCGGATATGATCCAGAAGCGAAGAGCAAGTTCGATCGCTCGTGAAAAGTTGAAAACAGCCCAATCTCGCCAAAAGAGTCAATATGACCGAAAACATAAGGCTATGACTTACGAGGTTGACGAGAAGGCTTACCTTCGGGTTACTCCTCAAGGGAACCCATCGCTTCGTATCAAAAGCAAATTGGCTCCTCGCTACATTGGACCCTTTCGCATTCTTGCCAAACGAGGAGAAGTTGCCTACCAATTGGAACTACCTCCGCATCTCTCCAAAGTCCACGATGTCTTCCACGTTTCCCAACTCAGGCGTTGCTTCTCGGATCCTATCCGTGGAGTGGACCACGAAACGCTTGACCTTCAAGATAATCTCACTTATCGAGAATATCCCGTTCGTATCCTCGACCAAGCCAAGCATACCACTCGACGGCATAATATCAAGTTTCTCAAGGTTCAATGGTCGCACCATTCTGAGAAGGAAGCTACTTGGGAAAGGGAGGATCGTCTTCGACTTGAGTACCCCGCCCTCTTTCCGGAGGAACCAAAATCTCGGGACGAGATTCTTTTGAGTGGGGGTGAGTTGTCACACCCTAGCTAGTTCATGCATTAGAGTGTTGCATCATGTCTATTTTTTCAACAGAAACTTGAAATGGGATTGCCAGAACCCCCAGCCCCCTCTGAAACAACTAGGGTTTACTAAAATATTTTCGATGAACCTGAATGCCCTTCTAAAATGTCCATCATTTTTGTCTTGGTCCGAAGCTTTGCCAAAAGTGATGCACAATTTCCTAGGACATCCTGTGGTCTTTGAATTAAATCATAGCTATTTGAATTTGGGCATTTTAAATTTATAAAATATTTCAAATGTCCAAATATCTCCAAACTAAATGTTTCATGTTGGAAATATTCCAACAATGGACCATGAGCAGTTTGGTGAATTTTAGAACCTTTTCGGTATTTTAAATAAATCAACAAAGTTGCAGAAAATAGAAAAGAAAAAGAAATGAAGCAAACTTACCTCGCGACTCGCCCACTAGCCAGCCCACTGGCCGCCCAGCTCAAGATCAGGCCAATGAGCTGCTTGCCGACCAGAGCAGCAGCAGGTGCTCGACGGCGAGCACCGCATGGGTGCCACGCACCTGCTCGCCGTCTCGCCGCTTCCCTCGCCTTGCCACGCCGGGATCGCCTCGCGCTCTCTCCCGCACCCCTGACACCCCGCACCTCCCGTTCGTCTCCCTCGCTCCCCACGCCATGGCCGACGCCACCGCCGCCGACCACCGTCGTAGCAGCGCCCTCCGTCGACCCCACGCCGCGCCATCAGGTTCAGAGCTCCGCCGTCGCCGACTCCTTCGAGCTAGCCGAGCCTCGAAGCGCCAAGGTGCTCAAGACGCCGCACCAGCCTCGCCGAGTCCGCCGCCGCCGAGATCCCTTCAACGCCGCCGCCAGCAGCTCGTCCCCGACCACGCCGTCTGCACCGTCGCGTCCGCTGTGAGCTTAGCTACTTCCCCGACCCTCTCTCTCTCGCTCCCGTGCACCACAGCGAGCGCACGAGGATCGTACGCACGCACCGCCGCGGACCTCGTCGCCGACGTGCTCCCGGCCAACTCCGGCCACCCCGAGCCCAACGGACTCCGCCAGGAGCTGCGGCTCGTCCTCAGCTCCACTCCGGTGGTCGCCGCGTCCCTTTTGGTGGCCGGAACGGCCAAAAACACTATCGCCGCCGCGTCGGGCTCGCCGGCGGCTAAACGCCGGTGGGTTTGACCCCGGTTTTGACCACGGGTGGGCCCAGGTTGACCCCCCTGGGTCTATGACATGTGGGCCCAGCCCCGCTAACTAACCTAGTTTAGTTTTAATTAAATTCTAATTAAACTAACCCCACTGACATGCGGGACCCACTGGTCAGTTTGACCTGACCAGCCCGTTGACCCCCTGACGTCATCATGACGCAAAGGTCGACAAAGATTTAAATTACTGGAATTATTTTTACACAGGAAATTCCAGAAAATGTTTCAAACTTCAAAAATTCATATAAAATCAACCATAGCTCCAAATGAAACAAATTATATATGAAAAATGATCAGAAAAATCCAATCTATCCATCTGTACTGGTTTCATGCATGTTTACAGAAGCTAACCCACTGTTTATCACAGAACAAGTTTAAGCACTTAAAATGATCATATATGAGTTTGAATTTTGAATCTTTGGTTCAAATTGATTCAAACCCATCCGATCCTAGTTGCATTAGCCCAATGCACCCATTTTGCCATGTCCCATTGCATGCATCATATTGTTGCATCTTGTTTGGTAATGTTGAGTATCGGTGTTCTCTGCGGCAGGTTCTGGCCCTGAGGAGTACCGTGATAACCCCGACGAAGAGCAATACCCGTGCAACGACCCGTCAGGCAAGCAACCAACCATTTGATCATATCGATAAAATCCCATGTTCTTGCTCCTGCTCTCGTTTACTGCATTAAGACAACGCGATTCAAACTGCTGTGTGCTGCGGTAGTTGAACCCATTTCCTCTGCATGACTGTCATTGCCACAAGAATTAGATGAAACCCACTAGCATGTGTAGGAGTTGATTGAGCCATGTGATTGTGTTGTTCCTACCTTGCTATGCCTGCTATGCTTAGAGTCGTGTCAGGTCTGGTTCATCTGGGTGATGGCTAGAGTGAAATGATCGAGTCGGAATGAGAGTAAGGTGTTGAACACGATTTGGTAAAGGTATCGATGAAAGGCCATGTAGGAGTACGTGGTGGGTTGTTTCATTGAGGCCGCCCCTAAGCCTTGAGATCTGTATGTGTGATTTAAGATTCAGCTACTACCATGCATTGGGCCCAAACCAATGGACCCTCTCGACTTCTTATTCACCCTAGTCTTTGGTCCAGAGTTGCAAGTAGTTTCGTGTTTGTAGCCTCATTGGAGGCCGTGGACAGCGCTGACCGTAGGGGTGGGCTGTGATGCGGTAGGTATGCGTGGCGGGTGTACCGGATGCCCGCTTGGTATCCCGGGAACCCTGTTCACATCGCTTGGGGCTGTGAGCGAGACTTGGCCGAACTCCTCATAGATGGAACCCAAATAGGCGATAAACCTGGACTAGAGACTTAGGTGTCTAGGTAGGTCGTGGCCGACACCCACGTTGGGCTTCCGCTTGAAGGTTGCCGAGTACATGTCGTGTAGACGCGGCGATAAGTGGTGAGAGCGTGTGAAGAAGTACACCCTGCAGGTTAACATCATCTATTCGAATAGCGCGTCATGTAAAGGACCAGTTGGTTGCCTATACAGTTCATAGACAAGTAAATGGATTCTACTAAAAGCCTCAAGATAAGCGTGAGTGCCGAGGATGGCTCCTCCGTAGGGACGGGGTTGTATCCTCGGTGGTGTATTGAAGTGATGAGTAGTGGACTCGAAAGTACGCAAAACTATTCCAAGTTGGTGTCTCAGAGGATAGCTTAGCCATGAGTCAAAGCTGGCTTGCTGCAAATACCCCACCAACCCTTCTTGATAATGTGCATGTATGTAGGGTCTGATGTAAGTCTTGCTGAGTACCTTTGTACTCATGTTGCTTTAATTTACATTTTTCAAGATGCCTCAAACCCTTCCGACGGTTTCTTCGTGAGACGCTGACATCGATGAGTAGACTAAGGCCGGTGGTGATCCTGAGCAAGAGAAGGACCATGTAGTATAGCTAGGCTTACTCAAGCCTCTTTTATTTTACTAGTTATGCGTACTCGGACAAAACACTTCCGCTGTTGGCTTGTATGCTTGTATGACTTGTATGTGGGTCGTGTGACCCGCATTTGTGTGAATGATATGTATGGCTCTCTCGAGCTTTTAAATAAAGTACTTGTGTCGAGAGTCATGTTGTGATGCCTTGTTGTATTTGCACATATCGAGCATATTGTGTGTATGATTGAAATGCTTGGTATGTGTGGGATCTGACTATCTAGTTGTTTATCTTTAGTAGCCTCTCTTACGGAAATGTCTCCTAGTGTCTCCACTGAGCCATGGTAGCTTGCTACTGCTCCGGAACACTTAGGCTGGCCGGCATGTGTCCTTCTTCGTTCCTGTGTCTGTCCCTTCGGGGAAATGTCACGCATTGAGTACCGGAGTCCTGTTAGCCCGCTACAGCCCGGTTTACCGGAGTCCTGCTAGCCCAGCGCTACAGCCCGGAACTTACTTGTCTGTTGATCGACACGCTCGATCTTTGGGTCATGGATGCCCGTCCTCGTAAGTCTGTGCCACTTTGGGTTTACGACTAGTCATGTCAGCCCGGGCTCCTTTTCATATGGATGCTAGCGACACTATCATATACGTGTGCCAAAAGGCGCAAACGGTCCCGGGCCAAGGTAAGGTGGCACCCGTTGGGATACCGTGCGTGAGGCCGCAAAGTGATATGATGTGTTACAGGCTAGATCGATGTGACATTGAGTCGGGGTTCTGACAGGCCGGTTTACGGCTACAAGTTCTAAACCAACTACAGGCCTTGGGCCTTTCCATGATTAAACTACTAGCGGAGTTAACCCGGCCCAAGCTTGGCCGATTTACCCCTAGTGGTAATATCCCCAACACCTAGTGTAGTGACCAGACCTCAAACGGTCAAGTCTCTGTGCATCAGTGTCATCCCTAGATCGGTATTGCTGTCACACACAGTACTCGAGGATTTATAACAGAGTTTCAATCACACACTTATTACATCGAGTCCTCATAAAGAGTATTATTACATAAATAAATCATGGTTGAAGGACATCTAGACTAGATAACAGCGGAAGCTTCGAAGGTAAATGAGTCCATCAACTCCAATGACATAGCTAAGTGCAAAACAATGACCTATCACACCTTATTCGTCGTCTGAGTAGTTTGCAACATAAGACGTTGCAGCTCGAAACGGGTCACCACATGGAATATGCTAGCATAGTTACACTATAAAGTAATGATAGTGAAAGAACTACATCTACATGCAATATTTGGCTGGTGGAGGCTGTAAGTTTCATGGTTTTGCATATAGCTAGTTTTTCCCTACAACAAAGGAATAAATTTATTTAACTACTCCCATGTTGCCCATTATTTGAGAAGGTAACCCGAACTCGAATCCCAATTAAAACTATCATCATTAACCCAACATCATAATTAATTAAAGTAACGTGATGAGATCACATCAATAGATTCAAGTACTAGATAATCAAGACGTCCATAACTGGGGAGACGGCAAACCATGATTAGTTTATACACTCTGTAGAGGTTTGCGCACCTTTCCCCACAAGACTCGACCGCATCCATGATCGAATGATCGAGACATATCCTTTCTGAAGCATTAACTCTGTACTTCGGGTAGACAGTACGACCTACAACCCTCTACATCTGCTAGTCTACCTCTTCAAGAGCTCACGCTACTTACTCAACTATGCCAGAGCCCATAATGGCTTGTGGCTGCACACGGAAGTTTCTAGCATGAATAATCTTATGATCCCTTTGAGCCTAGGTGGCATTCCATAGGATAGTCACACGGGTGCTCCGGTATTTCCAAAACAGACAACACTGGGTACTCCAGGTGCCTCAACCAATCCACCCAGGTGTGTATTAAAGTTGCCACCTTAATGTTATCGAATTAAAATAACTCTCAAACTTCCATGTGTGAATCACGATCCAGTCCCCATCCACGAGCATGGCTAAGCAATAATAAGCATAATGTATATTCCCGGGGTGATCAAAAAGGTATTAGGTTCCTACCTCAAACACTACAACATTTTTCTGGCCTAAAATGCAATTTTGAAAAATGCATATTTTTCTAATTCAAATAAAATAGTAATAAAATACCAGAAAAGATAATAATTTGATTTTAAAATTCTTTCTCCAATATTTCTCTTAATTTGAAGAAGTCATATTATCTTCTCTCATTTATTTTTAATATTGGAAATAATTGGAGAGAAAAATAATAAAACCAAATTGATCCTTTTCTTCAAATATGAATTTTGTGAAACCTCCAACTCTCTTCGTGGGTCCTTGGGTTGCTTAAGATTTCCAGGATCTCAACTAAAATGCAAGAATAAATATGATATGCAGATGATGATCTATGTATAACATCCAAATTGAAAATCGGGATGTTAAACCTAGTAGGACTCCACACTTTGGGCGCGCCCTATGAGGGCCGGCCTCCTCCTCCCTCCATCCTTTATATACGTGGCCAGGGGGCACCCCATAGATACACAAGTTGACATTGTTTAGCCGTGTGTGGTTCCCCACTCCACAGTTACACACCTCGGTCATATCGTCGTAGTGCTTAGGCGAAGCCCTGCACCGGTAACTTCATCATCATCGTCACCACGCCGTCGTGCTGATGAAACTCTCCCTCGGCCTAAACTGGATCAAGAGTACGAGGGACGTCCCCGAGCTGAACATGTGCTGATTGCGGAGGTGCCGTATGCTACGTCTTGAGCTTGCGTTGGTTTTCCTTGAAGAGGAAAGGGTGATGCAGCAATAGTAGCGTAAGTATTTCTCTTAGTTTTTGAGAACCAAGGTATCAATCCAGTAGGAGGCTCCTCAAAAGTCCCATGCACCTACACAAAGAAACAAGAACTCGCAACCAACGCAATAAAGGGGTTTCAATCCCTTCACGGCCACTTGCGAAAGTGAGATCTGACAGAGATAGTATGATAAGATAAATATATTTTTGGTATTTTATAATATAGATAGGAAAAGTAAAGATGCAAGTAAAAGTAAATTGAAAGCTTATATGATAAAAGATAAACCCGGGGGCCATAGGTTTCACTAGTGGCTTCTCTCAAGATAGCATAAGTATTACGCTGGGTGGACAAATTACTGTCGAGCAATTGATAGAAAAGCGAATAATTATGAGATTATCTAGGCATGATCATGTATATAGGCATCACGTCCGTGACAAGTAGACCGACTCCTACCTGCACCTACTACTATTACTCCACACATCGACCGCTATCCTGCATGCATCTGGAGTATTAAGTTCATAAAGAACAGAGTAACGCATTAAGAAAGATGGCATGATGTAGAGGGATAAACTCATGCAATATGATATAAAACCCATCCTTTTATCCTCGATGGCAACAATACAATACGTGCCTTGCTGCCCCTGCTATCACTGGGAAAGGACACCACAAGATTAAACCCAAAGCTAAGCACTTCTCCCATTGCAAGAGAGATCAATCTAGTAGGCCAAACCAAACTGATAATTCAAAGAGACTTGCAAAGATAACTTAATCACACATAAAAGAATTCAGAGGAGATTCAAATATTTCTCATAGATAAACTTTATCATAAACCCACAATTTATCGGATCTCGACAAACACACCGCAAAAAGAGTTACATCGAAGAGATCTCCAAGAAGATCGAGGAGAACATGGTATTGAGCTTCAAAGAGAGAGAAGAAGCCATCTAGCTAATAACTAGGACCCGAAGGTCTGTGGTAAACTACTCACAACTCATCGGAGAGGCCTTTGGGTGATGTAGAGGCCCTCCCTGATCGACTCCCCCTCCGGCAGAGCGTCGGCGAAGGCTCCAAGATGGGATCTCGCGGATACAGAAGGTTACGGCAGTGGAATTCGGTTTTCTTGGTCTGTTCTGATGTTCTCGGGGTACATGGTTATATATAGGAGGAAGAAGTAGGTCGGTGGACGCCCGAGGGGCCCACGAGATAGGGGGGCATGCCTAGTAGGGGGCCGCCCTCCACCCTTGTGGCCGCCTCGGCTGTTGCTTGACTTCCACTCCAAGTCCTCTGGATCACGTTCGTTCCAAAAATCACGCTCCCGAAGGTTTCATTCCATTTGGACTCCGTTTGATATTCCTTTTCTTCAAAACACTGAAATAGAAAAAAAAACAGCAATACGGGTTGGGCCTACGGTTAGTAGGTTAGTCCCAAAAATGATATAAATATGTAAACTAAAGCCCATAAACATCCAAAATGGGTAATATAATAGCATGGAACAATAAAAAATTATAGATACGTTGGAGACGTATCAAGCATCCCCAAGCTTATTTCTTGCCCGTCCTCGAGTAGGTAAATGATAAAAATAGAATTTTTGATGTGGAATGCTACCTAGGATAATTCTCAATGTAATTTTGTTTATTGTGGCATGAATGTCAGATCCAAATGATTCAAAATAAAAGTTTGTATTGACATAAGAAATAGTAATACTTCAAGCATACTAATCAAAGCAATCATGTCTTCTCAAAATAACATGGCTAAAGAAAGTTCATCCCTACAAAATCATATAGTTAGGTCATGCTTCATTTTCGTCACACAAAAATGCTCCCATCTTATACACTCCCGATGACAAGCCAAGCAATTGTTTCGTACTTAAATAATCTCAAACTTTTTCAACTTTCACGCAATACATGAGCATGAGCCATGGATATAGCACTATGGGTGGAATAGAATATGATGATGGGGATTGTGTGGAGAAGACAAAAAAGGAGAAAGTCTCACATTGACGAGGATAATCAACGGGCTATGGAGATGCCCATCAATTGATGTCAACATGAGGAGTAGGGATTGCCATGCAACGGATGCACTGGAGCTATAAATCTATGAAAGCTCAACAAAATAAACTGGTGGGTCTGCATCCAACTTGCTTGCTCACGAAGACCTAGGGCATTTTGAGGAAGCCCATCGTAGGAATATACAAGCCATGTTCTATAATGAAAAATTCCCACTAGTATATGAAAGTGACAACATATGGGACTCCCTATATGAAGAACATGGTGCTACTTTGAAGCACAAGTGTGGAAAAGGATAGTAACATTGCCCCCTTTTTATTTCTATTTTGTATTTTCTCCTTTTTCTTCTTTTTTTGCGCCATTCTTTTTTTTCTTTTGGCCTTTCTTTTTTTCCTTTTTTTTCTTGGCCTTTCCTTTTTTGGCCTTTCCCTTTTTTTATTTGGGGACAATGCTCTAATAATGATGATCATCACACTTTTATTTATTTACAACTCATGAATTACAACCCAAAACTAGAACAAGATATGACTCTATATGAATGCCTCCGGCGGTGTACCGGGATGGGCAATGAATCAAGAGTGACATGTATGAAAAATTATACATGGTGGCTTTGCCACAAATACGATGTCAACTACATGATCATGCAAGGCAATATGACAATGATGATGCGTGTCATGATGATAAACAGAACGGTGGAAAGTTGCATGGCAATATATCTCGGAATGGCTATGGAAATGCCATAATAGGTAGGTATGGTGGCTGTTTTGAGGAAGATATAAGGAGGTTTATGTGTGATAGAGCGTATCGTATCACGGGGTTTGGATGCACCGGCGAAGTTTGCACCAACTCTCAAGGTGAGAAAGGGCAATGCACGGTACCGAAGAGGCTAGCAATGATGGAAAAGGTGAGAGTGTGTATAATCCATGGACTCAACATTAGTCAAAAAAAGAACTCATATACTTATTGCAAAAATCTACAGGTCATCAAAAACCAAGCACTATGTGCATGCTCCTAGGGGGATAGATTGGTAGGAAAAGACCATCGCTCGTCCCCGACCGCCACTCATAAGGATGCACAATCTAAGAACACCACATGTTTCAAATTTGTTACACAACTTTCACCATGCGTGCATGCTATGGGACTTGCTAACTTCAACACAAGCATTCTTTAAATTCTTAATCACCCAACTAGCATGACTCTAATATCACTACCCCCATATCTCAAAACAATTATCAAGTATCAAATTGATCATAGCATCCAATTCACTTCCTATGATAGTTTTTATTATACCCAACTTGGATGCCCATCATTCTAGGACCAATTTTATAACCATAGAAAATACCATGCTGTTCTAAGAGACTCTCAAAATGATATAAGTGAGGCATGAGAGACTAACAATGTCTACAAAATTAAGCCACCTTCGTGCTCTAAAAGATTTAAGTGAAGCACTAGAGCAAAACTATGTAGCTCAAAGGATATAAGTGAAGCACATAGAGTATTCTAATAAATTCTAATCAAGTGGGCTTCTTCCCAAAAGGTGTGTACAGCAAGGCTGATTGTGGTAAACTAAAAAGCAAAGACTAATATCATACAAGACGCTCCAATTTAAAACACATATCATGTGGCGAATAAAAATATAGCTCCAAGTAAAATTACCGATAAACAAAGACGAAAGAGGGGATGCCTTCCAAGGCATCCCCAAGCTTAGGATTTTGGCTATTCTTGAATATCTTTGGGTGCCATGGGCATCCCCAAGCTTAGGCTCTTGCCACTCCTTATTCCATAGTCCATCAAATCTTTACCCAAAACTTGAAAACTTCACAACACAAAACTCAACCGGAAATCTCATAAGCTCCATTAGTGCAAGAAAGAAAAACCACCACATAAGGTACTTAATGAACTCATTCTTTATTTATATTGGTGTTAAACCTACTGCATTCCATGGTCTCTATGGTTCATACCCATACATACTAGCCATAGATGCATCAAAATAAGCAAACAACACACGAAAGACAGAATCTGTCAAAAACAGAACACACTGTAGCAATCTGTAAGTACCGAATACTTCTGGAACTCTAACAATCCTACCAAAATAGGAAGTCCTGGGAAATTTGTCTATTGATCCACAGAAAAAATAAGCAACGCCAAAGCACTTTTCTGTGAATTACTAAAAGTATTTTCGTGCGCTCCAAGTTTCTGTGTTTCAGCAGAATCAAATTAAGTATCACCATAGGTTATCCTATAGGTTCTACTTGGCACAAACACTAATTAAAACATGAAAACACATCTAAACAGAACGTACATGCAAAAATTTATTACTAAACAGAAGCGAAAACAAAAATCATAAAATAAAATTGGGTTGCCTCCCAACTAGCGCTATCGTTTAACGCCCCTAGCTAGGCATAAAAGCGAGGATAGATCTAAGTAGTGCCATCTTTGGCACTCAATTCATAAGTAGCTCGGATGATAGATCCATAAGGTAATTTAACTTTCTTTCTTGGTAAGTGCTCCATGCCTTTCCTTAATGGAAATTTGAATCTAATATTCCCTTCCTTCATATCAATAATCGCACCAATCGTTCTAAGGAAAGGTCTACCAAGAATAATAGGACAAGAAAGATTGCAATCTATATCAAGAACGATAAAATCTAAGGGCACCAAATTCCTATTTGCAATAATGAGAACATCATTGATCCTTCCCATTGGCTTTTTAATGGTGGAATCCGCAAGGTGCAAATTTAAAGAGCAATCATCAAGATCATGGAGACCTAGAATATCACATAAAGTTTTCGGAACTGTGGAAACACTAGCACCCAAATCACATAAAGCATAACACTCGTGATCTTTAATTTTAATCTTTATAGTAGGTTCCTACTCATCATAAAGTTTTCTATGTATAGAAACTTCCAAATTAAGTTTTTCATCATAAGATTGCATCAAGGCATCAACAATATGTTTGGTAAAAGCTTTATTTTGACTATAAGCATGAGGAGAATTCACAACGGATTGCAAATAGGAAATAAAATCTTCTAAAGAACAATTATCATAATTAAATTCCTTGAAATCCAATATAGTGGGTTTAATGCTATTTAAAGTCTTGACCTCTCCAATCCCACTTTTATCAATTTTAGCATCAAGATCTAAAAACTCTGAATCATTGGGACGCGTTTTAACTAAAGTTGACTCATCTCCAGTCCATCATTATTAAGATTCATATTGCAAAACAAAGATTTAATAGGGGACACATCAATAACTTTAAGATCTTCATCATTATTTTTATGGAAACTAGAAGAACACGCCTTTACAAAGCAAGCTTTCTTAGCACGCAATCTAGCGGTTCTTTCTTTGCACTCATCAGTGGAAATTCTCATAGCTTTGAGAGACTCATTGATATCATTCTTAGGAGGAGTAGATCTAAGTTTCAAAGAATCAACATCAAGCAGAAGTCTATCAATGTTCCTAGCCAAATCATCAACTTTAAGAAATTTTTCTTCAAGCATGGCATTAAAATTCTTTTGAGAGATCATAATTTTTTCACACTATTCTCAAAATCAGAGGGCATCTTATTATAATTACCATAATAATTATTGTAGGAATTTCCATAATTATTAGAGGAATTACTAGGGAACGGTCTAGGATTAAAGTTTCCTCTATAAGCATTGTTACCAAAGTTATTCCTACCACCAAAATTCACATCCATAGATTCATTATTATTCTAAATCAAAGTAGAGAAAGGCATATCATTGGGATCAATAGAAGCACTCTTAGTAACAAACAATTTCATAAGTTCATCCATCTTTCCACTCAAAACGTTAATTTCTTCTATAGCATGCACTTTCTTACTAGTAGATCTTTCGATGTGCCGTTGAGAATAATTAGCCATAATATTATCAAGGAGTTTTGTAGCTTCTCCTCAGGTGATTTCCATAAACGTGCCTCCCGCGGACGAATCTAAAATATTTCTAGAAGCAAAATTCAATCCGGCATAAAAATTTTGTATGATCATCCATAAATTCAAACCATGAGTAGGGCAATTGTGAATCATCAATTTCATTCTTTCCCAAGATTGGGCAACATGCTCATGATCAAGTTTAAAATTCATAATATCGTTCCTAAGAGAGATGATCTTAGCGGGAGGAAAATACTTAGAGATAAAAGCATCTTTGCGCTTATTCCATGAATCAATAATATTCTTAGGCAAAGACGAAAACCAAACTTTAGCGTGATCTCTAAGTGAAAACGTAAATAACTTCAATTTAACAATATCATTATCTGTATCTTTCTTCTTTTGCATCTCACACAAATCAACAAAGTTGTTTAGACGGGTAGTGGCATCTTCACTACGAAGGCCAGAGAATTGATTTTTCATAACAAGATTCAGCAAAGCAGCATTGATTTCACAAGACTCAACATCATTAAGAGGCACAATCGGAGTACTAAGGAAATCATTATTATTGGTACTGGAAAGGTCACACAATTTGGTATTATCTTGCGCCATAGCGACAAGTAATCCAGCACACAGGCAAAAAAAAGGCAAGCGAAAGAGAGAGGAGATTGGGAAAGAGACGGCGAATAAAACGACAAGGGTGAAGTGGGGGAGAGGAAAACGAGAGGCAAATGGCAAATAATGTAAATGCGAGGAAGATGAGTTGTGATGGGTACTTGGTATGTCTTGACTTGAGCGAAGACCTCCCCGACAACCGCAAGATTGAACCCAAAGCTAAGCACTTCTCCCATTGCAAGAAAGATCAATCTAGTAGGCCAAACCAAACTAATAATTCGAATAGACTTGCAAAAATAACTTAATCACACATAAAAGAATTCGGAGGAGATTCAAATATTTCTCATAGATAAACTTGATCATAAACCCACAATTCATCGGATCTCGACAAATACACCGCAAAAAGAGTTACATCGAATAGATCTCTAAGAAGATCGAGGAGAACATGGTATTGTGATTTAAAGAGAGCGAAGAAGCCATCTAGCTAATAACTATGGACCCGAATGTCTGTGGTAAACTACTCACAACTCGTTGGAGAGGCCTTAGGGATGATGTAGAGGCCCTCCGTGATCGACTCCCCCTCCGGCGGAGCGCCGACGAAGGCTCCAAGATAGGATCTCGCGGATATAGAAGGTTACGGTGGTGGAATTTGGTTTTTGTGATCAGCTTTGATGTTCTTGGGGTACATGGGTATATATAGGAGGAAGAAGTAGGTCGGTGGACGCTCGAGGGGCCCACCAGATAGGGAGGCATGCCCAGTAGGGGGGCGCCCTCCACCATCGTGGCTGCCTTGGCTGTTGCTTGACTTCCACTCCAAGTCATCTGGATCACGTTCGTTCCAAAAATCACACTCCCGAAGGTTTCATTCCATTTGCACTCCGTTTGGTATTCCTTTTCTTCGGATACTAAAATAGGCAAAAAAACAGCAATACGAGCTGGGCCTCCGGTTAGTAGGTTAGTCCCAAAAATGATATAAATATGTAAAGTAAATCCCATAAACATCCAAAACGGGTAATATAATAGCATGGAACAATAAAAAATTATAGATACATTGGAGACGTATCACCGTACATTCGGTGCTAAGATCGGTCGGATCCTGAAGACGTACGACTACATCAACCGCGTTGTCATAACGCTTCCGTTTTTTGTGTACGAGGATAGGTGGACACACTCTCCCCTCTTGTTGCTAAGCATCACCATGATCTTGTGTGTGCGTAGGAAATTTTTGAAATTACAGCGTCCCCAACAAAAATTACCAGAAATTCTAGGCAGCAAAGAAAATCCCATCTTCTGTGTCCTGCTAGGATTTTGTAGAATAAAAGTTACACCTAGTCAAAGTTCTGGTCAAATTTTAACTAAATTTGAATTAAAATAAAAACCAGGGGGTTGACGTCGAAGGCGTAAACCGGCTGGGCGCCACCACTCATACCGCTTTTGCCACAACCTGAGTGGCTGACAGTGAGCCCCAGCGGTCAGGCTGGAGGGGGAGGGGGAGAGAAGCAGAGTCGGGCGGCGCGGCGACGGTGCTTTCTCCGGTGAGGAGAGCCCGACGATGAGATATAGGAGGATAGGGTTGTAGAGGAGATCAAGGCACATCTGCCCGTACCCGTAGCATGGCCAGGGGGTGGCCGGACGGTGTTGAATGGATCTCTCCAGCGGTGGCAGCGGGCGGAGCTCATCGGAGATGGTGGTTCCGGTAAAGCAGGGCCAATCCAGGAGCTCCAACGGCACCAGGACGCACTAGTGGACCACCACGAACACGCCGGAGTGGTCAATGGAGCTCGAGCGGCTTTGGAGAGGGAGGGGCAGAGGATGGGGATCGCCGGCGACCTCAGGGCGGGGACGGCGGCCAGAGGCCTGCCCGGCCGGGCTGCGGCTTCGTACGGTGGTGTGGAGGTGTGCGGAGTGTGTGTGCGGAGAGAAACGAGCTCGGGGGAGCTCTATTTATAGGCGAGGCTGAGGCGGGGATCGAGATCTCGCCAAAGCTCTCTGGAGTGTCGCCTAGCGACGAATGGCGTCGGTGAGAGGGGGATAAGACGCCGGAGATCACGCGGGGGCTGTAGACGAGCTGCGACGAGCATAGGAGCACGGTACATGACGAGCACATGGGCACAGACGCACTGTTGCCTTGGCCGCTCCATGCCCATGCTCGCTGCGGCGAGCTCCAGCGTCGGCGAGCTCTAGGGTGGAGTTAATGAGGTGCAAACGAGGATGGGGCGCGATTTGGCAAGATGCGGCAGCCTGGGCAGCGAGCACGCGCGAAATAGAGGAGTTGGCGCACCGCAGAGCGCGCTGGCCGCATGCCAATCCCCTTGGACGAACATGATCACCGCGTGAACTTTGGCATCAGGCTGAGCTAAGCGCAAACACCATGTCTAGCAGGTAGTCCTTAGTGGTTTTGGTTGTTTTGCATGGTTGGCTGGGTCACAGGTGAACTTTGGGATTGGCTTTCTTCCTGGCAAGTTTCTGGACAGAAACTAAAGGTTGTGCTTTGTTGTTTAGGAATATTTTAGTAGGGTAATCAAGCTCAGAAAAGATCATCCCCAAAAGATCAAGCAAAAATATACTTGTTGTGCAAAGTGATCATTTTGTCCAGAACATAAATGATTTTCTATAGCAAAAATATTCCAAAAAGTTATGCAATATTTTTGCTCAGGAAGGTGCCCTAGGGTTCAAAGAATATTTATGAATTCATTCAGGATTTTTGGAGCAAGAAATCTAGGGGTTGCTTTGGAGCATACTTCTCTGAAATGATTTTCAGGGAAGAAAATGAATGTTTTTCTTTTATGAAAAATATTCCTTGTGCTTTTGTTGTCATTTTTCAGAGAAGGAAAGGTGAGTTAGAGGTGGATGGGTCACTTGGGTGAAAATCAAGGGTGGGCCCAAGTGTTCAAGTCCATTTGAATTTATTCAAAAGTCCAAATCCAAAGCAAATGCAAATGGAAGTCCGGAAAAAGAGAGAATGCAAATCCATGCTGTCGCAAACCTCCCCCACTTAAGATGAATCTTGTCCTCGATATTCGGTTGCTTGGGAAAACAATTCTAGGTAGGTTGTCCTTAAAAATTCCTCTCTTTCCCAGGTTGCTTCTTCTTCGGTGTGATGCTCCCACAGGACCTTGTAAAATTTGATCGCTTTGCTATGTGTGACTGATGTCTACTACATAACCTTTCTTCTTGTAGACGTTGTTGGGCCTGCAAGTGCACAGGTTTGTAGGACAGTAGAAAATTTCCCTCAAGTGGATGACCTAAGGTTTATCAATCCGTAGGAGGCGTAGGATGAAGATGGTCTCTCTCAAGCAACCCTGCAACCAAATAAAAAAAAGTCTCTTGTGTCCCCAACACACCCAATACAATGGTAAATTGTATAGGTGCACTAGTTCCGCGAAGAGATGGTAATACAAGTGCAAAATAGATAGTAGATAAAGGATTTTGTAATCTGAAATAATAAAAACAGCAAGGTAACTAAAGATAAAAGTGAGCGTAAACGGTATTGCAATGATAGGAAACAAGGCCTAGAGTTCATACTTTCACTAGTGCAAGTTCTCTCAACAATAATAACATAGATAGATCATATAACAAGCCCTCAACATGCAACAAAGAGTCACTCCAAAGCCACTAATAGCGGAGAACAAACGTAGAGATTATGGTAGGGTACGAAACCACCTCAAAGTTATTCTTTCGGATCAATCTATAAAAGAGTTCGTACTAGAATAACACCTTAAGATACAAATCAACCTAAACCCTAATGTCACCTAGATAATCCATTGTCACCTCAAGTATCCGTGGGCATGATTATACGATATGCATCACACAATCTCAGATTCATCCAACCAACACAAAGTACTTCAAAGAGTGCCCCAAAGTTTCTATCGGAGAGTCAAGAACGTGTGGCAACCCCTATGCATAGGTTCCCAATGTCACGAAACCCGCAAGTTGATCACCAAAACATACATCAAGTGGCACATGATATCCCATTGTCACCACAGATAATCACGGCAAGACATACATCAAGTGTTCTCATAAAAGACTCAATCCGATAAGATAACTTCAAAGGGGAAACTCAATTCATCACAAGAGAGTAGAGGGGAAGAAACATCATAAGATCCAACTACAATAGCAAAGCTCGGGATACATCAAGATCGTGCCATCAAGGAACACGAGAGAGAGAGAGATCAAACACATAGCTACTGGTACATACCCTCAGCCCCAAGGGTGAACTACTCCCTCCTCATCATGGATAGCGCCGGGATGATGAAGATGGCCCCCAGTGATGGGATCCCCCTCCGGCAGGGTGCCGGGAAGGTCTCTCGAGAGGTTTTTGGTGGCTACAGAGGCTTGCGGCGGCGGAACTCCCGATCTATCTTCTGTTCTGGAAGTTTTAGGGTACGTAGGTATATATGGGTGCAGGGGTACGTCGGTGGAGCTACGGGCCCCACAAGGCAGGGGCGCGGGGGTGGGCGCCCCACCTCGTGAGCACCTCCCGTATCTTCTGACGTGAGGTCCAAGTCCATCAGGTGGGTTTCCTTCCAAAATAACTTCTCTAGTTGATTTCGTTCCGTTTTGACTCCGTCTGATATTCCTTTTCCTCAGAACACTGAAATAGGCATAAAACAGCAAATCTGGGCTGGGCCTCCTGTTAATAGGTTAGTCCCAAAAATAATATAAAAGTGGATAATAAAGCCAAATATTGCCCAAAACAGTAGATAAAGTAGCATGGAGCAATCAAAAATTATAGATACGTTGGAGACGTATCAAGCATCCCCAAGCTTAATTCCTGCTCAGACGAGCCTAAAGCTGACGGTTTTCACTACGCACATCTGCTTGTGTGAAGTGACTCGGTTCAAAGAGACTGAAAGAAAAAACACTGAGAGGCGCGAGCTACTGGGTGGACAAGTGTCGACTGGTTACCTCCCATGATGGCTGTTTCTTCTTGAGCAGTCTTGAGATTCTTCTTTGCCAGTTCAAGATCAAGTTCGAGGCTGATGTGCTTCTTGTTTAACTCAGAAAGCCGAGCTCCAAGATAACAAGACCTCTTTAGTCAGCGAGAGAGATATATCAGTCGACATAAATAAAAGACAATGATGGTGAAAGTAACTCTAAGAATACTGTCGAATCAAATATTCAACAGTAGTCTCGGGTACTAGACCTAGTGGGTGCACTTAGCGTGCCCCCACTGATCTAGATCAACACTCAACATGGTCTGCCAGCGTGAGTCAAAAAAGAGAGTAAAAAAAGTAGATTCTAAGAACTCAACCAACTGCCAGCAGTCGACCGTGGTCTCGGGGACTATACCCAGTGGGTGCACTCGGCGTGCCCCCACTGGTTTGGACAGAACACTAAGACTCAGCATGAGTCGAGTCGAGTGGAAGACTTCCTAAACTCTAAAAACAGGCACACCCCAGTGGGTGATCAGATTAAAACAACATTCAAAAGTTCAGTCGGGAGTTCACTGACCTTAACATTGTTCTTCAGAGAGGTGCCGGTGTTATAGGCCACCTGGCTGGCCTCGTGCATCACCTTCACCTGCGCCATAACAAGGTTCACTGGCGAAGAGCCTCCTTGCAGCACTTGGCGAGTCATCCGGGTCCTGGTATGCAGCAAAAAGTGATGGCTCCAAGGTGGCCGGAGTAGCTACTGGGTCAGATGCGTGGAGCTGCACTGGAGCAGCAGGAGCCGGAGCAGTCGACCCCGACGGATGATCAGTCGTCAGCGGGTTGGCGAATATGACGTTGGTCCGAACCAGATCTCCGGATCACTCGACCACCGCCTCAAGCACCGGTGTCGACTGAGGGACTTGAACCTCAAGCCCTCTCCTGCTTGAGCTCACGCCTCTCCTCCTCCTCTCCTGTAGAGGCACTCCTTCTTCTTCATCATCGGGAAGCAAGACGATGTCTCGCGGAACTGCAGCGAAAGAAAAACATCGAAAACTCAACCGACCGATCACTCAATTGACTAAATGAGTTCTGGTCGAACGGACTTACGAGCTCGGAAGGTGGCCGCGTCATCGGTCTCCTCATCTCTTGGAGCTTTGTCAATATCCATGTCAGTCGGAGCAGAGGTTGGGCTGGAAAGATACATGATCCATTCGGTCAGAACAGAAGTATCAGTCGACGTAGATAAATGCAAGAAAGATTCTCACCCTGAAGCAATAGGGACGTCCAACTTGATCCTCGGCAAAGTCTTTCGAGTCTTTGGAGGAGCAACCTTGGGCTGCTTAGTGAGTTTCTCTGTTGGCTCTGGAGTCGACGTCCGAGTGTGCTTCTGCGTTTGGATACTTGGAGCCACGTTCTTTCCGCGCCTGCCCGCCGGGTCATGGTGTTGCTTGGATCGGTGTTCAGAGCGCGGCGGCGAGTCGACCGCCTCATCATCTTCCGACTCCTCGCTTTCCTCCTCCTCTTCTTCATCCGAAGATTCCCATTCACCACTCTCCTATGCACTGGCCTCTCCCTCCTAGCCCTGCTCTAGAACTTGTTCACCGTTGGGCATCGAATACATGTCAGTAAAAACCTACAAGACAAGAAGTCGAGTAAAAGTCAGTCGAGCTCAAGAGCAGTCAGAATGTATATGCAAAGACAGTCAGAATGAAGAACATACCTTGTCAGGATGATTGTCATCACTGAGGGGACGACTCTCCTGGCTCATCTAGGGTTGTCCTTGTTGCCTGTACTGCTCTTCAACCACATGGCCACGGTTTTGGCTGGCACTTCCTCTAGATGAACACGAGCAGTGTCATCAGCCCTAGAGTATAGCCACATGGGATGGTCACGAGCCTGAAGGGGCTGGATGCGTCGACTGAGGAATACTTCCAGCAGGTCCATGCCAGTGACACCCTCATTGATCAGTTGGACCACTTTCTCAACCAGCATCTTCGTATCCATGTTCTCAGCAGCAGTCACTTTCAGCGAGGAAGGAGTGTGGACACGGTCAAAAGTGAAGTGGGGAAGGCCAGTCGACTGACCTGGGGTTGCGAGGTCCTGGCAGTAGAACCAGGTCGACTGCCAGCCCCTAACCGATTCAGGGAGAGTCATGGAAGGGAAAGAACTCATCTGCCTCTTCTGGATACCCAAACCCCCGCACATCTGAATGACATGGGTTTTCTCATCACTCGTGTTCGCTTTCTTCACCGACTGAGAACGGATGGTGAAAATATGTTTGAAAAGACCCAAGTGCGGTCGACACCCCAGAAAGTTCTCACATATAGACACGAATGCAGCAAGGTATGTGATGGTATTGGGAGAAAAATGATGGAGTTGGGCACCGAAGAAGTTCAAGAAGCCCCGGAAGAAGGGGTGCGGAGGAAGCGAGAAGCCCCGGTGAACGTGGGTGGCGAGCAGTACACTCTCACCCGGTCGAGGCTGCGGCTCGATCTCCCCATCAGGCAGCCTTGCCGCACCCTTGGCGATCAGCCCGAACTCCACCAGCTCATCCAGATCTTCCTGCCGGAGCGAAGACCGGATCTAATCGCCCTAGATCCAACCTAGCGGCAGCCCCGAGCGCGATGATGACCCGCGATTCTGCTTCTTGCCCTTCGCCGCCCCCATTGCCTTCTTCGCGCATTCTAGCGCCGCCGTCTTGTCCATCACCATGGTGGCGGAGCGACAGCGTCAAGAGCGGAGGAGCCGGATGCAGTGGAGAAGCAGCGGAATAAGAAAGAAAAACAGACGTGCTCTGTGCAAACGCCTCGGCTCCGTCGCCTTATAAAGGGCCGCTTTCGAGTGGCTGACGCGTGGGACCGGGCGATCCTGTAAAATCCCGCAATAGTCACGTGACATACGTGGCGAAAAAGGTGGCGCAGAGATCGAGGTGCTATTGTTTATCGGTCCCGCTTACTTCGGCATGCCCCATCCCGCGCACTTCCCCAAAATTTCGAATCCCGTGAAATCTGGGATACACTGCAATCAATTGCACCAAAGATTCTGCGCCCCAAGACAGTACTCGGTGGATGATGCTACAAGTTCATTCGGCAACTCTCTGAATGGATCAAGGCGACTGAATCAAAGCTGAAGTACCAACGTAAGCCTTCCGTCCTGCGTAAAACACTCGCGAGACGCAAATCTCGGAACAACTTCAACTTCAACATACTTTCCACTCGAACCATAATCCATTCGAGGGCTACTGATGAGGGTACAGACCCGGGGTAGGGTCATAGGCCTGACCTATACGCCCTACCCAAGGTCACTACCCTAGAAGATAAGAAGTCCAAGAGGCAACAAAGAACCCCCAGTCAAAGGTGTCGAGTGCAATCCACTCGACCAATCATATCACTCGGGTACCCCTCCTACTTGTTGTCACTTGACCGTATAAGGAATCACTCGACCTACTGAAGACCAGGAGTCACTCAGCACTTCAACGGTCAGACATTCACTTCGTAGTCTTTAAGGTCATTAATAGCACTTATGGCTGGCGTTATCAGTAACGCCCCTATTTTATGTACATTAATCCCCTTGTAATGGAGGATGGCTGGGGTCCTAGCGCACTCTATATAAGCCACCCCCTCCTCTAGGACAAGGGTTGGCAACCCTTGTAACACCACACACATATAATCCAGTCGACCGCCTCTGGGCACCGAGACGTTGGGCTTTTACTTCCACCGGAAGGGCCTGAACTCGTAAATCTTGTGAGTACGACTTCACCATAGCTGAGATCTTGCCTCTCCATACCTACCCCCCTTTCTACTGTCAGTCTTAGAACCACGACACTAAGCACTTCTCCCATTGCAAGAAAAACCAATCTAGTAGGCCAAACTAAACCGACCATTCGAGGAGACTTGCAAAGATATCAACTCACGCATATAAGAATTCAGAGAAGAACCAAATAATATTCATAGATAATCTGATCATAAATCTAAAATTCATCGAATCTCGGCAAACACATTCCAAAAGAATATTATATCGAATAGATCTCCAAGAACATCGAGGAGAACATGGTATTAAGAATCAAAGAGACAGAAGAAGCCATCTAGCTACTAGCTATGGACCCATAGGTGTGTGGTAAACTACTCATGCTTCATCGGAAGGGTAATGATGTTGATTTAGAAGCCCTCCATGATCGAATCCCCCTTCGGCAAGATGCCTAAAAAGGCCCCTAGATGGGATCTCACGGGGTATAGAAGGTTGCAGTGGTGGAAAAGTGGTTTCGTGGCTCTACTGGAAGTTTTTGGGGTATAAGAGTATATATAGGCGAAGGAAATAGGTCAGGAGACCCACGAGGGGCCCACGAGGTAGGGGACGCACCCTTCCCCCTGGGTGCACCCTCCACCCTCGTGGCTGCCTCGTTGCGTCTCCAACTTCATTCCAAGTCTCCTGGTTTGCTTCTGGTCCAATAAAGATCATCGCAAAAGTTTCATTCCATTTGGACTCCGTTTGGTAATCCTTTTCTACAAAACTCTAAAACTGGCAAAAAATAGAAACTGGCACTGGGCTCTCGGTTAATAGGTTAGTCCCAAAAATAATATAAACTTGCAGATTAATGCCTATTAAAGATCCAAAAGAGATAATATAATACCATGGAACAATCAAAAATTATAGATACGTTGGAGACATATCAAGCATCCCCAAGCTTAATTCCCGCTCGTCCTCGAGTAGGTAAATGATAAAAACAGGATTTTTTATGTGGAATGCTACCTAACATATTCATCCATGTAATTTTCTTTATTGTGGCATGAATGTTAAGATCCGAAAGATTCAAAACAAAAGTTTAATATTGACATAAAAACAGTAATACGTCAAGCGTACTAACAAACCAATCATGTCTTCTCAAAATAATATTTGCCAAAGAAAGCTATCCCTACAAAATCATATAGTCTGGCTATGCTCTATCTTCATCACACAGAATATTGAAATCATGCACAACCTCGATGACAAGCCAAGAAATTGTTTCTTACTTTTGATGTTCTCAAACTTTTTCAATCTTCACGCAATACATGAGCATGAGCCATGGATATAGCACTATGGTGGAATAGAGTATGGTGGTTTTGGAGAAGACAAAAAAAGGAGAAGATAGTCTCACATCAACTAGGCATATCAACGGGCTATGGAGATGCCCATCAATAGATATCAATGTGATTGAGTAGGGATTGCCATGCCACGGATGCGCTAGAGCTATAAGTGTATGGAAGCTCAAAAAGAAACTAAGTGGGTGTGCATCCACCTTGCTTGCTCACAAAGACCTAGGGCAATTTGAGAAAGCCCATCATTGGTATATACAAGCCAAGTTATATAATGAAAAATTCCCACTAGTATATGAAAGTGACAAAATAGGAGACTCTCTATCATGAAGATCATGCTGCTACTTTGAAGCACAAGTGTGGAAAAAGGATAGCAAGATTGCCCCTTCTCTCATTTTCTCTCATTTTTTTATTTTTTTTATTTGGGCCTTTCTCCTTTTTTATGGCCTCTTATTTATTTATTTTTTGCCTGGAGTCTCATCCCGACTTGTGGGGGAATCATAGCCTCCATCATCCTTTCCTCACATGGGACAATACTCTAATAATGAAGATCATCACACTTTTATTTACATACAACTCAAGAATTATAACTCTATACTTATGACACAATATGACTCTATGTGAATGCCTCCGGCGGGGTATCAGGATGTGCAATGACTCGAGAGTGACATGCATGAAAGAATTATAAACGGTGGCTTAGCCACAAATACAATGTCGACTACATGATCATGCAAAGCAATATGACAATGATGGAGCGTGCAATAATAAACAGAACGGTGGAAAGTTGCATGGCAATATATCTCGGAATGGTTATGTAAATGCCATAATAGGTAGGTATGGTGGCTGTTTTGAGGAAGGTATATGGTGGGTGTATGGTACCGACAAAAGTTGCGTGGTACTAGAGAGGCTAGCAATGGTGGAAGGGTGAGAGTGTGTATAATCCATGGACTCAACATTAGTCATAAAGAACTCACACCCTATTGCAAAAATTTATTAGTTATCGAAACGAAGTACTACGTGCATGATCCTAGGGGGGTAGATTGGTAGGAAAAGACCATCGCTCGTCCCCGGCCACCACTCATAAGGATGACAATCAATAAATAAATCATGCTCCGACTTCATGACATAACGGTTCACCATACGTGCATGCTACGGGAATCACAAACTTTAACACAAGTATCTCTCAAATTCATAACTACTCCACTAGCATGACTCTAATACCACCATCTTCATATCTCAAAACAATCATAAAGAATCAAACTTCTCATAGTATTCAATGCACTTCATATGAAAGTATTTATTATATCCCTCTTGGATGCCCATCATATTAGGACTAAATTTATAACCAAATCAAATTACCAAGCTCTTCTAAAAGACTCTCAAAATAATATAAGTGAAGCATGAAAGTTCAACAATTTCTATAAAATAAATCCACCGCCGTGCTCTAGAAAGATATAAGTGAAGTACAAGAGCAATATTGTCTAGCTCAAAAGATATAAGTGAAGCACATAGATTATTCTAGTAAATCATGATTCATGTGTGTCTTTCCCAAAAGGTGTGTACAAAAAGGGTGATTGTGGTAAGCTAAAAAGCAAAGACTCAAATTATACAAGACGCTCCAAGCAAAACACATATCATGTGGTGAATAAAAATATAGCCTCAAGTAAAGTTACCAATGGACGAAGACGAAAGAAGGTATGCCTTCCGGGGCATCCCCAAGCTTAGGCTTTTAGTTGTCCTTTAATGTTACCTTGGGATGCCATGGGCATCCCCAAGCTTAGGCTCTTGCCACTCCTTATTCCATAGTCCATCAAATCCTTACCCAAAACTTGAGAACTTCACAACACAAAACTCAACAAAAAATCTCATGAGCTCCATTAGTACAAGAAAATAAATCACCACTTTAAGGTACTATTGCAAACTCATTCTTTATTTATATTGGTGTAATATATACTGTATTCCAACTTTTCCATGGTTCATACCCCCCGATACTACCCATAGATTCATCAAAATAAGCAAACAACACGCAAAAACCAGAATCTGTCAAAAACAGAACAGTCCGTAGTAATCTATAACTCTCGAATACTTCTGTAACTGCAAAAATCCTGGTGCATTAGGAATACTTGAGCAATCTGTGTACCAATCCAGAGCAAAAAGAATCAGATGAAAAGCACATTTCTGTGAATTATGAAAACTAATTTACTGGGCGCAAAAGTTTCTGATTTTCAGCAGGATCAACACAACTATCACTGTAAGCTATCCTAAAGGTTACACTTGGCACAAACACTAATTAAAAGATAAAACCACATCTAACCGGAGGCTAGATGAATTATTTATTACTAAACAGGAACAAAAAGCAAAGAACGAAAATAAAATTGGGTTGCCTCCCAACAAGCGCTATTGTTTAACGCCCTTAGCTAGGCATAAAAATGCGAATAGATCTAAATATTGTCATCTTTGGTATGCAATCCATATGTGGCTCTCATAATAGATTCATATGGCAATTTTTTTTCTTCCTAGGAAAGTGTTCCATGCCTTTCCTTAAGGTAAATTGGAATCTGATGTTTCCTTCTTGCATATCAATAATTGCACCAATCGTTCTAAGAAAAGGTCTACCAAGAATAATAGGACATGTAGGATTGCAATCCATATCAAGAACAATGAAATCTACGGGCACATAATTCCTATTTGCAATGATAATAACATCATTGATCCTTCCCATATGTTTCTTAATAGTGGAATCCGCAAGATGCAAATTTAAACAACAATCATCAAATTCACGGAAACCTAACACATCACACAAAGTTTTTGGATCGTGGAAACACTAGCACCCAAATCACACAAAGCATGGCATTCGTTGTGGCCCCCCGGCTCAGAGCGACCGGTTTACCTTGCATTGCAAACCCAGATATCATGTCTTCTGGCAATACCCATCATCTTGGTGCATAAATCACCGCTTTTTGGAAACTAGTGGAAGCATAGTGTGACATTACATCAAGTAGCGAGGCCAAGCGGCAAACTCGGTGCGGCTGAACAATATGTACATTATCTAGTGAACATAAAGGTGCCTCAAGCACGACATCTACATGGCAGCGGAACTAAGATGTAGCGGGACTCTATAGTATAGGGACACCGATGTGGACATGGTCTAGACACGGCAGCACTCCAATCCAGTTAGACTTTCATGAAATCTGGAATCACACGCCAGGTCAGTACATTGAATGTACTTGCAAGCTCACAGCAAACAAAACCATAATGACAAACAATATCATGACATTTAATCAAGTTAAATGCAAACATCAACATGCTACTCATGCAGTGAAACCAAACTTGTGCACTGAGTCACTCGGACTCTCTCTTACCAACAGGTTGCATCACAACCGAAAAGTGATCACGATGGATCACGAACGGAACCATACTTGGTTCAATGGGTTACCTCGTAACCAAACAGTGATCCCTCCCTGATCATAAGTGATACCACAACAGTCAGTCTCACTGACATCATTATAATACAACCAATGCAATGCAAATAACTTAGTGTGCAAGATTTATTTATGAAAGTTGATCCATGGTGTGACTTACTTACGAACTGGGCCCTTATCCGCTTGGGCGAATATCGATAGACAAATACACTCTACAGAGGTAGCGCACTTTACCCACACTACGGAACCCATGGCCTCACACTCCCATTCGGGTGGACCAACGACATTCCGACAGAACTCTCCCATTGCCATGACACTCTTACGGCCACTCCAACAAACTCCCCACTGGGATTAGTCATGGGTGACCGAGCCTACCAAAGGCAAAACAACCACTATCGTGGCAAATAAATAGTCCCAAACGGGGACAATGTACCACAACAACAGGTCCACAAGGTTATGTCTGCTTACCGGGCCAGGGTAACGCATGCCCATAACCTTCCCTCGTTGAAGGTACCAACAAAAGGCATGACAACAGAATGACTAACGGCCTCCCCATACTAAGGCAAATTTGGTTGCACTTGTCAGCTCGATTCAGTGGCACCATGACCCGACCAACTTTATGTTCAAGTTCAATTATCATCAGGTTTACACTATATGCCATGCATATGCAACCATATATCATGCATCATATATAACTAAGAAATAACATATCAACTTCATTCAAATGTCTACTTGCGCAAACTCAACTTTAAACATTTCTGGTTATTTATACGCATCACTTTAGTTGGCATTTATCAAATAAAGCTCATTATGCATATAAGAAAAATAATACCGATGATCATATTTTTATAGCCATGGCAAACTTACTTAGTTCAACTACTCAAGATATATCTCACTAGTTCAAGCATTCATTTCTGTTAACTAAGCATTTTGATCATGACAAACTAAATAGCACAAGCATTATTTATTATAATACTATATGCAATGAATATCATATAAATTCAAGTAAAAAATCATGGATATTGCAAAGACACCATGACAATGTTATCGTGGCTTGCCTTACCGCGGAGGAGCTTCACACTCCTCTTGGATACCTTCAAGACAAGCTTCACCTTCTGAAAATAAATCAAATGACAAAAAGAAAATATCAAGAACACTTCTGAAAATTGAAGGAAATATGCCCTAGAGGCAATAATAAAGTTATTATTTAGTTCCTTAATTCATGATAAATGTTTATTATTCATGCTAGAATTGTATTAACCGGAAACTTAGTACATGTTTGAATACATAGAAAAAACATATAGTCCCTAGTGTGCCTCTACTTGACTAGCTCGTTAACCAAAGATGGTTATGTTTCCTAACCATAGACATGTGTTGTCATTTGATGAACGAGATCACATCACTAGGAGAATGATGTGATGGACATGACCCATCTGTTAGCTTAGCATTATGACCGTGTTAGTTTCATTGCTACTGCTTCTTCATGACTTATACAAGTTCCTTAGACTATGAGATTATGCAACTCCCAAATACCGGAGGAACACTTTGTGTGCTAATAAATGTCACAATGTAAAAGGGTGGTTATAAAGGTGCTCTACAGGTGTCTCCGAAGGTGTTTGTTGGGTTGGCATAGATTGAGATTAGGATTTGTCACTCTGTGTTTCGGAGAGGGATCTCCAGGCCCTCTCGGTAATACTCATCATTATAAGCCTTGCAAGCATTGTGACTAATGAGTTAGTTGCGGGATGAAGTTTTATGGAACGAGTAAAGAAACTTGCCGGTAACGAGATTGAACTAGGTATTGAGATACCGACGATCAAATCTCGGGCAAGTAACATACCGATGACAAAGGGAACAACGTATGTTGTAATGTGGTTTGACTGATAAAGATCTTCATAGAATATGTAGGAACCAATATGAGCATCCAGGTTCCGCTATTGGTTATTGACCGGAGATGAGTCTCGGTCATGTCGCCATAGTTCTCGAACCCATAGGTCCGCACGCTTAACGTTCGATGACGATTTGTATTATGAGTTATGTGATTTGATGTACCTAAGGTAGTTTGGAGTCCCAGATGAGATCATGCACATGACGATGAGTCTCGAAATGGTCGAGACGTGAAGATTGATATATTGGAAGGCTATATTCAGACATCGAAAGGTTCCGAGTGATTCGGGTATTTTTCGGAGTACCGGAGAGTTACAGGAATTCGTATTAGGCCTTAATGGGCCATACGGATAATGAGAGAAAGGCCTCAAGGGTGGTCGCGCCCTTCCCCATGGACTGGTCCGAATTGGACTAGGGAAGGGGGCCGGCCCCTTCCTTCCTTCCTTCTCCATCTCCCTTCCCCTTTTCCTATTCCATGTGGGAGGTGGAATCCTACTAGGACTAGGGAGTCCAAGTGTAGTGACCAGACCTCAAACGGTCAAGTCTCTGTGCATCAGTGTCATCCCTAGATCGATATTGCTGTCACACACAGTACTCGAGGATTTATAACAGAGTTTCAATCACACACTTATTACATCGAGTCCTCATAAAGAGTATTATTACATAAATAAATCATGGTTGAAGGACATCTAGACTAGATAACAGCGGAAGCTTCGAAGGTAAATGAGTCCATCAACTCCAATGACATAGCTAAGTGCAAAACAACGACCTATCACACCTTTTTTGTCGTCTGAGTAGTCTGCAACATAAGACGTTGCAGCCCAAAACGGGTCACCACATGGAATATGCTGGCATAGTTACACTGTAAAGCAATGATAGTGCAAGAACTATATCCACATGCAATATTTGGCTGGTGGAGGCTGTAAGTTCCATGGTTTTGCATATAGCTAGTTTTTCCCTACAACAAAGGAATAAATTTATTTAACTACTCCCATGTTGCCCATTATTTGAGAAGGTAACCCGAACTCAAATCCCAATTAAAACTATCATCATTAACCCAACATCATAATTAATTAAAGTAACGTGATGAGATCACATCAATAGATTCAAGTACTAGATAATCAAGACGTCCATAACTGGGGAGACGGCAAACCATGATTAGTTTATACACTTTGCAGAGGTTTGCGCACCTTTCCCCACAAGACTCGACCGCATCCATGATCGGATGATCAAGACATATCCTTTCTGAAGCATTAACTCTCTACTCCGGGTAGACAGTACCACCTACAACCCTCTACATCTGCTAGTCTACCTCTTCAAGAGCTCACGCAACTTACTCAACTATGCCAGAGCCCATAATGGCTTGTGGCTGCACACGGAAGTTTCTAGCATGAATAATCTTATGATCCCTTTGAGCCTAGGTGGCATTCCATAGGATAGTCACACGGGTGCTCCGGGATTTCCAAAACAGACAACACTGGGTACTCCAGGTGCCTCAACCAATCCACCCAGGTGTGTATTAAAGTTGCCACCTTAATGTTATCGAATTAAAATAACTCTCAAACTTCCATGTGTGAATCACGATCCAGTCCCTGTCTACGAGCATGGCTAAGCAATAATAAGCATAATGTATATTCCCGGGGTGATCAAAAAGGTATTAGGTTCCTACCTCAAACACTACAACATTTTTCTGGCCTAAAATGCAATTTTGAAAAATGCATATTTTTCTAATTCAAATAAAATAGTAATAAAATACCAGAAAAGATAATAATTTGATTTTAAAATTCTTTCTCCAATATTTCTCTTAATTTGAAGAAGTCATATTATCTTCTCTCATTTATTTTTAATATTGGAAATAATTGGAGAGAAAAATAATAAAACCAAATTGATCCTTTTCTTCAAATATGAATTTTGTGAAACCTCCAACTCTCTCCGTGGGTCCTTGGGTTGCTTAAGATTTCCAGGATAACAACTAAAATGCAAGAATAAATATGGTATGCAGATGATGATCTATGTATAACATCCAAATTGAAAATCGGGATGTTAAACCTAGTAAGACTCCACACTTTGGGCGCGCCCTATGAGGGTCGGCCTCCTCCTCCCTCCATCCTTTATATACGTGGCCAGGGGGCACCCCATAGATACACAAGTTGACATTGTTTAGCCATGTGTGGTTTCCCACTGCACAGTTACACACCTCGGTCATATCGTCGTAGTGCTTAGGCGAAGCCCTGCACCGGTAACTTCATCATCATCGTCACCACGCCGTCGTGCTGATGAAACTCTCCCTCGGCCTAAACTGGATCAAGAGTACGAGGGACATCCCCGAGCTGAACATGTGCTGATTGCGGAGGTGCCGTATGCTACGTCTTGAGCTTGCGTTGGTTTTCCTTGAAGAGGAAAGGGTGATGCAGCAATAGTAGCGTAAGTATTTCCCTTAGTTTTTGAGAACCAAGGTATCAATCCAGTAGGAGGCTCCTCAAAAGTCCCATGCACCTACACAAAGAAACAAGAACTCGCAACCAACACAATAAAGGGGTTTCAATCCCTTCACGGCCACTTGCGAAAGTGAGATCTGATAGAGATAGTACGATAAGATAAATATATTTTTGGTATTTTATAATATAGATAGGAAAAGTAAAGATGCAAATAAAAGTAAATTGAAAGCTTATATGATAAAAGATAGACCCGGGGGCCATAGGTTTCACTAGTGGCTTCTCTCAAGATAGCATAAGTATTACGTTGGGTGGACAAATTACTATCGAGCAATTGATAGAAAAGCGAATAATTATGAGATTATCTAGGCATGATCATGTATATAGGCATCACGTCCGTGACAAGTAGACCGACTCCGACCTGCACCTACTACTATTACTCCACACATCGACCGCTATCCAGCATGCATCTGGAGTATTAAGTTTATAAAGAAAAGAGTAACGCATTAAGAAAGATGACATGATGTAGAGGGATAAACTCATGCAATATGATATAAAACCCATCTTTCTATCCTCGATGGCAACAATACAATACGTGCCTTGCTGCCCCTGCTATCACTGGGAAAGGACACCGCAAGATTAAACCCAAAGCTAAGCACTTCTCCCATTGCAAGAAAGATCAATCTAGTAGGCCAAACCAAACTGATAATTCAAAGAGACTTGCAAAGATAACTTAATCACACATAAAAGAATTCAGAGGAGATTCAAATATTTCTCATAGATAAACTTGATCATGAACCCACAATTCATCGGATCTCAACAAACACACTGCAAAAAGAGTTACATCGAAGAGATCTCCAAGAAGATCGAGGAGAACATGGTATTGAGATTCAAAGAGAGAGAAGAAGCCATCTAGCTAATAACTATGGACCCGAAGGTTTGTGGTAAACTACTCACAACTCGTCGGAGAGGCCTTGGTGTGATGTAGAGGCCCTCCCTGATCGACTCCCCCTTCGGCAGAGCGTCGGCGAAGGCTCCAAGATGGGATCTCGAGGATACAGAAGGTTACGGCACTGGAATTAGGCTTTCTTGGTCTGTTCTGATGTTGTCGGGGTACGTGGTTATATATAGGAGGAAGAAGTAGGTCGGTGGACGCCCGAGGGGCCCACGAGATAGGGGGGCATGCCTAGTAGGGGGGCGCCCTCCACCCTTGTGGCCGCCTTGGCTGTTGCTTGACTTCCACTCCAAGTCCTCTGGATCACGTTCGTTCCAAAAATCACGCTCCCGAAGGTTTCATTCCATTTGGACTCCGTTTGATATTCCTTTTCTTCAAAACACTGAAATAGAAAAAAAACAGCAATACGGGTTGGGCCTCCGGTTAGTAGTTTAGTCCCAAAAATGATATAAATATGTAAACTAAAGCCCATAAACATCCAAAATGGGTAATATAATAGCATGGAACAATAAAAAATTATAGATACGTTGGAGACGTATCAAGCATCCCCAAGCTTAATTCTTGCCCGTCCTCGAGTAGGTAAATGATAAAAATAGAATTTTTGATGTGGAATGCTACCTAGCATAATTCTCAATGTAATTTTGTTTATTGTGGCATGAATGTCAGATCCAAATGATTCAAAATAAAAGTTTGTATTGACATAAGAAATAGTAATACTTCAAGCATACTAATCAAAGCAATCATGTCTTCTCAAAATAACATGGCTAAAGTAAGTTCATCCCTACAAAATCATATACTTAGGTCATGCTTAATTTTCGTCACAAAAAAATGCTCCCATCTTATACACCCCCGATGACAAGCCAAGCAATTGTTTCGTACTTAAATAATCTCAAACTTTTTCAACTTTCACGCAATACATGAGCATGAGTCATGGATATAGCACTATGGGTGGAATAGAATATGATGATGGGGATTGTGTGGAGAAGACAAAAAAGGAGAAAGTCTCACATTGACGAGGATAATCAACGGGCTATGGAGATGCCCATCAAGTGATGTCAACATGAGGAGTAGGGATTGCCATGCAACGGATGCACTAGAGCTATAAATGTATGAAAGCTCAACAAAAGAAACTGGTGGGTCTGCATCCAACTTGCTTGCTCACGAAGACCTAGGGCATTTTGAGGAAGCCCATCGTAGGAATATACAAGCCATGTTCTATAATGAAAAATTCCCACTAGTATATGAAAGTGACAACATATGGGACTCGCTATATGAAGAACATGGTGCTACTTTGAAGCACAAGTGTGGAAAAGGATAGTAACATTGCCCCCTTTTTATTTCTATTTTCTATTTTCTCCTTTTTCTTCTGTTTTTGCGCCTTTCTTTTTTTTCTTTTGGCCTTTCTTTTTTTCCTTTTTTTTTCTTCTTGGCCTTTCCTTTTTTTGGCCTTTCCCTTTTTTTATTTGGGGACAATGCTCTAATAATGATGATCATCACACTTTTATTTATTTACAACTCATGAATTACAACCCAAAACTAGAACAAGATATGACTCTATATGAATGCCTCCGGCGGTTTACCGGGATGGGCAATGAATCAAGAGTGACATGTATGAAAAATTATACATGGTGGCTTTGCCACAAATACGATGTCAACTACATGATCATGCAAGGCAATATGACAATGATGATGCGTGTCATGATGATAAACAGAACGGTGGAAAGTTGCATGGCAATATATCTCGGAATGGCTATGGAAATGCCATAATAGGTAGGTATGGTGGCTGTTTTGAGGAAGATATAAGGAGGTTTATGTGTGATAGAGCGATCGTATCACGGGTTTGGATGCACCGTAAGTTTGCACCAACTCTCAAGGTGAGAAAGGGCAATGCAGTGCATCAAGAGGCTAGCAATGATGGAAAGGTGAGAGTGCGTATAATCCATGGACTCAACATTAGTCAAAAAAGAACTCATATACTTATTGCAAAAATCTACAAGTCATCAAAAACCAAGCACTATGCGCATGCTCCTAGGGGGATAGATTGGTAGGAAAAGACCATCGCTCGTCCCCGACCGCCACTCATAAGGATGCACAATCTAAGAACACCTCATGTTTCAAATTTGTTACACAACTTTCACCATGCGTGCATGCTATGGGACTTGCTAACTTCAACACAAGCATTCTTTAAATTCTTAATCACCCAACTAGCATGACTCTAATATCACTACCCCCATATCTCAAAACAATTATCAAGTATCAAATTGATCATAGCATCCAATTCACTTCCTATGATAGTTTTTATTATACCCAACTTGGATGCCCATCATTCTAGGACCAATTTTATAACCATAGAAAATACCATGCAGTCCTAAGAGACTCTCAAAATGATATAACTGAGGCATGAGAGACTAACAATGTCTACAAAATTAAGCCACCTTCATGCTCTAAAAGATTTAAGTGAAGCACTAGAGCAAAACTATGTATCTCAAAAGATATAAGTGAAGCACATAGAGTATTCTAATAAATTCTAATCAAGTGGGCTTCTTCCCAAAAGGTGTGTACAGCAAGGATGATTGTGGTAAACTAAAAAGCAAAGACTAATATCATACAAGACGCTACAAGTTAAAACACATATCATCTGGCGAATAAAAATATAGCTCCAAGTACAGTTAACGATAAACAAAGACGAAAGAGGGGACGCCTTCCAGGGCATCCCCAAGCTTAGGCTTTTGGCTATTCTTGAATATCTTTGGGTGCCATGGGCATCCCCAAGCTTAGGCTCTTGCCACTCCTTATTCCATAGTCCATCAAATCTTTACCCAAAACTTGAAAACTTCACAACACAAAACTCAACAGGAAATCTCATAAGCTCCATTAGTGCAAGAAAGAAAAACCACCACATAAGGTACTTAATGAACTCATTCTTTATTTATATTGGTGTTAAACCTACTGTATTCCATGGTCTCTGTGGTTCATACCCATACATACTAGCCATAGATGCATCAAAATAAGCAAACAACACATGAAAGACAGAATCTGTCAAAAACAGAACACACTGTAGCAATCTGTAAGTACCGAATACTTCTGGAACTCTAACAATCCTACCAAAATAGGAAATCCTGGGAAATTTGTCTATTGATCCACAGAAAAAATAAGCAACACCAAAGCACTTTTCTGTGAATTACTAAAAGTATTTTCGTGCGCTCCAAGTTTCTGTGTTTCAGCAGAATCAAATTAAGTATCACCATAGGTTATCCTATAGGTTCTACTTGGCACAAACACTAATTAAAACATGAAAACACATCTAAACAGAAGGTACATGCAAAAATTTATTACTAAACAGAAGCGAAAACAAAAAATCATAAAATAAAATTGGGTTGCCTCCCAACTAGCGCTATCGTTTAACGCCCCTAGCTAGGCATAAAAGCGAGGATAGATCTAAGTAGTGCCATCTTTGGCACTCAATTCATAAGTAGCTCGGATGATAGATTCATAAGGTAATTTAACTTTCTTTCTTGGGAAGTGCTCCATGCCTTTCCTTAATGGGAATTTGAATCTAATATTCCCTTCCTTCATATCAATAATCGCACCAATCGTTCTAAGGAAAGGTCTACCAAGAATAATAGGACAAGAAAGATTGCAATCTATATCAAGAATGATAAAATCTAAGGGCACCAAATTCCTATTTGCAATAATGAGAACATCATTGATCCTTCCCATTGGCTTTTTAATGGTGGAATCCGCAAGGTGCAAATTTAAAGAGCAAACATCAAGATCATGGAGACCTAGAATATCACATAAAGTTTTCGGAACCGTGGAAACACTAGCACCCAAATCACATAAAGCATAACACTCGTGATCTTTAATTTTAATCTTTATAGTAGGTTCCTACTCACCATAAATTTTCTAGGTATAGAAACTTCCAAATTAAGTTTTTCATCATAAGATTGCATCAAGGCATCAACAATATGTTTGGTAAAAACTTTATTTGGACTATAAGCACGAGGAGAATTCACAACGGATTGCAAATAGGAAATAAAATCTTCTAAAGAACAATTATCATAATTAAATTCCTTGAAATCCAAGATAGTGGGTTCAATCCTATTTAAAGTCTTGACCTCTCCAATCCCACTTTTATCAATTTTAGCATCAAGATCTAAAAACTCTGAATCATTTGGGCGTGTTTTAACTAAAGTTGACTCATCTCCAGTCCCATCATTATTAAGATTCATATTGCAAAACAAAGATTTAATAGGGGACACATCAATAACTTTAAGATCTTCATCATTATTTTTATGGAAACTAGAAGAACACGCCTTTACAAAGCAAGCTTTCTTAGCACGCAATCTAGCGGTTCTTTCTTTGCACTCATTAGTGGAAATTCTCGTAGCTTTGAGGGACTCATTGATATCATGCTTAGGAGGAGTAGATCTAAGTTTCAAAGAATCAACATCAAGCGGAAGTCTATCAATGTTCCTAGCCAAATCATCAACTTTAAGAAATTTTTCTTCAAGCATGGCATTAAAATTCTTTTGAGAGATCATAATTTTTTCACACTATTCTCAAAATCAGAGGGCATCTTATTATAATTACCATAATAATTATTGTAGGAATTTCCATAATTATTAGAGGAATTACTAGGGAACGGTCTAGGATTAAAGTTTCCTCTATAAGCATTGTTAGCAAAATTATTCCTACCAACAAAATTCACATCCATAGATTCATTATTATTCTCAATCAAAGTAGACAAAGGCATATCATTGGGATCAATAGAAGCACTCTTAGTAGCAAACAATTTAATAAGTTCATCCATCTTTCCACTCAAAACGTTAATTTCTTCTATAGCATGCACTTTCTTACTAGTAGATCTTTCGGTGTGCCATTGAGAATAATTAGCCATAATATTATCAAAGAGTTTTGTAGCTTCTCCTAAGGTGATTTCCATAAACGTGCCTCCCGCGGCCGAATCTAAAATATTTCTAGAAGCAAAATTCAATCCGGCATAAATTTTTTGTATGATCATCCATAAATTCGAACCATGAGTAGGGCAATTGTGAATCATAAATTTCATTCTTTCCCAAGATTGGGCAACATGCTCATGATCAAGTTTAAAATTCATAATATCGTTCCTAAGAGAGATGATCTTAGCGGGAGGAAAATACTTAGAGATAAAAGCATCTTTGCGCTTATTCAATGAATCAATACTATTCTTAGGCAAAGACGAAAACGAAACTTTAGCATGATCTCTAAGTGAAAACGTAAATAACTTCAATTTAACAATATCATTATCTGTATCTTTCTTCTTTTGCATCTCACACAAATCAACAAAGTTGTTTAGACGGGTAGCGGCATCTTCACTAGGAAGGCCGGAGAATTGATTTTCCATAACAAGATTCAGCAAAGCAGCATTGATTTCACAAGACTCAACATCATTAAGAGGAGCAATCAGAGTACTAAGGAAATCATTATTATTGGTACTGGAAAGGTCACACAATTTGGTATTATCTTGCGCCATAGCGACAAGTAATCCAGCACACAAGCAAACAAAAAGGCAAGCGAAAGAGAGAGGAGATTGGGAAAGAGACGGCGAATAAAACGACAAGGGTGAAGTGGGGGAGAGGAAAACGAGAGGCAAATGGCAAATAATGTAAATGCGAGGGAGATGAGTTGTGATGGGTACTTGGTATGTCTTGACTTGAGCGAAGACCTCCCCGACAACCGCAAGATTGAACCCAAAGCTAAGCACTTCTCCCATTGCAAGAAAGATCAATCTAGTAGGCCAAACCAAACTGATAATTCGAATAGACTTGCAAAGTTAACTTAATCACACATAAAAGGATTCAGAGGAGATTCAAATATTTCTCATAGATAAACTTGATCATAAACCCACAATTCATCGGATCTCGACAAATACACCGCTAAAAGAGTTACATCGAATAGATCTCTAAGAAGATCGAGGAGAACGTGGTATTGTGATTCAAAGAGAGAGAAGAAGCCATCTAGCTAATAACTATGGACCCGAAGGTCTGTGGTAAACTACTAACAACTCATCGGAGAGGCCTTGGGGATGATGTAGAGGCCCTCCGTGATTGACTCCCCCTCCGGCGGAGCGCCGGCAAAGGCTCCAAGATGGGATCTCGCGGATACAGAAGGTTACGGTGGTGGAATTTGGTTTTCGTGATCTACTTTGATGTTCTTGGGGTACATGGGTATATATAGGAGGAAGAAGTAGGTCGGTGGATGCTCGAGGAGCCCACAAGATAGGGAGGCACGCCCAGTAGGGGGGCGCCCTCCACCATCGTGGCTGCCTTGGCTGTTGCTTGACTTCCACTCCAAGTCCTCTGGATCACGTTCGTTCCAAAAATCACACTCCCGAAGGTTTCATTCCATTTGGACTCCGTTTGGTATTCCTTTTCTTCGGATACTAAAATAGGCAAAAAAAAACAGCAATACGAGCTGGGCCTCCGGTTAGTAGGTTAGTCCCAAAAATGATATAAATATGTAAAGTAAATCCCATAAACATCCAAAACGGGTAATATAATAGCATGGAACAATAAAAAATTATAGATACGTTGGAGACGTATCACCGTACATTCGGTGCTAAGATCGGTCGGATCCTGAAGACGTACGACTACATCAACCGCGTTGTCATAACACTTCCGTTTTGGTGTACGAGGGTAGGTGGACACACTCTCCCCTCTTGTTGCTATGCATCACCATGATCTTTTGTGTGCGTAGGAAACTTTTTGAAATTACTACGTCCCCAACAAAAATTACCAGAAATTCTAGGCAGCAAAGAAAATCCCATCTTCTGTGGCCTGCTAGGATTTTCCAGTAAGAACAGAATTCAAAAAGAATCAACTCATTTGGACTTGTAGAATAAAAGTTACACCTAGTCAAAGTTCTGGTCAAATTTTAACTAAATTTGAATTAAAATAAAAACCAGGGGGGTGACGTCGAAGGCGTAAACCGGCTGGGCGCCACCACTCATACCGCTTTTGACGCAACCTGAGTGGCTGACAGTGAGCCCCAGCGGTCAGGCTGGAGGGGGAGGGGGAGAGAAGCAGAGTCGGGCGGCGCTGCGACGGTGCTTTCTCCGGTGAGGAGAGCCCGGCGATGAGATATAGGAGGATAGGGTTGTAGAGGAGATCAAGGCGCATCTGCCCGTACCCGTAGCGTGGCCAGGGGTGGCCGGACGGTGTTGAATGGATCTCTCCAGCGGTGGCAGCGGGCGCAGCTCGTCGGAGATGGTGGTTCCGGTAAAGCAGGGCCAATCCAGCAGCTCCAACGGCACCAGCACGCACTAGTGGACCACCACGAACACGCCGGAGTGGTCAATGGAGCTCGAGCGGCTCTGGAGAGGGAGGGGGCAGAGGATGGGGATCGCCGGCGACTTCAGGGCGGGGACGGCGGCCAGAGGCCTGCCCGGCCAGGCTGCGGCTTCGTACGGTGGTGTGGAGTTGTGCGGAGTGTGTGTGCGGAGAGAAACGAGCTCGGGGGAGCTCTATTTATAAGCGAGGCTGAGGCGGGGATCGAGAGCTCGCCAAAGCTCTCTGGAGTGTCGCCCAGCGACGAATGGCGTCGGTGAGAGGAGGATTAGACGCCGGAGATCACGCGGGGGCTGTAGACGAGCTACGACGAGCACAGGAGCATGGTACGTGACGAGCACAGGGGCACAGACGCACTGTTGCCTTGGCCGCACCATGCCCATGCTCGCTGCGGCGAGCTCCAGCGTCGGCGAGCTCCAGGGTGGAGTTAATGAGGTGCAAACGAGGATGGGGCGCGATTTGGCAAGATGCGGCAGCCTGGGCAGCGAGCACGCGCGAAACAGAGGAGTTGGCGCACCGCAGAGCGCGTCGGCCGCATGCCAACCCCCTTGGACGAACATGATCACCGCGTGAACTTTGGCATCAGGCTGAGCTAAGCGCAAACACCATGTCTAGCAGGTAGTCCTTAGTGCTTTTGGTTGTTTTGCATGGTTGGCTGGGTCACAGGTGAACTTTGGGATTGGCTTTCTTCCTGGCAAGTTTCTGGACAGAAACTTGTGTGCTTCACTAAGAAATATTTAGTAAGAACTAAAGGTTGTGCTTTGTTGTTTAGGAATATTTTAGTAGGGTAATCAAGCTCACAAAAGATCATCCCCAAAAGATCAAGCAAAAATATACTTGCTGTGCAAAGTGATCATTTTGTCCAGAATATAAATGATTTTCTATAGCAAAAATATTCCAAAAAGTTATGCAATATTTTTGCTTAGGAAGGTGCCCTAGGGTTCAACCAATATTTATGAATTTATTCAGGATTTTTGGAGCAAGAAATCTAGGGGTTGCTTTGGAGCATACTTCTCTGAAATGATTTTCAGGGAAGAAAATGAATGTTTTTCTTTTATGAAAAATATTCCTTGTGCTTTTGTTTTCGTTTTTCAGAGAAGGAAAGGTGAGATGGGTCACTTGGGTGAAAATCAACGGTGGGCCCAAGTGTTCAAGTCCATTTGAATTTATTCAAAAGTCCAAATCCAAAGCAAATGCAAATGGAAGTCCGGAAAAAGGGAGAAGGCAAATCCAGGCTGTCGCAAACCTCCCCCACTTAAGATGAATCTTGTCCTCGATATTCGGTTGCTTGGGAAAACAATTCTGGGTAGGTTGTCCTTAAAAATTCCTCTCTTTCCCAGGTTGCTTCTTCTTCGATGTGATGCTCCCACAGGACCTTGTAAAATTTGATCGCTTTGCTATGTGTGACTGATGTCTACTACATAACCTTTCTTCTTGTAGACGTTGTTGGGCCTGCAAGTGCACAGGTTTGTAGGACAGTAGAAAATTTCCCTCAAGTGGATGACCTAAGGTTTATCAATCCGTAGGAGGCGTAGGATGAAGATGGTCTCTCTCAAGCAAACCTGCAACCAAATAAAAAAAAGTCTCTTGTGTCCCCAGCACACCCAATACAATGGTAAATTGTATAGGTGCACTAGTTCCGCGAAGAGATGGTAATACAAGTGGAAAATAGATAGTAGATAAAGGATTTTGTAATCTGAAATAATAAAAACAGCAAGGTAACTAAAGATAAAACTGAGCGTAAACGGTATTGCAATGATAGGAAACAAGGCCTAGGGTTCATACTATCACTAGTGCAAGTTCTCTCAACAATAATAACATAGATAGATCATATAACAAGCCCTCAACATGCAACAAAGAGTCACTCCAAAGCCACTAATAGCGGAGAACAAACGTAGAGATTATGGTAGGGTACGAAACCACCTCAAAGTTATTCTTTCGGATCAATCTATAAAAGAGTTCGTACTAGAATAACACCTTAAGATACAAATCAACCAAAACCCTAATGTCACCTAGATACTCCATTGTCACCTCAAGTATCCGTGGGCATGATTATATGATATGCATCACACAATCTCAGATTCATCCAACCAACACAAAGTACTTCAAAGAGTGCCCCAAAGTTTCTATCGAAGAGTCAAGAACGTATGCCAACCCCTATGCATAGGTTCCCAATGTCACGAAACCCGCAAGTTGATCACCAAAACATACATCAAGTGGCACATGATATCCCATTGTCACCACAGATAATCACGGCAAGACATACATCAAGTGTTCTCATAAAAGACTCAATCCGATAAGATAACTTCAAAGGGGAAACTCAATTCATCACAAGAGAGTAGAGGGGAAGAAACATCATAAGATCCAACTACAATAGCAAAGCTCGGGATACATCAAAATCGTACCATCGAGGAACACGAGAGAGAACACGAGAGAGAGAGAGAGATCAAACACATAGCTACTGGTACATACCCTCAGCCCCGAGGGTGAACTACTCCCTCCTCGTCATGGATAGCGCCGGGATGATGAAGATGGCCACCAGTGATGGGATCCCCCTCCGGCGGGGTGCCGGGAAGGGCTCTCGAGAGGTTTTTGGTGGCTACAGAGGCTTGCAGCGGCGGAACTCCCGATCTATCTTCTGTTCTGGAAGTTTTATGGTACGTAGGTATATATGGGTGCAGGGGGTACGTCGGTGGAGCTACGGGGGCCCCACAAGGCAGGGGGCGCGCCTGGGGGTGGGCGCGCCCCCACCCTCATGAGCACCTCCCGTATCTTCTGACGTGGGGTCCAAGTCCATCAGGTGGGTTTCCTTCCAAAATAAATTCTCTAGTTGATTTCGTTCCGTTTTGACTCCGTCTGATATTCCTTTTCCTCAGAACACTGAAATAGACATAAAACAACAAATCTGGTCTGGGCCTTCGGTTAATAGGTTAGTCCCAAAAATAATATAAAAGTGGATAATTAAGCCCAATATTGCCCAAAACAGTAGATAAAGTAGCATGGAGCAATAAAAAATTATAGATACATTGGAGACGTATCAAGCATCCCCAAGCTTAATTCCTGCTCGTCCTCGAGTAGCTAAATGATAAAAAAGAATTTTTGATGCGGAGTGATACTTCTGCATAATTTCAATTTAAATCTTCTTAATTGTGGTATGAATATTCAGATCCGAAAGATTCAAGACAAAAGTTCATATTGACACAAAAATAATAATACTTCAAGCATACTAATCAAAGTAATCATGTCTTCTCAGAATAGCATGGCAAAAGAAAGTTCATCCCTACAAAATCACATAGTTAGGCTATGCTTAATTTTTCATCACACAAAGATGTTCCCAACTTCTATACCCCCGATGACAAGCCAAGCAATTGTTTCATACTTAAATAATCTCAAACTTTTTCAACCTTCACGCAATACATGAGCGTGAGCCATGGATATAGCGCTATGGGTGGAATAGAATATGATGATGGGGATTGTGTGGAGAAGACAAAAAAGGAGAAAGTCTCACATTGACGAGGATAATCAATGGGCGGAGATGCCCATCAATTGATGTCAACATGGGGAGTAGGGATTGCAATGCAACGGATGCACTAGAGCTATGAATGCTCAACAAAAGAAAACTAGTGGGTGTGCATCCAACTCGCTTGCTCATGAAGACCTAGGGCATTAGAGGAAGCCCATCGTAGGAATATACCAGCCAAGTTCTATAACATAAAATTCCCACTAGTATAAAAGACAACCTATGAGACTCACTACATGAAGGACGAGGTACTACTTTGAAGCACAATATATGAGACTCACTACATGAAGAACAAGGTGCTACTTTGAAGCACAAGTGTGGAAAAAGAGATAGTAGCATTGCCCTTTTTATTTTATTTTTTATTTTTTTGGGCCTTTCTTTTTTTATTTTGGCCTTTCTCTTTTTTTGGGCCTTTCTTTTTTTTGTTTGGGAAATGCTCTAATAATGATGATCATCACACTTCTATTGATTAAAACATGAGGATTACAACTCGAAACTTAGAACAAGATATGACTCTATATGAATGCATCCGGCGGTGTACCGGGATGGTGCAATGAATCAAGAGTGACTTGTATGAAAAATAATGCGTGGTGGCTTTGCCACAAATACGATGTCAACTACATGATCATGCAATGGCAATATGACAAAAGTAATGTATGTCATGAATATGATGATGGAAGTTGCATGGCAATATATCTCGGAATGGCTATGGAAATGCCATGATAGGTAGGTATGGTGGCTGTTTTGAGGAAGATATAGGGAGGTTTATGTGTGATAGAGCGTATCGTATCACGGGGTTTGGATGCACCGGCGAAGTTTGCACCAACTGTCAAGGTGAGAAAGGGCAATGCACGTGCATCAAGAGGCTAGCAAAGGCGGAAAGGTGAGAGTGCGTATAATCCATGGACTCAACATTAGTCAAAAGAACTCATATAATTATTGAAAAAATTTAGAAGTCATCAAAAATCAAGTACTACGCACATGCTCCTAGGGGGATAGATTGGTAGGAAAAGACCATCGCTTGTCCCCGACCGCCACTCATAAGGATGCACAAGCCAGGTACACTTCATGTTTCAAATTTGTTACACAACTTTAACCATACGTGAATGCTACGGGACTTGCTAACTTCAACACAAGAATTTCTCAAGTTCACAATTACTCAACTAGCACGACTTTGATATTATCACCTCCATATCTCAAAACAATTATCAAGCATCAAACTTATCTTAGTATTCAATTCACTCAAAAGGAAGTTTCATATATCTTGAATACCAAGTATATTAACATTAAGAAAATTACCATGCTATTAACGACTCTCAAAATAATCTAAGTGAAGCATGAGAGATCAACTATTTCTCCAAAATAAAACTACCACCATGCTCTAAAATATATAAGTGAAGCACTAGAGCAACAACAAACTACTCCGAAAGATATAAGTGAAGATCAATGAGTAGCTAAATAATTATGCAACTATGAGAAGACTCTCTCTCATTTAATAATTTCAAATCTTTATACTTTATTCAAATAGCAAGCAAATCTAAAGAAAACTACATTGCAAGGATAGCACAACTCATGTGAAGAAGCAAAAACTTAGGCTCAACCGATACTAACCGATAGTTGTTGAAGAAGAAAGGTGGGATGCCTACCGAGGCATTCCCCAGGCTTAGATGCTTGAGACTTCTTGAAATATTATCTTGGGATGCCTTGGGCATCCCCAATCTTGAACTTTTGTGTCTCCTTAATTCATCTCATATCATGGTTTCTCTTTTCATCAAAAGCTTCATTCACAACAAACTCAACAAGAACTCGTGAGATAGGTTAGTATAAACCAATGCAAAACCTTATCATTTTCTACTGTAACAAATCACTAAAATTATTATTCAACATTGAATACTAAATGTCTCTGCTTATTTAATACTCCCATCCTCAAATAGAATCATTAATCAAGCAAACATATGCAAAAAATGCAACCATAACAGAAATCTGTCAAAACAGTACAGTCTGTAAAGAATGCAAGATTCATCATACTTCCCTAACTCCAAAAATTATGAACTAAAATTTCCACTGTAATAAATTTATCAGAGCTCAATATGCAAAAATATTCAACATTATACCACTCTCTGACTTTTCTAGGGAATTTTTGCAACAGCGGTAAACTTTCTGTTTTCATACAGCAACATGTATACTAGCAAAATAAGCATGGCAAAGGCTATCCTTGACTTCTTTATTGAAACTAAAGATGCAAAACATTAATATAATTAATAGAAAGCAAATACTAACAAAATAAAATGACGCTCCAACCAAAACACATATCATGTGGTGAATAAAAATATAGCTCCAAGTAAAGTTAACGATAGACGAAGACGAAAGAGGGGATGCCTTCCGGGGCATCCCCAAGCTTAGGCTTTTGGCTATTCTTGAATTACCTTGATGGTGCCATGGGCATCCCCAAGCTTAGGCTCTTGCTACTCCTTAGTCCATCGAATCTTTACCCAAAACTTGAAAACTTCACAACACAAAACTCAACAGGAAATCTTATAAGCTCCGTTAGTGAAAGAAAACAAAACCACCACATAGGTACTGTAATGAACTCATTCTAAATTCATATTGGTATAATATCTACTGTATTCCAACTTATCTATGGTTCATACACTCCGATACTACTCATGGATTCATCAAAATAAGCAAACAACACAATGAAAAGAGAATCTGTCAAAAACAGTACAGTCTGTAGTAATTTGTATCAAACGTATACTTCTGGAGCTCTAAAACTCCTACCAACTTAGGAAGTCCTAAGTAATTCGTGTACTAATCCAGAGCAAAAAGAATCAGAGCAGAAGCAAGTTTCTGTGAATTAACTAAACTAATTTACTGGGTGCAAAAGTTTCTGATTTTCAGCAGGATCAACACAACTATCACCGTAAGCCATCCTAAAGGTCTTACTTGGCACTTTATTGAAACAAAACCTATAAAACATGATTACTACAGTAGCATAATCATGTGGACACACAAGAACAGTAAGGATAAATATTGGGTTGTCTCCCAACAAGCGATTTTCTTTAATGCCTTTCTAGCTAGGCATGATGATGACAGTGATGCTCACATAAAAGATAAGAATTGAAACATAACGGGTGCATCATGAAGCATATGACTAGCACATTTAAGTCTAACCCACTTCCTATGCATATGGATTTTGTGAGCAAACAACTTATGTGAACAATAATCAACTTGCATAGGAAGGTAAAACAAGCATAACTTCAAGATTCTAAGTACATAGAGAGGAAACTTGACATTATTGCAACTCCTACAAGCATATGTTCCTCCCTCATAATAATTTTTAGTAGCATCATGAATGAATTCAACAATATAACTAGCACCTAAAGCATTCTTTTCATGATCTACTTGCATAGAAAATTCACTACTCTCCACATAAGCAAAATTCTTCTCATGAATAATAGTGGGAGCAAACTCAACAAAATAACTATCATGTGATTGAAAATTAAGATCAAGATGAGAAGTTTCATGGTTATCATTATTCTTTAAAGCATACGTGTCATCACAATAATCATCATAGATAGGGGCATGCTTTCATCATAGTATTTGCTCATCAAAGCTTGGGGGACAAAAAATATCATCTCCATAAAACATAGCTTCCCCAAGCTTGTGGCTTTGCATATAATTAGCATCATGGATATTCAAGGAATTCATACTAACAACATTGCAATCATGCTCATCATTCACATATTTCATGCCAAGTATTCTATGTAATTCTTCTTCTAGCACTTGAGCACAATTATCCTTTCCATCATACTCACGAAAGATATTAAAAAGGTGAAGCGTATGAGACAAACTCAATTCCATTTTTTGTAATTTTCTTTTATAGACTAACTAGTGCTAAAACAAGAAACAAAAAGATTCGATTGCAAGATCTAAAGATATACCTTCACTTACCTAGCCTCCCCGGCAACGGCGCCAGAAACTGCTTGATGTCTACTACACAACCTTTCTTCTTGTAGACGTTGTTGGGCCTGCAAGTGCACAGGTTTGTAGGACAGTAGCAAATTTCCCTCAAGTGGATGACCTAAGGTTTAACAATCCGTAGGAGGCGTAGGATGAAGATGGTCTCTCTCAAGCAACCCTGCAACCAAATAACAAAAAGTCTCTTGTGTCCCCAACACACCCAATACAATGGTAAATTGTATAGGTGCACTAGTTCAGCGAAGAGATGGTAATACAAGTGCAAAATCGATAGTAGATAAATGTTTTTGTAATCTGAAATAATAAAAAGAGCAAGGTAACTAAAGATAAAAGCGAGTGTAAACGGTATTGCAATGATAGGAAACAAGGCCTAGGGTTCATACTTTCACTAGTGCAAGTTCTCTCAACAATAATAACATAGATAGATCATATAACAAGCCCTCAACATGCAACAAAGAGTCACTCCAAAGCCACTAATAGTGGAGAACAAACGTAGAGATTATGGTAGGGTACGAAACCACCTCAAAGTTATTCTTTCGGATCAATCTATAAAAGAGTTCGTACTAGAATAACACCTTAAGATACAAATCAACCAAAACCCTAATGTCACCTAGATACTCCATTGTCACCTCAAGTATCCACGGCATGATTCCAACCAACACAAAGTACTTCAAAGAGTGCCCCAAAGTTTCTATCGGAGAATAAAGAACGTGTGCTAACCCCTATGCATAGGTTCCCAATGTCACGAAACCCGCAAGTTGATCACCAAAACATACATCAAGTGGCACATGATATCCCATTGTCACCACAGATAATCACGGCAAGACATACATCAAGTGTTCTCATAAAAGACTCAATCCGATAAGATAACTTCAAAGGGGAAACTCAATTCGTCACAAGAGAGTAGAGGGTGAGAAACATCATAAGACCCAACTAAAATAGCAAAGCTCGGGATACATCAAGATCGTGCCATCGAGGAACACGAGAGAGAACACGAGAGAGAGATATCAAACACATAGCTACTGGTACATACCCTCAGCCCCGAGGGTGAACTACTCCCTCCTTGTCATGGATAGCGCCAGGATGATGAAGATGGCCACCGGTGACGGGATCCCCCTCCGTCAGGGTGCCGGGAAGGGCTCCCGAGAGGTTTTAGGTGGCTACAGAGGCTTGCAGCGGCAGAACTCCCGATCTATCTTCTGTTCTGGAAGTTTTAGGGTACGTAAGTATATATGGGTGCAGGGGGTACGTCGGTGGAGCTACGGGGGCCCCACGAGGCAGGGGGCGCGCCCGGGGGGGGGGCGGTGGTGGGCATGCCCCCACCCCCGTGAGCACCTCCCGTATCTTCTGACGTGGGGTCCAAGTCCATCAGGTGGGTTTCCTTCCAAAAATAACTTCTCCAGTTGATTTCGTTCCATTTTGACTCCGTCTGATGTTCCTTTTCCTTGAAACACTGAAATAGGCATAAAACATCAAATCTGGGCTGGGCCTCCGGTTAATAGGTTAGTCCCAAAAATAATATAAAAGTGGATAATAAAGACCAATATTGCCCAAAACAGTAGATAAAGTAGCATGGAGCAATCAAAAATTATAGATACGTTGGAGACGTATTAGTGACCCTTTCTGCCTCATCCAAGATTCTGAACGGTCTCTCCTCATAAGTTAAATATTTGGCAAGCTCAATTTCTGCCATACCAGTCCTCTTCTCGGGTGGTAAAATACACCTTCTCAGCCGTGATACGTGGAACACGTTGTGTACTTCCAACAATTCTGGTGGCAATTCCAACTGATAAGCAACTATGCCAACTCGTGTCATGACAGGGAATGGACCAATATATCTTGGTGCCAATTTGCCTCGGGTCTGAAATCTCTTGAGTTCCTTCATGGGTGGACTCAGAGATACACGTCTTCACCAGGTTCAAAACGGACTTGCCGATGTTTGGCATCATAATAACTTTTCTGTCGTGACTTAGCCAGTTGTAGTCTATCTCGAATTTCCTTGACTTGTTTCTTTGCCTCTAATATCAGATCAGTATCGAAGATACGATTGTCTCTGGTTTGAGACCAATTTAATGGAGTGCGGCACATACGGCCATAAAAAGCTTCAAAGGGTGACATTTTCAGACTAGTTTGAAAACTGTTGTTGTATGACAATTCCGCATATGGAAGACAACCTTCCCATTTGGGTCCATGGGCTAAGGCACATGCTCGAAGCATATCTTCAAGGATTTGATTTACCCACTCGCTCTGACCGTTTGTCTGTGGATGATAGGCGGTGCCATATTTGAGAGCAGTCCCCAAAGTTGGATGGAGTCGGGACCAGAATGCGGAGGTAAACAATAAACCTCGATCAGAATGATTGTTTTTGGCACTCCATGTAGACTGACAATCCGGGATACGTATAACTGTGCAAGTTGATCAGCGCGAAAGGTGGTGCAGATGGGAATAAAGTGAGCCCCTTTAGCCAGCGTGTCCACTATGACCCATATAGCATCATTGCCTTGGTGAGTCCTGGGTAGACCGGTGATAAAGTCCATGCAGACATCATCCCATTTCCATTGCCATACGGGAGAGGTTGGAGAAGTCCAGCAGGTTTCTGGTGTTCCGCCTTTACTTTCTTGCAGATGTCACAACAAGCGACAAAATAAGCGATGTCCCTTTTCATTGCATCCCACCAAAATATCTATCGAAGGTCTTCATACATTTTAGTGCCGCCTGGGTGTATCGAATATGAGGATTCGTGTGCTTCTGCCAAAATTTTCTTCCTCAAATCTGCTTGCTCAGGTACGCATATCCTTCCTCGGAACCCGAGTGTACCCAGTGCGTCCTTTGAGAAATCCTGAGTCTTGCCTTCCTGCAGACGTTTGAGATATCCTTGCAGAATCGTGTTGTCAGCCCGTGCCATGTGAATCTCCTCTTCTAGAGTAGGAGTTACTTCCAAAATATTCGCAAGACCGGCATTTACAATTACCAAGTTAAGCTCAACAATCTCTTGTTGGAGTTCTGGAGGCAAAGATTCCAGCATGGCGTTTAAACTGGCAGGCTTGCGACTGAGGGCATCAGCAACCACGTTGGCTTTTCCTGGATGGTAATTTATTCCCAGATCATAGTCCTTGACCCACTCGAGCCATCTTCATTGTCGAAGGTTTAAGTCCGGCTGGGTAAATATATATTTGAGACTCTTGTGGTCGGTAAATATTTGACATCTCTTTCCAATGAGGTAATGTCTCCAAATCTTTACAGAGTGCACAACAGCGGCTAGTTCGAAATCATGTGTATGATAATTTCCTTCATGAGGTCGTAGTTGGCGAGATGCATAAGCTACCACCTTACCATCTTGCATAAGAACGCACCCAATACCCTTTCTGGATGCGTCGCCATACACATCAAAGCTGCGGTAAATGTCTGGGAGAGCGAGTACTCGTGTTGATGTCAATCTGGTTTTTAGCTCGTTAAAGCTCTGCTCGCAATCCTCGGTCCATTCAAACTTCTTGTCTTTCTTGAGGAGTTCTGTCATTGGCTTGGCAATTTCGAAGAATCCTTCGATGAATCGACGGTAGTATCCGGCTAATCCAAGAAAACTCCGGACTTCAGACACCGTCATGGGTGCTGCCCAATCAAGCACATCTTTCACTTTGCTGGGATCCACTGTGATACCTTCTGCTGATAGAACATGCCCTAGAAATCCAACCTATTTGAACAAAAACTCACACTTGCTGAATTTTGCATACAGCTGATGGTCACGGAGTCTCTGTAAGATTTCTCGGAGGTGTTCCTTGTGTTCTTTGTCACCTTTAGAGTATATGAGAATATCATCGATGGAAACCACCACAAACTTATCCAGGAATTGCATGAACACCATATCCATCATATCCATGAAAAGGCGGGGGCATTTGTGAGACCGAAGGACATCACTGTATATTCATAGAGACCATAACGGGTAGTGAACGTGGTCTTAGGAATATCTTCCTTCTTGATATTCAGTTGATGATATCCGGTCCTTAAATCAATCTTGGAAAATACTTTTGCACCACTGAGCTGATCGAACAAATCATCAATCCTTGGTAGCGGGTATTTGTTCTTGATGGTGACATCGTTCAACTGACGGTAGTCCACGCACATTCTGAGACCATTGTGTTTCTTGTCTACAAATATTGCAGGTGATCCCCATGGTGACGAGCTTGGGCGGATATATCCTTTCTGCAGCATCTCATCCACCTGCTTCTTTAATTCCACGAGTTCAGAGGAAGGCATCCGATAATACTTTTTGTACAACGGTGCAGTCCCAGGTACAAGATCAATTGCAAACTAAAGATCTTTGTTTGGGGGCATTACGGGTAATTCCACCGGGAATACATCGGGAAATTCACTAACCATAGGAATCAGATCCAATTCTTCGGCTACTGCAGTGAAGACCATCTCCCTTTTGGGTATGACTTTGCGGGCATAAAATTTTATGGCGCGCCCTTCCTGATTTGTCAGGGTGACCTCTCGGGTCGCACAATTTATGCGTACTCGATATTGAGTCAACCAGTTCATTCCCAAAATAACATCCAGCTTGGCAGACTCGATGACTATCAAAGTGGTTGGAAAACGGACTTCCTTGATATCAATTTCCAAATTTTTGCAGACCAGGTGGCTTTTGATCACGGATCCAGGGGATTGAACCAGCATACTTCCCAAAAGCGAGCAAGGAAATTTGTTTTGGGGAACGAAACGCCGAGAAATAAAAGAGTGGGAAGCCCCAGATGCAAATAAAATTATTGCAGGTATGTTATTAACGAGAAACATACCAATGACGACTTCGGGATTTTCCAGGGCTTCATCTGCGGAGAGGTTATGAACTTTCCCTTGGACGATCTTCTGGGTATGATATGGACCCATGTGATTGACTTGCGGCCGGAACGGAGTATTTGATTTCTTGGGACACTGCCAGGGATAATGTCCGGTCAGGCCACAATTAAAGCAGGCGTTGTTGCACTGACGCTCCTCGTGCACTGGGTTGGTCACGACATTCTTGACTTGAGTAGTGGTCTTGTTCACACTCTGCTGCCAATTTGGTTTATACTCCACTTGAGTCTGTTGCCAGGTACGGGCCTTCTGTATGGCCTGTCTGTCCTTCTTCGGCTCAAATTTACGCTTGTGGTCATTATTTGTGGGTTGGTTGTCTTGCACAGGCTTGTACTCTGTCTCTGCAATGAGGTCCTTGTTCACCAGAGACTGAAAATATGGAAAGTCGAGCATACAGAGAGCACTCGGTGTTGATTTAATCCTCCAACGAACCTTTCGATCTTCTTTTCTTCCGTGGCCACATCATAGAGGGAATAATGGGACAGATGGTTGAACTTGCGCAAATATTCACTTACTGATGATTTTCTTTAGTGAGACCAATAAATTCGTGTTGCTTGACCTTCGTGGTACCAGCTGGAATATGATACTTGAGAAATTGGTCCTTGAAATTAGTCCACATAATTTCTTCTCCTGCAGGCCATAGAGCTTTAGCATTATCCCACCATATAGCAGTGGCTCCTTCAAGATAGTGGGTGGTGAATGGAACCTTGTCAGCTTCTTTAGTGCGAGCAATCTCAAGTTTCTTCTCAATAGTTCGCAACCATTTGACCGAAACTGGGAGGCTTAGTCCTTTGAAAATCTGACAACTTGGAGTGATGGCCATTATGATTTCCATTCTGCCCAACCATAGCTTGCACTCTTTTTAACAGCCCAATCAGATCATCGTTCCTTGTTTCCTTAAACATGCGCATAATTTGCTGCAGTGGAGGGTGGATTTGGCGGTGGAGGCAGTGGTTGCGGATACGGCTCGGAGAGTGTCATGCCTGTCTTGCTGAGCGACGAACATGGAAATCCTCACAAGCCTGCGTGCTGCTGCCTCCCCGTGTCATCCTATTGTTTTTTTTGCCCAATAAGAGCAACCGTGATGAGAAGCATCCAATCATGGGAAGAAAAGCCAGCGACAAACCCAAAAAAGCAAACAACGAACCGAGAAACACAACGATCTAATAAAAAGTTCCAAGATAATTATGCATAGACTCATACATGAAAGGTAGACATCATGACGGGTGCGACTACTCGCATACATGCATCATGGCTCATACAAGTACATCCGTACATCACATGACCACTGCTGATACTCCGATGCTCTAGGACTCTGCCGGTGCTGCCGGATCCTCTCCTTAGTCAGACCCAGATCCTGAACTGACAACACCAATCAAAACCTCCGAGTTAAAGGTAATGTGATGACGTTGCCTCGGGGGCTCTCCCTCAGGGGTAGGCACCGAATGAGAAGGGGTCATGGGAGCTACGGGGGTTGCAAGAAGAGACGCCCACTCAGTAGGAGCACTATGTGGGTTCACAATCGAGGTGCCCGAGCTACTCGGGGGAGTAACCGGAGAAATAGGCAAGCTAGAACTGGGCACAATATAAGGAGTAAATCCCATAGAAGGCGGACTAGGGTAGGATCTAGCGGTGGCTAAAGCAGAACGAGCATGATTCAGCTATCTAGGCAACTCGTGAATCCAAAAATAACTAGCAGCGATATATCGAGAAAGGTCGCTAGTGTCACTATCAGACTTCAGATCAATGGAATGAAAGCGAACATGACCATCATCATGCAGAGATGGGTAGAAACGAAAACCTGGGTGGTTCTGCATCCGAGCCTCAGCATAGGGTAACTCGACAAGAATCTCGAATGCAGCATACTGGACGGCTGGAGCGGTGGTTGATGCATAACCGCTTCAAGAGGAACGAGTGTAAGAACCCGCTGACGAACTTGTGCGCAGAGTAACCACGACGTGATACTCATACATGGAGTTGTCTAGACGCTTCCGGTACACCCGATATGTTGGGTCGTCACTGTGAGGGTACAGTCGACGCCACACGCTACGATGGAGATGCGGAGAAGTGTAGGGCATCAGCTGCAACTGACATGGATACAGCACCAGAGCCATCTACACTCACAACCATTAACCAGTTAGAAATAACAATAAGTCTTGCAATGCAGCATCCAGATGCAAATACTAACGACACTCAATTAGTAAACTAACTAACATTTTCGCGTGTCGGGGTCTAGCGTGTCCTACAGTCAGCGCGGCTCTGATACCAAGTGTTGTGGCACCCCGACTCAGAGCAACCGGTTTACCTTGCATTGCCAACCCAGAGATCATGTCTTCTAGCAATACACAACATCTTGGTACAGAAATCACCGCTTTATTGAAACTAGTGGAAGCATAGTGTGACATTACATCAAGTATCGAGATCAAGCGGCACACTCGGTGCGGCTGAACAATATGTACATTATTTAGTGAACATAAAGGGGCCTTGAGCACGACATCTACACGGGAGCGGAACAACGACATAGCGGGACTCCATAGCACAGGGACACCGATGTGGACACGGTCGACACTGCAGCACTCTGATCCAATTAGAATTTCTTGAAATCTAGCATAACACGCCAGGTCAGTACATTGAATGTACTTGCAAGCTCACAGCAAACAGAACCATAATGACAAACAGTATCATGACATTTAATCAAGTTAAATATAAACATCAACATGCTATTCATGCAGTGAAACCAAACTTGTGCATTGAGTCACTCGGACTCTCTCTTACCAATAGGTTGCCTCGCAGCCGAGCAGTGATCACGACGGATCACGAACGGAACCATACTTGGTTCAACGGGTTACCTCGTAACCAAATAGTGATCCCTCCTAGATCACAAGTGATACCACAACATTCAGTCTCACTGACATCATTATGATTCAACCAATGCAATGCAAATAACTTAGTGTGCAAGATTTATTTATAAACGTTGATCCATGGTGTGACTGACTTACGAACTGGGCCCTTATCCTCGGGCGCGGCTATCGATAGATTAATACACTCTGTAGAGGTAGTGCACTTTACCCACACCACGGAACACATGGCCTCGCACTCCCACTCGGGTGGACCAACGACATTCCGACAGAACTCTCCCATTGCTATGCCACTCTTACGGCCACTCCGACCAACTCCCCAGTGGGATTAGTCATGGGTGACCGAGCCTACCAAAGGCAAAACAACCACCGTCATGGCAAATAAACAGTCCCAAACGGGGACAAGGTACCATAACAACAACAGGTCCACAAGGTTATGTCTGCTTACCGGGCCAGGGTAACGCACGCCCATAACCTTCCCTCATTGGAGGTACCGACAAAAGGCATGACAACGGAACGACTAACAGCCTCCCCATACTAAGGCAAATGTGGTTGCACTTGTCAGCCCGATTCAGTGGCACCATGACCCGCCGACTTTATGTTCAAGTTCAATTATCATCAGGTTTAACTTGAAAATAAAAATGCTCGAGTCACTATATGCCATGCATATGCAACCATATATCATGCATCATATATCACTAAGAAATAACAGATCAGCTTTATTCAAAGGTCTACTTGCACAAACTCAACTTTAAACATTTCTGGTTCTTTCTTACTTGTTATTTATACTCATCACTTTAGTTGGCATTTATCAAATAAAACTCATTATGCATATAGGAAAAATAATATCGATGTTCATATTTTTATAGCCATGACAAACTTACTTAGTTCAACTACTCAAGCTATATCTCACTAGTTCAAGCATTCATTTATGTTAACTAAGCATTTTGATCATGACAAACTAAATAATAAAAGCATTATTTATTTTAATACTATATGCAATGAATATCATATAAATTCAAGTCGAAAATCATGGATATTGCAAAGACACCATGACAATGTTGTTGTGGCTTGCCTTAGTGCAGAGGAGCTTCACACTCCTCCTGGATTCCTTCAAGACAAGCTTTACCTGCTGAAAATAAATCAAATGACAAAACAAAAATATCAAGAACCCTTCTGAAAATTACCAGAAATTCAAGGCAGCAAAGAAAATCCCATCTTGGGTGTGCTGCTTGGATTTTCCAGTAGGAATAGAATGCAAAAAGAATCAACTCATTTGGACTTGTAGAATAAAAGTTACAGCTAGTCAAAGTTCTGGTCAAATTTGAACTAAAAGAAAAACCAGGCGGTGATGTCAAAGGCGTAAACCGGCTGGGCGCCACCACTCATACCGCTTCGGCCGCGGCCTGAGTAGCTAACAGCGGGCCCCAGCCGTTAGGCCGGAGGGGGAGGGGAGAGAAGCAGAGTCGGGCGGCGCGGCGACGAAGCTTTCTCCGGCGAGGAGTACCCGGCAACGAGATCTAGGAGGATCGGGTTGTAGAGGAGATAGAGCCGCACCTGCCCATACCCGTAGTGTGGCTAGGGGTGCCCAGACAGGGTTGGAACGAAGTTCTCTAGCAGCGGCAGCGGGCGGAGCTCGTCGGAGATGGTGGTTCCGGCGTAGCTGGGCTAGTCCAGCAGCTCCAACGGCACCAGCACGCAGCAGTGGACCACCACAAACACGCCGGAGTGTGCCCGTGCTCGCTGCGGCGACCTCCGGCGTCGGCGAGCGCTATGGTGGAGTTAATGAGGTGAAAACGAAGATGGGGGCGCGATTTGGCAAGGTGCGGCAGCCTGGGCAGTGAGCATGCGCGAAACAGAGGATATGGCGCACTGTAGAGCGCGTCGACCGCATGCAAACCCCCTTGGACGAACGTGGTCACCGTGTGAACTTTGGCATCAGGCTGAGCAAAGCGCAAACAGTATGTCCCGCAGGTAGTCCTTAGTGGTTTCGGTTGTTTAGCTCAGTTGGCTAGGTCATAGGTGAACTATGGGAGTGGCTTTCTTCGTGGCATGTTTTTGGACAGAAACTTGTGAGCCTTACAGAGAAAAATTTAGTGAGAACTAAAGGCTGTGCTTTGGGGTTTAGCAATATCTTAGGAGGGTAATCAAGCTCATAAAAGATCAGCCCCAAAAGATCAAGCAAAAAATATGCTTGCTGTCTAGAACAGAAATGATTTTATATAGCAAAAAAATTCCAAAAAGTTATGCAATATTTTTGCTCAGGAAGGTGCCCTAGGGTTCAAAGAATATTTGTGAATTTATTTGGGATTTTTGAGCAAGAAATCTAGGGGATGCTTTGGAGCATACTTCTCTGAAGTGATTATCAGGTAAGAAAATGAATAACTTTTTTTATGAAAAATAATCCTTGGGCTTTTGTTGCGGTTTTTCACAGAAGTAAATGTGAGTTAGAGGTGGATGTGTCACTTGGGTGAAAATCAAGGGTAGGCCCAAGTGTTCAAGTCCATTTCAATTGATTCAAAACTCCAAATCCAAAGCAAATGCAAATGAAAGTCCGGAAAAAGAGAGAAGGCAAATCCAGGCTGTCACATTCATAATTTTAATCTTAATCTTAATAGTAGGTTCTCACTCATCATAAAGTTTTATAGGGATATAAACTTCTAATTCAAGCTTTTCTTCAAAAGATTGCATCACAGCATCAACGATATGTTTAGTAAAAGCTTTGTTTTGATTGTAAGCATGAGGAAAATTCAACACGGATTACAACAAGGAAATAAAATCTATTAAAGAACAATTATCATAATTAAATTCCTTGAAATCCAAAAGAGTAGGTTCATTGCTACTTAAAGTCTTGACCTCTCCAATCCCACTATTATCAATTTTTGCATCTAGATCTAAAAACTCTGAATCATTGGGACACCTTTTAACTAAAGTTGACTCATTTCCAGTCCCATCTTTATCAAGTTTAATATTGAAAAACAAAGAATCAATAGGAGTGACATCAATAACTTTTAGATCTTCATCATTATTATCATGAAAACTAGACGAACACGCTTTTACAAACCAATCTTTTTTATTACGCATCTTAGCGGTTCTTTGTTTCCACTCATCAATGGAAATTCTCATGGCTTTGAGAGACTCATTGATATCATGATTAGGTGGGATAGATCTACGTTTCAAAGAATCAACATCAAGAGAAATTCTATCCACGTTCCTAGCCAAGTCATCAATCTTGAGATTTTTTCTTCAATCAAAGCATTGAAATATTCTTTTGTGAACTCATAAATTCTTTAACACTATTCTCAAAATCAGAGGGAATCTTATTAAAATTTACATAGGAATTGTTGTACGAATTACCATAATTATTAGAGGAATTACTAAGAAACAGCCTAGGATTAAAATTACCTCTATACGCGTTGTTACCAAAATTGTTCGTACCAACAAAATTCACATCCATAGATCCATTATTATTCTCAATCAAAGTGGACAAAGCCATATCATTAGGATCAGAAGAAACACTCTTATTAGTAAATAATTTCATAAGTTCACCCATCTTTCCACTCAAAACATTAATCTCTTCAATCGTATGAACCTTTTTAGTAGTGGATCTTTCGGTGTGCCATTCAGAATAATTAACCATGATATTATCTAGGAGCTTAGTAGCGTCTCCTAAAGTAATTTCCATAATAGTGCCTCCCGCAGCTGAATCTAAAAGGTTTCTAGAAGCAAAATTCAATCCGGCATAATTTTTTTGTATAATCATCCACAAATTCAAACCATTTTTAACACAATTTCGTATCATCAATTTCGTTGTAACGCCCTGGATTCGATGCGCCAGGTGTCCGCCAGTTATTCGCCATTGTTGCCATGTCATTTGCTTGCGTGTTGCACTTTGCCATGTCATCATCTGCATTTCATATCATGTCATCATGTGCATCGCATTTGCATACATGTTCGTCTCATGCATCCGAGCATTTTCCCCGTTGTCCGTTTTGCAATCCGGCGCTCCTATGTCCCCCGGCGTCCCCTTTTGTCTTCCGTTGTGAGCGGGTATTAAACGTTCTCAGAATGGCCCGAGGTTTGCCAAGCGGCCTTGGTGTAGCGCCGGTAGACCGCCTGTCAAGTTTCGTGCCATTTGGAGGTCGTTTGATACTCCAACGGTTAACCGGGTAACCGTAAAGCCCTCATTGAGTTGCAGCCCAACACCCCTTCCAAAGTGGCCCAAAACCCAGCAAACTCCCCTCCATGCTCTCGGTCGTTTGATCACGATCGCGTGGCCGAAACCGCTCCTCATTTGGACTCTCCTAGCTCCCTCTACCTATAAATATAGCCCCTCCCCCGAAATTCGCGGTCTAATCCGAAACCCTAGCCTCTTCCTCCTCCTGCCACCGGACGTGTCCATCCCGCGCCGGACACGTCCAGCGCCGCCGTCCGCGTCCAACCGCGTGGTGCCACGTGGCACTCGCCGCCACCGCCGCCCTGCCCGCTCGGCCCGGGCTGCCCTCCCGCTCGCCGGCGGGGCCCGTGGTTTCGCGCTAAGCGCCCAAGCCGCTTGAAGCGCGCCGCGCGCGCCGCCGGCGGCGTTGCCATCGCCTCGCCGGCGCCTTCGCGCCTCGCTTTGCTTTTCTGCGGCGTGCCTCGCCGAGCAGAGTTCTCCCGCTGCCGTCCGCCTCGCTGCGCAGATCTCATGGCGCGCCGCCGCCAACCCAGCGCGCCGTCGCCGGCAGCGCCGCCGCTGGTCCCTCTCCGCCGCTGGGCGCTTCCGCCGCCGCCCCTCCGGCTGCGCGCCAGGCAGCCGCCCCGCTTGCCTCCCGGCGCCGCTCGCTCGCCGGGCGGATCCGCGAGGTCGGCCGACCCGCAACTCCGGCGAGCCAGCAGATCCGCCGCCGTCTTCCTCCACTCCGGCGAGATCCCGCAAGGTGGATAAGATCCACCAGGAACCGAAGCAAACGGGATCCCCGCGTCCCGGATATCTCCATCCCGCGTTGACTTTTCCCGGAGGGTATATTTTCTACTAAGTCCTAGATTTCATACATAATCATGCCATGTTTGACCTGCTGTATCTCTGCATCCGTAGCTCCGTTTCGTGCGTGTAATATGTCAAATTGTTCGTCTCGAAGAGTACTTCATTTCATTCCATTGCATCATTTTCATTTGAGTTCATCTTGGTGCCCGAAATGCTGTTGGAAGAGTGCATGTTGATGTTAATCTGCTGAAACTGTTATAACTTGCTCATTTATCATTTTTGCCATGATTGATGTGTGCATCCTATGAGTATGAGCTCTACATGAATTTTGATCTATGCCATGCCATCTTTCCAGTGGTGCCAACCATGTATTTTTGTGAGTTGTGTGCTGAGTGTATCAAGCTTGCTAAATAGGGTAGTTCTTTGTTCTTTGTTTCTTGATGATTGTGTTATATTTTGTTGCTATGTTAACATGCTTCTACTAATCATTCTATGCATAATCTGGAGATGTCCTATAAACATGTTTTGATCTACATGTTATGCCCTATCCATCCATGCCCCTGGTTGCATTTATAGCTTGCTGTAGATTGTTCATATCTTGCTCCAACTTTGCTTGAAATTGTTGCTGTCGGCCAATTAACATTAAGTTCACTTGTTCCCATGTGTTTTGCTAGTGATCCATGTATCCTATGACCTTGATATTGCCATGCTTAGCTTCCTAAACATGCCTTCTTTCTGTTGGTTGCCTTGCCATGCCATGTATTGCTCTGTGGTGAGTGGTTCAAGCTCACCAACATGCCTACTTATTGTTGTTCCTGCCATGTATGAATTTGTAATATAACTTGCCATGTTTACATGGGTGCCATCATATTTTCTGATCCTTTTTGGCTCATGGTCAGTAAGGGACTTTTGATCTATGCTTTTAGTAGATTCATGCCATGCCTTTGTTTGCCATGATATGTTCCTGTAACATGTTGTTTGCTTGCTCTAAACTTTGCAACCTGATGTTATTTCTGCTAAAGTCTGAAACTGTTATTATTTGCAATCTTTCCATGTCCTTTTGACATTGTTCTAGTGATTTCTGGAGATAGCTCAGTGTTCATGTTTTGTTGTGCTTTACCTGTACTTCATGATCATACCTTTTGTTATTATGTTGGGGTGCTGTAGCTTGTTGTTTTGATGCTTGTAAGATGCCTAGTTGCTGTTTTGGACAGATTGTTGTTATGACTTGTATAATGGGTGTGTGTTGCACCGTTGCTCCGTTTTGAGTGTGCTCTATATGAAACTTGCTTGATTTTGCATGTAGTTTCATATTATCATGTTGCATCCTTGTTTTGGTGTGTTTTGTTGATGTTTGTATGCATTTTGCATCAATGCCATGTTGATCTTGTTTTGCTCATATCTTCTAGGCCGTAGCTTCAAATCTAATGAACTTTATATGTAACTTGACTAGAATTTCGTGTAGATCATCTTGGTGCATCTTAACTTGCTGTTTAACAACTTGAACATAAGGTTTATTCAGTTCTGGACCAATTTCGAAATATGCATATGAGGACTTACTGGAGTTGTTATATGTTGTTCCCGGCCTCATTTAAACTTGCCTTGATGTGTTGTTCTTGTTTGCATCATCTCTTGCCATGAGTAGCCTCATCTAGAATTGTCATGCATCATGCTTGCCGTGCATCATGCCTTGTTCATGTGTGGTGTGTTTACCATGTTGTGTGTTTCTTCTCGATAGTTCCCGTTTCGTTGCGACCGTGAGGATTCGTTCGTCTACGTGTGGTTCGTCTTCGTGGCTTCATCTCCTTCATGGACTCGTTCTTCTTCCTAGCGGGATTTCAGGAAAGATGACCGCTACCCTGGATCTCACTACTATCATTGCTATGCTAGTTGCTTCGTTCTATCGCTATGCTGCGCTACCTATTACCTGTTTATCAAGCCATCCCATATTGCCATGAACCTCTAACCTTTGACACCTTTCCTATGCAAACCATTGCTTGGCTATGTTACCGCTTTGCTCAGCCCCTCTTATAGCGTTGCTAGTTGCAGGTGAAGTTGTAGATTTCTCCATGGTGGACAGGATTTTGGTTGGGATATCACAATATCTCTTATATTATTAATGCATCTATATATTTGGTAAAGGGTGGAAGGCTCGGCCTTAAGCCTGGTGTTTTGTTCCACTCTTGCCACCCTAGTTTCCGTCATACCGGTATTATGTTCCCGGATTTTGCGTTCCTTACGCGGTCGGGTGATTTATGGGACCCCCTGACAGTTCGCTTTGAATAAAACTCCTCCAGCAAGGCCCAACATTGGTTTTACCATTCGCCTCACCACCACCTACTTTTCCCTTGGGAGTAATTAACCCAAGGTTCATCTTTATTATAGCCCCCCCGGGCCAATGCTTGTCTAAGTGTTGGTCGAAACCAGAGCTACTTGCGGTGCCGCCCCTAGGCAACTTGGGGTATCGTCGGTTGCCGTACGTAGTGTTCATCCGGTCATGGCCTGAGACGAGATACGCGCGGCTACTATCAGGATGTCGGCACGCCGGGAGGTCTTGCTAGTCTTGTTTTACCATTGTCGAAATGTCTTGTGAACCGGGATTCCGAGACTGATCGGGTCTTCCTGGGAGAAGGTCTATTCCTTCGTTGATCGCGAGAGCTTGTCATGGGCTAAGTTGGGACACCCCTGCAGGGTATAAACTTTCGAGAGCCGTGCCCGCGGTTATGTGGAAGATGGGAATTTGTTAATGTCCGGTTGTAGATAACTTGACACCTGATCCAAATTAAAACGCATCAACCACGTGTGTAGCCGTGATGGTCTCTTCTCGGCGGAGTACGGCAAGTGAACACGGTTTCTGGGTTATGCTTGACGTAAGTAGGTGTTCAGGATCACCTCTTGATCATTGCTAGTTGACGACCGTTCCTTTGCTTCTCTTCTCGCTCTTATTTGCATATGTTAGCCACCATATCATGCTTAGTCGCTGCTGCAACCTCACCACTTTACCCCTTCCTTTCCCATTAAGCTTTGGTAGTCTTGATACCCATGGTAATGGGATTGCTGAGTCCTCGTGGCTCACAGATTACTACAACAACAGTTGCAGGTACAGGTTTATGCGATGATCATGACGCGAGAGCGATGCTTGCTTGCGTAGAGTTTCTTCTTCTGCTTCTTCGATCAGGGGATGGGTTCTAGGTCGGCAGCCTGGGCTAGCAGGGTGGATATTGTTTGAGTTTCTGTTTATGTATCATTCGTAGTCGGATGTTGATCCCTTGAATGATGATGTTGTATTCGTGTGGCATTGTATGCCTTATGTATGTATCCCCACTATTATGTAATGTTGATGTAATGATATCCACCTTGCAAAAGCGTTCCAAAATGCGGGTCTATCCTTGGTGGGACCTTCGAGTTCCTTTTGGATAGGGTCGCATATTGGGCGTGACAAGTTGGTAACAGAGCCTCGACCGACCTTAGGAGCCCCCCTTGTTTGATCATGTAGTTTGGCCGTTGTTGAGTCTAGAAGAAAACTTTTTCTGAGTCTAGTTATATCGGAGAGTAGGAAGCGAAAAAGACGAAAGGAAGAGGTCCGAAGAAAATGCAAATCTTTTCAAAAATCATTTTAGAGGTGGGAGAGAGGAAAACGAGAGGTGAATGGCGAATAATGTAATGCAAGAGAGAAGAGTTTATGATGGGTACTTGGTATGGCTTGACTTGACGTAGATCTCCCCGGCAACGGCCCTAGAAATTCTTCCTGCTACCTCTTGAGCTTGCGTATGTTTTTTCCCTTGAAGAAGAAAGGGTGATGCAGCAATGTAGAGTAAGTATTTCCCTCAGTTTGAGAACCAAGGTATCAATCCAGTAGGAGACAACACACAAGTCACCGAATACCTACACAAACAATCAACAACTTGCACCCAACGCGATAAATGGGTTGTCAATCCCTTCACGGTTACTTGTAAAACGTGAGATATGATAAAGAGAGATAAACGGTAAAGTAAATATTTTTGGTATTATTGGTTTATAGATCGGAAAGTAAAAGATTGCAAAATAGTAGATCAAAAACTAGTATGATGTAAAAGAGAACTTATATGATGAAAAAGTGACCCGGGGCCATAGGTTCACTAGTGGCTTCTCTCAAGATAGCAAATATTACGGTGGGTGAACAAATTACTGCCGAGCAATTGATTGAAGAGCACATAATTATGATGATAACTAAGGCAATGATCATGAATATAGGAATCATGTCCATGTCAAGTAGACTGAAACGATTTTGCATCTACTACTATTACTCCACACATCGACCGCTATCCAGCATGCGTCTAGAGTATTAAGTTCATAAAGAATGGAGTAACACATTAAGTAAGATGACATGATGTAGAGGAATTAACTCAAGCAATATGATGAAAACCCAATCTTTTTATCCTTGATGGAAATAATACAATATGTGCCTTGCTGCCCCTACTGTCAGTGGGAAAGGACACCGCAATATTGAACCCAAAGCTAAGCACTTCTCCCATTGCAAGAAAAACCAATCTAGTAGGCCAAACTAAACGATGATTTGAAGAGACTTGCAAACACATAAAATCATGTATATAAGAATTTAGAGAAGAACCAAATAATACTCATAGATAATCTGTTCAGAAATCCACAACTCATCGATCTCGGCAAACACACCGCAAAAGAATATTACGTCGAATAGATCTCCAAGAACATCGAGGAGAACATGGCATTGATAATCAAAGAGAGAGAAGAAGCCATCTAGCTACTAGCTATGGACCCGTAGGTCTGTGGTAAACTACTCACGCTTCATCGGAAGGGTAATATTGTTGATGTAGAAGCCCTTTGTGATCGAATCCCCCTACGGCAGGATGCCGGAAAAGTCCCCTAGATGGGATCTCACCGGTACCAAAGGTTGTGGCGGTGGAAAAGTGGTTTCGTGGCTCTCCTGGAAGTTTTTGGGGTATAAGAGTCTATATAGGCGAAGGAACTAGGTCAGGAGACCCACAAGGGGCCCACGAGGCAGGGGGTGCGCCCTATCCCCCTGGGCGCGCCGTCCACCCTCATTGTCGCCTTGTTGCGTCTCTGACTTCATCTCCAAGTCTCCTGGTTTGCTTCTGGTCCAAGAAAGATCATCGCGAAAATTTCATTCTGCTTGGACTCTGTTTGGTATTCCTTTTCTACGAAACTCTAAAACAGGCAAAGAAACAGAAACTGACACTAGGCTCTCGGTTAATAGGTTAGTCCCAAAACTAATATAAAATTGCATATTAATGCCTATTTAACATCCAAAACATATAATATAATAGCATGGAGCAATCAAAAATTATAGATACGTTGGAGACGTATCAATCTTGTCGGGGTTGGCCTCTATCCCTCGGTGTGACACGAAGAAACCAAGTAGCTTTCCGGAGGGCACGCCTAACACACACTTCTCATGGTTTAACTTTAGGTTGATCTTGCGCAAGTTCGCAAAGGTCTCTTCCAAATCTTGAATGAGCGTTGATCTACTTGGTTGTGACCACTATGTCATCCATGTAAGCTTCTACGTTCATGTGCAACTGAGGCTCAAAAGCAGTTTCCACTGCTCTTGCAAAAGTGGATGTAGCACTCTTTAACCCGAAGGGCATTCATACAAAGCAGTACATGCCACATGGAGATGTGAACGCGGTCTTCTCTTTGTCTTCCTTGGACATGAATATCTCATGGTATCCGGAGTATGCATACAAAAAGGAAAGCAGATCACACCCGGAAGTGGAATACACAATCTGATCGATGCGCGGCAAGGGGAAAGGGTCCTTATGGCATGCCTTGTTTAGATCTGTGAAGTCTATGCTAAGCCTCCATTTCCCATTCGCCTTGCGCACCACCACTGGGTTTGCTAACCATGTTGGATGCAAATCTCCCTTAAATAAACCAGCTGCTTCAAGTTTCTTGGTCTCCTCGGCAATAAACTATTGCCGTTCCAAAGCTTGCTTTCTGACCTTCTGCTTGACGGGCCGAGCATGAGGACAAACATCAAGGTGATGCTTGATTACCTCCCTGGGAACACCGCGGATGTCAGATGGTTGCCAAGAAAACACATCGACATTCACCCACAGGAAGGCAACAAGCGCGCTATCCTATTTGTCGTCAAGGGTGGCACTGATGGTGAACATACCATTAGTACCATCCTGTCCTACCAGTACCTTCTTCACAACAGGTGAAGTAACTTTGGATCTCTTACTAGTGGAACTCTTTGGCAAGTCATCAACAAGTGACGCGCACTCAGGAGAGGCGCGCTTCCCGGATTCCTTGATGGCATCTCTGCTAGCCTTCTTTCCATTCTTTGTTTCCTTGGCGGAAGCTGCAACTTCAGCGGCCTCAGGAGCTACCGCGTCTCGGTACATTTTATCCACGCATATGATTTCATCATTCTTTTCTGATGGTATGGAAATGACGCCCATCGGCCCTAGCATCTTGATAGTATTGTAAGAATAGTGGGATGCTGCCATGAACTTTGCCACAGCTAGGCGGCCAAGGATCCCACTGTAAGGAAGAGGAAGATGGACAACATCAAACACAACCTTCTTAGTCCGGTAATTCAGCTCTCTGCCAAATGTTACCGGCAGCGTAATATTTCCCTTAGGCCGGCTCCTGCCGGGGTTGATTCCTTGGAACGTGCTAGTAACTTTGAGCTCTTCATCTGGTATTGGTAACTTGCAGACTACCTTGGGAGAGATCAGGTTCAGTCTATCCCCGCCATCAACTAGCACTTTGTGACTTTGAGGTTGCAGATTGTTGGCAAGACCAACAACGCCAAACACCCTACCGTAGTAGTGTGGTCAGGGTGATCCTCTTCATCAAAGTTGATAGGCGTGCGAGACCATTTGAGTAGCTTCCGAGAGCCTGCAGCTGGCTCCACAACATTGACCTCACGCGGCCACTGATTGAACTGGCGGTGAGAGGAGCGCAGGGATGCACCTCCGTCAATGCACATAGCTTCAGTCGCTTTTTGGAATTCTTGCTCACTAGTTTCTTCTTCATCTCCTTCATCACTCACACCATCACCTTCCTTCTTCTCACGACCTCTAGCAGGTTTCTCTTTTTGCTTAGGGGTCTCGCCGTGGTGCCTCCTCCACCACCACGACCCTTATCGCCAACACCTTCTTGGTCTCTCTCCTTGTCGCGCTTCTCATACTCAGCTTTCTGCTTCTTTACAAGTTGCTCGACTTGATGACATTCTTGGAGATCACAACCCTTGGTGTGGTGGATTTTGTAGTATGGCCCATCAAACTTTCCAGCTTTCTCCATAGCCGCAGCCTCCCGGCAATCAGCGTGTCCTTTTCGGGGGCTTCGGTTTTGGCCTTCTTGCCGGTGCCAGGATGGCTAGAGCCCTCAACAGCCAATACTGACTTTTCCTTATGCTTCTTATTACGCGTCCGCCCCTTCCTCTTCAAGCCAGCGGCCTCGTTGTCGTCATCTTAATGGACCTCGATGCCATCCTCCTCTTTGGGGAGTCGCCTTCCTTCTTCAGCTCGAGTGCATTTGTGTGCCAAGGTATGCAACTCATTAATAGTCTTGGGCCACCAGATGTTCATTTTGGAACTAATCCTCCTATTCCGCATGTTCGAGTGGAACGTGACAATTACAGTTGTCGGGTGTATTCTTGTAACGCCCCGGATGCCATGCGCCAGGTGTCTTCCAGCTTTTCGCCGTTGCTGCCATGTCATTGCTTGCGTGTTGCATTTTGCCATGTCATCATGTGCATATCATTTTTCATACGTGTTCGTTTCTTGCATCCGAGCATTTTCCCCGTTGTCCGTTTTGCAATCCTGCACGCCTATGTCCCCCGGCGCCCCCCTTTTTGCCTATTTCCATGTGCGGGTGTTAAACGTTCTCGGAATGGACCGAGTCTTGCCAAGCGGCCTTGGTACACCACCGGTAGACCGCCAGTCAAGTTTCGTGCCATTTGGAGTCCGTTTGATACTCCAACGGTTAACCAGGGATCCGTAAAGCCTCTTTTGTTTGCAGCCCAACACCCCTTCAAAGTGGCCCAATAACTCATCCAAACCCCCCTCCATGCTCTCGGTCGTTCGATCACGATTGCGTGGCCGAAAACCTCTCCCCATTTGGACTCTCCTAGCTCCCTCTAGCTATTTATATGCCTTCCCCCGTCCAAATCCGGGTCCAAACCCTAGCGTCTTCCTCCTCGCGCCGCCGGACATGTCCATCCGCGCCGGACATGTCCAGCCTCCACGACGCTCCGACCAACGGCAGGCCGCCACGTCAGCTTCCCCGCCGCCTCAGCCACTCGGGCGTCGCCACCTTAGCCCGGGCCGTGCCCCCCGCCGCCGCCGATCGCGCTGGCCCTTCGGCCCGATCAGGCCCCGGCCCGCTCCGTCCCTCGCGTCCGACCGCGCCCTAGTCCCAGCGCCGCCGTTTGGATCTCGCGACGTCTGCCGTCATCGCTGGCGCCGCCGCCGGCGTGCCTCTTCCTCCGCCGCCTCATCTCGCCTCCTGCCGCTAAAGCCGCTTTTACGCCCGCGCGGTAGCGCCGATGCTGGCGCGCCCGCTTCAGGCGCGCCTCGCCCGAAGGCCCGCGCCTAGCGCGCCGCCTCCGCGCCGCTTGTCGCCCGATCTCGGACGCCACCCCGCGCCCGGCGTCGGCCGCTCGGCGCGCCGCCGCCGCCGCCGCAGCTCCTCCGCTATCATCCGTCCTTGGCCTCCGCGCCTCCCGCCGGACCCCGCCGCCGGTCCCTTCCCTCGCGGCCGGTCGCCGCCGACCCTTCGCCGGAGCCCGCGCCGGCCAGATCTGGTCAAGTGGGACCTGATCCACCGGGTTCTCCATCCAAAAGCGCCCGCGCCCCCGTCCCGGATCCCGCTGTCCCGCGTTGACTTTGTCCCGCGAGGTGATTTTCGTCTGTCCCTGAAAATGTTGCATTATGTTAGCATGTTCATCGCATCATAATTCCATGCATACTGCTCCGTTTTGTGCGTGTAACATAGAAATTGTTCGTTGTGAGATGCTCTACATTTTGTTCCATTGTGCCATGCTTGTTTGAGTCCATCTTGATGTCCTAATAATCGTTGCAAGTGTGTTATATGATGTTAACGTGCTGAAACTGTTATAACTTGCTGTTTTGTCTTTTTCGTTGCATTTTGTGTGTGCATGCGATGAGCTTGGAGTCTACATGTGTTATGAGCTACATCATGCCATCTTTGCTGTGGTGCAATCCATGTATTTTTGTGAGTCTTGTAGTGAGTGCATCGAGCTCGTGAAGTAGGGTACTTGCTGTTGCTGTTTTGCTAGACTGATTCTGTTATATTATGATGCTATGTAAACTTACTGCTACAAGTCAGTCTATGCATAAGCTGGATATGTTCACTAAGGATGTTTTGTTACACATGTCATGCTCTATCCATTCATGCCCCTCTTTGCATCTATAGCCTAACGTAGCTTGTTGTTATCTTGCTCCAAACTTGCTAAATAATGTTGCTGTCAGCCTGTTAACATTAAGTTCAGTTTTTCCATGTGTGTTACTAGTGATCCATGCACCCTATGAGCTTGCTCTTGCCATGTTCAGCTTCATAAACATGCCTTCTTACTTTTGGTTTCCTTGTCATGCCATGTAAAGCTTTGTGGTGAGTGTCACAAGCTCGCAAACATGCCTACTTATCGTTGTTCCTGCCATGTATGAATCTGTCATATCAGTTGCCATGTTTACATGGGTGCCATCATATTTTATGTACCCTTTTGGCTCATGGTCAGTAAGAGACTTTTGTTATATGTAATTAGTAGATTCATGCCATGCCTTTGTTTGCCATGTTAATTTCCTGTAACATGTTTCTTGATAGCTCTAAATATTGCAACCTAATGTTATTTCTGCTAAGCCTGAAACTGTTATAATTTGCAATCTTGCCATGTCCTTTTGAGCATGTTCTAGTCATTTCTGGAGATAGCTCAGTGTTCATGTTTTGTCATGCTTTACCTGTACTTCATGCCCATGCCTTTTGTTTTCATGTTGAGATGCTGTAGCATATTGTTTTGATGCTTGTAAGATGCCTAGTTGCTGTTTTGGACAGCTTGTCCTTTAAACTTGTATGGTGTGTATGTGTTGGACCGTTGCTCCGTTTTGAGTGTGCTCTATATGAAACTTGCTTGATTTTGCATCTAGTTCATGTTGTCTTGTTGCATCCTTGTTTTGAGGTGTTTGCTTGATGTTTGTATGCATTTTTGCATCAATGCCATGTTTAACTTGTTTTGCTCATACCTTCTAGGCCGTAGCTCCGAATTAAATGAACTTTATATGCAACTTGACTAGAATCTCGTGTAGATCATCTTGGTGCATCTGAACTTGCTGTTTAACCACTCCAACTTAATGTTTGTTCAGATCTGGACCAATTTCTAAATTTATATATGAGGACTTACCGGAATTGTTATATGTTGTTTCCGGCCTCATTTAAACTTGCTTTGATGTGTTGTTCTTGTTTGCATCATCTCTTGCCATGAGTAGCTTCATGTAGCCTTGTCATGCATCATACTTGGTTGAGCATCATGTCATGGTTATGTGTGGTGTGTTTACCATGTTGTGTGCTTCTTCTCGATAGTTCCCGTTTCGTTGCGATTGTGAGGATTCGTTCGTCTACACTTGGTTCAGCTTCATCCGTTCGTCTTCTTCATGGACTCGTTCTTCTTCCTAGCGGGATTTTTAGGCAAGATGACCGCTACCCTGGATCTCACTACTATAATTGCTATGCTAGTTGCTTCGTCCTATCGCTATGCCGCGCTACCTATCTCTTGTTGATCAAGCCTCCCAAATTTGCCATGTCACCCTCTAACCTTTTCACCCTTCCTAGCAAATCGTTGTTTGGCTATGTTACCACTTTGCTTAGCCCCTCTTATAGCGTTGTTAGTTGCAGGTGAAGTTGAAGATTGCTCCATGGTGGAGAGGATTATGTTGGGATATCACAATATCTCTTATATTATTAATGCATCTATATACTTGGCAAAGGGTGGAAGGCTCGGCCTTATGCTTGGTGTTTTGTTCCACTCTTGCCGCCCTAGTTTCCGTCATACCGGTGTTATGTTCCCGGATTTTGCGTTCCTTACGCGGTTGGGTGATTTATGGGACCCCCTTGACAGTTCGTTTTGAATAAAACTCCTCCAGCAAGGCCCACCCTTGGTTTTACCATTTTCCTCACCTAGCCCTTTTTCCCTTGGGTTTCCGGAGCCCGAGGGTCATCTTTATTTTAGCCCCCCCGGGCCAGTGCTTGTCTAAGTGCTGGTCCGAACCGAGTAGACTGCGGGGCCCCCTCAGGGAAACTCGAGGTCTGGTTTTACTCGTAGGATGTCTCATCCGGTGTTGCCCTGAGAACGAGATATGTTCAGCTCCTATCGGGATTGTTGGCGCATCGGGCGGCTTTGCTGGTCTTGTTTTACCATTGTCGAAATGTCTTGTAAACCGGGATTCCGAGACTGATCGGGTCTTCCTGGGAGAAGGTATATCCTTCGTTGATCGCGAGAGCTTATCATGGGCTAAGTTGGGACACCCCTGCAGGGTATTATCTTTCGAAAGCCGTGCCCACAGTTATGTGGGAGATGGGAATTTGTTAATGTCCGGTTGTAGATAACTTGACACCAGATACGAATTAAAACGCATCAACCGCGTGTGTAGCCGTGATGGTCTCTTTTAGGCGGAGTCCGGGAAGTGAACACGGTTTTGGGTTATGTTTGACGTAAGTAGAAGTTCAGGATCACCTCCTGATCATTGCTAGCTTCACGACCGTTCCACTTTCTCTCTTCTCACTCTTATTTGCGTTGGTTAGCCACCATATATGCTTAGTCGCTGCTGCAACCTCACCACTTTACGCCTTCCTTTCCCTTTAAGCTTTGCTAGTCTTGATACCCATGGTAATGGGATTCTTTGAGTCCCGTGGCTCCTGATTACTACAACAACGATTGCTTGGTACAGGTTATGCGATGATCATGACGTGAGAGCGATGCTTGCTTGTGTTGGAGATATTCTTCTGCTTCTTCTTCGATCAGGGGATAGGTTCCAGGTCGGCAGCCTGGGCTAGCAGGGTGGATGTCGTTTGAGTTTTAGTTTGTGTTTCATCCATAGTCGGATGGTGCTCTTCTGTAAGATGATGTTGTATTTGTGTGGCATTGTATGCCTTTTGTATGTATCCCCATCTATTATGTAATGTTGATGTAATGATATCCACCTTGCAAAAGCATCTCAATATGCGGTTCTATCCTTGGTGGGACCATCCAGTCTCTTTAGGATAGTATCACATATTGGGCGTGACAATTCTGGAATGTTTCGATGCACTCGACTGAATCTCTGCATTTATTTTCGCAAGCTCTCCCCTTCCTTCTGTGGAAGGACATGCCAATCACTGGGCCATCCTAGTTCTTGATGTCACCCCGTGAAGGCGCTAACAAATTCATTGCATAGTTCAGCCCATGATGAGATGGAATTCTTTGGCAGGTGCATTAGCCATGACCTCATGTTTGGCTTGAGTGCCAAAGGGAAGTAGTTGGCGAACATGTTCTCAACTCTCCCTCCGATGGCCTGAACAACAATTGTGTAGATGCTGAAGAACTCTGCCGGGTTCAGCTTTCCATCATATTTTTGGGCAACTGCAACTTGAAAACGCGGGCAGATGGCCAACAAACTGTCGCAGCGCACGAGTGAATGCAGGGCACCCAACCTCAAAAGGTAAGTACCCACCCTCACTGGGCGCGGGTTCGTCGACATCTGGGCCATTGCGTCTATCGAGTTGATGGGGGGTCTCCCGGCGCCGCTCTATAGTGACGTGCACATCTTCCCTCCGCCAATCCTCCAGGACCTACAGCTGATCTCGACGGGCTCGTTGATCAGACGAGGCCATCAAAGCTTTGTCGGGCTCATGATCGCATTGCTCTTGTCGTTGCCTCTAGGTTTGCTGCCGTGGAGGGGACTGCACTATCAGTGTGTCCTCCTCAACACGGCCAGCAGTTCGGGCTGCTATCATCATCCGCGGGCACTGCGATGGCTCACCTCCTGAGATTTTTTGGCTTCAGCGAAGTAGATCAAACTCTGGATGGTGCCTCTCGACTCATCCGTTTAAGCAGCTGCCGGTGGGAACCTCAGCACGAGTTGAGCCTGCGCCATGGCATCCGTAGCTGTGCTCAGCATAGATGATGAGGCAAATCATGACATTGCTTGACTCTTGGTAACACCAGTAGGGGCGTCGTTGTGCTCGTGCCGTTGTGAGCCGGTCACCAAGGCAGTTGGGCGATTAGTGGGACGCGTTTGGGGACCGGTGCCCCCATTCGACGCTATGTCTTGATCACCTTGCTTTGGTCGAGGCGAGTGTCCACTAGACGCTCCCGCTGCGGGTGCTGCTAGAGGGTCACGGCTTGCGCCAGAGCGGGTGTTGTCGCTACGGCTGCGCCCGCTTGCACGATGGGGAGGTGGAGTTTGAACATTTTCCCCGCCTGTGGCCTGCGGGTTATGGCCATCGGGATGTTGTTGATTTTGCCCTTCCCAGGCATTTTCCGGCCCAGCTTCGACCACAGGGGACACAACGACAGTGCCACCTGCGCTGGTCATATCACCAGTGGCACCTGCTTCTCCCTATGCCGCCGCAGCGCCTACGGCGTCGGCGGCTACGTGCGAGGGGGCCTTCGAAGCGGAAGGATGATTTGTTGCATCGGGCTTCTTCTTGGGCGTCATGGACGATGAAATCGACGATGAAGAAGACAGTGATGAAGATTGACGCGTTGTTCACAACTTCGGGTTAGCACAAACAATGTCCCCTAGCTGGCGTGCCAAAGATATCGTGGGTTGACACGATCACCTATGGGGCCATCGGCCCCTTTTGGTTAATTAAGGAGGAAGATCACGTTGCGCAAAGAGCAGAGGCCATGAAACAACACGATGGTGGTGACGCTAGTGGTTTTTACCCAGGTTCGGGCTGCCGTGAGGCATAAAACCCTACTCCTACTTTGGTGGATTTGATGGAAGAACCGAAAGAACGTGCATCGCTCGAGCCCGGGAAGGTGGCCTCAAGGAGAGCAGCTACACGCGTACAAGTATGCCAGGGTCCGAATCCCTTTCGAGTTTGCCATGGCCCTCCTTTTATGGCTCAAGGGGTAACCACAGTGGCAAAATAGACATTGTCTAGTGATTAGATAGCTAATAGTGCTATCATACCTAAATGTGGCAGTTAGGACAGAGTGCATTAAATGCACTGCTAGGTGTGATGTTGAGGATGCAGCCTGACAAGCCTGTCGTGCTGCTTAATCATCTTCTGCCTATCTGCTTGACACGCCTCTGGACGGGTGTCATATGGGGGTAATCAATCTTCTAAATGGCTGCCACGTAACTAGTGGAAGCCACTTAATCATCTTGAGGACTCGACACCGCACTGATAGGTGATTTGCGTTGTGGTGCGGTGGAGCGGTGGCTCCATGGCGGGGAGATTTGCCCCTGGCGAACCCGGCAAGCCTGCCGAGGAAATCTCGGACTTGTCCTTGGGGAGGCCTCGACCAGGCTAGGCTCTCCTACCCAGCAAGGGAGGCTTTCCCAAGGTGATATCTTGCTGTTTTGGCTTGTGTTGGTATTCTTGATCCGCTCTTTGACCTCTCAAAGAGTTGCTTCTTTGGCTTGGCCTTGAGTTGTGCGTTGGTGTAGTTATTTCTTTGCAAATACACCTGTGTACAAGTCTGGGGAACAAACATAAATATTTGTTGTACCGACACATACAATAATTAAGAGACAACCCTAAGGCTCATGCCGGTTATCGATATTACAAAACATGATCATTTCATACAACAACGTATATCACATCACGTCTTGACCATATCATCACAACATGCCCTGCAAAAACAAGTTAGACGTCCTCTACTTTGTTGTTGCATTTTTTTCGTGGCTGCTATGGCTTCTAGCAAGAACCGTTCTTAACTACACAAAAACCACAATGGTGATTATCAAGTTTGTTGTTTTAACCTTCTTCAAGGACCGGTTGTAGTTAAATTCAATTCAACTAAAGTAGGAGAAACAGACACCCGCCAACCACCTTTATGCAAAACAAGTTGCATGTCAGTTGGTGGAACTGGTTTCATGTGCGTGGACATGTAAGGTTTGTCTGGGCCACTTCATCCCACAATAAGGCTGAATCAAAATAAGACGTTGGTGGTAAGCAGTATGACCATTACCGCTAACAACTCCTTTGTGTTCGACTCGTGCATATCATCTACACATAGACCTAGCTCGGGTGCCACTTTTGGGGAATGTTGCATGGAAAACAAAAACATTCTACACACACGCAAGATCTATCCATGGAGATGCATAGCAACGAGAGGGGAGAGTATGTCTACGTACCTTGGTAGACCGTAAAGCGGAAGCGTTTAACAACGCAGTTGATGTAGTCGAACACCTTTGCGATCTAACCGATCAAGTACCGAACGTACAACAGCTCTGGGTTCAACACATGTTCTGCTCGATGACGTCCTTGCCTTCTTCGTCCAGCAAGACGGGTGAAGTAGTAGATGAGTTACAGCAGCACGGCAGCAAGGTGACGGTCGTGGTGAACTTGTTCCCGCAGGGCTTCGTCGTGCACTGCGGAAAACTGGACGGAGGACTAAACTGTGGAGAGGGGTGCCACACACGGCTAAGAGATTGTCATGGTGTTGTGTGGCACACTCTCCATCATATGTGGGGGGGGAGGCAGCTAGGAGGCGCCCCAAGGGCGTCCGGCCGACCCCCTTGGGCTCCTACCTCTAGTGCCCCCCTTCCTTGTTTGCCTGTGTGGGGAAGGCAGGAGGAGGTGGTGCCCCCCTTTCCTTCCTCTTAGGTGGAGGGAAGGAAAGAGGGGCTAATTGCCGGGGGGCTCTGCCCGCCGCGGGCACCTATGGGGCCGGGGCCCCTTGTCCGTGCGGTACGAGGGCGGAGGGAGCACAGAGAGCAGATCGAGGCGAGCACGCGGGCGGATTTTACCCAGCTTCGGAGCTCTCCGGAGAGATAAAACTCCTCTTGCTGCTTTGTGTTTGTATTTGATCTTGCAGGAGAGCGCGAGCGTATGGGCGAGTTGTAGTGTCGAATGAGTCGAACCCCCTCTACGTTGTGCATGGGCCTCCTTTTATAGTGCAAGGGGTCACCAACAGGTGTCAACGTAGGAGAAAGGGGTAAAAATGTAAAAGAGGTGGTAGTTGGAACAGTGCGGGAACAGTGAAGCTACAGTGCGTGAACAGTGGTTTCTACCTACTTTTGTGAGGGGACAAGGGCATTTAATGCCCGTCGCCGTCGACCCCAAAAGCTCCCCGCCTTGCGTCTCCGTCGCCGCGGCGATGGATTCACCACCGTGAAGTGCCACCGTGTCCCCAGTTGCGCAGCCATCCGCCACGCGTCCTGGAAAGGCCCTGGCGGCGTGGGCTGATGGGAGCGGGCACAGCGCTACTCTTCCGGCAAGCACCTTGCGGGGTCTTGACTTTGCCGGCCCGGAGCTTGCGGGCTCAGAACTTGCCGCTCCCGGGCCCTCGCCGGACGCATGGGCGCCGAGGCGTGCCTTTTATGATGCAATCTTCTAGTCTTCCCGGCGGGCTCCTCTCGCCGGGGCCTTGTGTGAGTGGCGTAACCTTGAGCACAAGCGGCCTTCGGCAAGCTCCGCTTGCGGGTCTCGATCTTCTGTCTTGTATATTTTGTCTTTGAATGGCTTGATATGGGCGGGAAGGTCTCCGCAAGCACGTGGTAAACCCCTGCCATGGGAGCTGCAACCGCCCGTGCACAAGTTGGGGTCTTGAGGTACCCCTACCTTAGTACACCGACAGAGCCCCGGCCTGGGCCACCTGCAGTGCGAGCGCTGTTGGGCCAGGCCCAAAGCAGTGCTGCAGCACACGCGCCCACGGCGCGTCGAATCCACTTCCGCATCTGCCGCATCCCCCCGAACGGCGCGCGTCGATTGCGGCGTCGTGGGATGGGACGTGCCCACGTTCTTTAATGGGAAGAGCGGGATGCCCCCCACTTCCCCATAAAACAGAGGAAGCAGGAGGCGGTTCCCTCCTTCGCCTTCATTGCATCTTCTTCCTCCTCCAGAGATCCCTTTGCGTTCGCCTCCGCATCTCCGCCGTCTCTTGCGTCTGCGGCGCCGCGACTCTTCGTCCTCCTTCCCTCGCCGCCTCCGCTATGGCCCGAAGGCCGGAAGGGGAAGGAGAAGACCAAGAAGGAGAAATCTGAGCGGTAGCGGCTTCGCCTTCTGCTTGAAGCGGAATGTAAATATTCCCGCCGTGGCTCGGCGTCTTGGAACTCTGGAACAAATATTACTGCTCGGGCCAAGAAGACCAATCGCATCCTCGGACCAGAGCTCATCCGGCCGCCACCAAGGACAACTACCCGGCGGGTACTACTTCTTCGCAGCCTTCTTCCCTGCGGTCTTTGCCCTCCTTTTCTGAATTCTTCTCGACATCATGAACACATCGGCTTCCACCTTCTTGACTTCACCCCCAACGCCATCCTTACAATGGCGGTTTTCGCACACATGTGCGAAAACTTCATAGGATACACCCAAGCGTAGCGCTGTTTAGGCACTTCTTCACTCCTAGAGCAGAGGCGGCAACCCCTCTCCGGAGGAATTTCTTGGGTTTTAAATGCGCACAAGAAGCGTCTTACTTGCCGGGGAGCTCAGCGGCAAGTGGGAAGAGTGGCGTCAGGTGGTCTTGCTGGTCGTTGAAGACGAGCCGCAGCACTTCACCGCGCCGCGCACAACTCCTATCGTGCGCGGCCAGGACTGGAGCGATCTGGATCCGGACGACGTCAAGCTCAACGTCGCCCTCGTCCGGATTCTTCGTCTTCGAGCAGCAAAGCTGTCCGTTGCAGAAGTAGGCGCAGATTTCCTCCGCCGCCGCATCGCCCCCCTCCAAGACAGGAAAAGGCCGGCCTGGGAGTATGGCGGCGCAGGGGATATAATGAGGCTGCGCCCCGGGCTGAACTTCAACTTCACGACGCTGGAGTTGAGGGGGATGGTCCGGGAACTCTTTAAATATGACCCGGCCCATCCAGAGTGGTTCAGACCTCCCCGGGGAGTGGTGCCCCTCTGCAACAGCACAGCTCGGGATCGTCTTCTCGCCATGATGCCCGCGTGCGATTCGCACGGCGTGGAGCGCACATGGATTCCGCCCGAGTCCATAGACGTCCTCAACTTCTTCGACAACCTTGAGGAGGTGGCGAAGAACAAAGACGAGACCCGGGGGCTGACACGGGACACCACGGACCAGGAGATAGCGTACATAGCTTCTCGGGCTGAAGAGGCCGCTGCAGCAGCAGCGGCAGGAGAGTTCGGCTACACGCCCGAGGAGGCAGAGGCTGCGGAAGCGTCCTGCCAAGCGGAGGAGGCGGAGATCTGCAGACTGCTGCAACTTCCTCCCGACGCGCTAGCCGGGGTCCCCCCCCTGAGGCACTCCGGGATCCCTGGCATCGCGGCTGAGGCTGCGGCAAGAGGTGGCGCTGCCGGAGGGAGCGGAGACGCCAGAGGGAAAGGGGTCGCAGCGCAAGGCGCGGGGCCCAGCGAGCCAGCCGGCGAGGAGGAGGAGGAGGAGGAGGACGCCGAGGCCGCCGAGGACGCCGGCGGGTCCACGGATCTTCTGACGGCGACCTCTCCTCGTCGTCGGAGACCTCCCGCCCGGGCAAGCCCTAGGCGCTCTCCATCAAGCGCCTCCGCAAGGCGGCGGCGGAGGCGGGCGCAGCCCTCCGGCAACAACCAGCTCGCCGGCAGCGCAAGCTTCCTGGGAGACCAAGCTCGCCGAGGACCGCCAAGCGCCCGAGGAGTTCGCTTCCGCTCCCGTGCCGGCGCATCCCAGCGGAGTATGACTTCTCTGCCTTGGCGAAGGCGGCGAGGAGGAACAGGAGTAAGTATCCGAGATCTTTATCTTCTCAAATTTCTCCTTGATCATTGTTGATGCCAATCTTGTTTCTTGCGTTGATTTCAGGACCTTGGCTCAGCCGGCGAAGAGAGCCAAGGTGCCCGTGGTCAATCGCGAGACGACTTCGCCCTTGTGGCGACCGGGGCGTGCGGAGTCAAGCTTGCGGACCAGCGCTGTTCGAGGAGCAGCCCAGCAGCCCCCAACGTAAGTCTAGGTTCTGCACTTTCGCTCGCCGGGCGTGTTTGAAGATTTTGGTCTTGTACTAATGCCTTAATGTTTCTGTCTTGGCTTGTGCAGAAGTGGAGCCACAGCTGCAGGAGCGTCCGAAAGTCGCTCCCGAGGAGCCGCAGGCCCCGCCGTCCCCGCCAAGGCCGATCTCCCCGGCAAGGGAGGGCGCCCCGCCAAGGGCGGGTACTCGCCAAGGTGAGTACCCGCCGAGAGCGAGCAACCCGGCGGGGCTACTCCGCCAAAGCGAGCTCCCGGCGAGGAGCCGCTTGTGGCGACGTCCGCCAAGGTAGGTTCTGCAGCTTTGTCTCCTTGGCGTTGTCTCTTTTTGGATATTTGCTTGAACTTCTTTTGCTTTTTCTTCTTCTTCTAGATCCTCCTCCCCCCGAGCAGATGGAGAAGGAAGTCGTATTGTTGAGGAGGAGGGCGTGCGAGGCGGCGCGCGGCGACGATCGGCCGAAGACAGTGGGAGCCGCCGGGCCCAATGTGCCAGAGACCGCTCCGGCTGCGGACGCAGCGGCCGGGGAAGGGGACGGCGACCGCACCGCCAGCCCGGAGGTGGCGGGAGCATCTAGTGCTGCGCCGGTCACCGACCCTTCCGCCGGAGGGGAGCTGTCCGGCTACTACTTGAAAGCCCCCAACGGCGTCTTCATCCAGGTGCCGTGGGGCTCTTCGTCATGAGCCCCATGAGGGCTGAGGCCTTTGATGGGAGGTCCTCGCCTCGCTGGGCTGAAGATCGTCGAGGGCCCGGCGGGAGCAGCGGGCCTGAGGAGGAGAAGCTGCTTCACCAGCCTGGCCCTTTACGGGCCAGGCGGTAGCTTCGCTTCCAGGAAGCCCTCGTCGCCAAAGCCGAAGAGATGGAGAAGCGTGCGGCGGAGCTCAGCGCCGCCAACCAGGCTGCTCTCCGCGAGGTGGCGGAGGAGCGCAAGCGACTCGCCGGGGAGTATGAAGAGTGGTTGCTGGAGAAGGCCGAGGCTGAAGAGCAGCAGCGGCTCGCCAGGGAGGAGCTGTCCCGGCGAGAAGGAGAACTCGTCCAGCGGAAGGTCAACCTCGACGCCCACGAGGAGGACCTTGCCGCTCGGGAGCAGGCCCTTGGCGGGGAACTGAAGGAGGCGAAAGCCGCCGCGGCTGCCGCGGAGACCGCCAAGAAGGAGCTTGCCGCCCAGGTCGCGCAGCTGGAGGAGCTGCTGAATGCGAGCGTGGAGGAGGTCGCCGCGCTCAACACGGAGCGCGAGAAGGACGCCCACACCAACTCAGAACTCCAGGTGCGGCTTTCCAAGAAGGGCGACGAGTTGAAGGCCGCCAAGGACTCCATCGAGGATCTTGAGCTGCAAGTCTCCGCGCTGAGGAACTCGCTCGACGCCGCCCGGGATCGGGAGACCAAGTTGAAGGAGGAGCTCCGCGAGGAACGAGCTTTGGCGGACAGCGCCAACAAAGCAGCCGAGCAATTCCACCGTACTGTCGAGTTATGGACCGAAGACTTGGTGTCTTGCGCGTCCGACATTGACCAGGAGCTGCTGGCGCTGAAGCTGGAGCATCTCATCTACTCCCCGGATCCAAATCTCGCTCACAGCGCCAAGCTCAGCCTCTTCTTCAGGGGGATCGCGCCGGCCCTTGCAAATCTGCGGAAGAAGATCCCCGCGCAACTCGCCGAGGAGACTCGGCTGGCTGTCTTGGGAACCATGGGCGTGTGTTGGCGAAGATTGTATACCGCAATCCCGGCATAAACCTCACCAACGTTCTCCGCAGCTTGCCGGCCGACGCGAACATGGAGGCTCTGAAGGAGCAGGTCGCCCACATCATTGCTAAAGTGAACAAGATCTCCAGGATGGAGGGCAACCGCGTAGACTAGACCTCCTTTATCTTTATCTCTTTTTGTTGCTGCATAGGGTGTTATGAACTCATTAGTCGTTGCGACAAGTTATTCCTTGTAAGATATTATCTTTATTTTGATCAATAGATGCGTGTTATCTCCTTGTTACGATCCTCAACTTTGTATGCTTCAACCCCACGCTTCTAGGGAACTTGCGGCAAGGGGCCCTTCATGAAGCGCTGAGTCTTGAACTTCGAAGCAGCCTGCTGGCCAAGGTCTTACCGGCAAGCAACCTTGCATGACTAGTCGCAATCGCACTTAGCTTGCTGAGCGGACTCGAAAAGCGAAACAAGGGCGCGACACTCGTCGCAGCTCACTTAAATCGTTGAGCGTGCTCGAAAGCAAGATAAGGGTGCGACTATCCACGGCAGGTTCCTCCAGCGCGCATGGTTTTCCATACAAAGTGTGGTTGTTCAAGGAAGGCAACTTAAAATTTAAAATTTTGAACTGCTCAAATTTTAATGACTTAGCTTTCGTGATCTATGCGTTCTCCGGCAAGCTTCCCTTTCTTGAACAGTACTCAGTTCATCCTCCATTTCCTTCCCCCCCCCGGCAAACTTGTGCGCGAGGATCGCTCCTTCTGCTTAAGAGTCAAGGAAAGAGAAGAGAGAAAACAAGTATATGGCCTTTCGGCGTGCCATTGCTTACCGGATATGTGTGTCGCACAAGAGATGCCAAATAACACATGCAAATAGCAAAGAAAAGCACGGGAAAGGCAACTAGCGCAAAACACAGAAACTTTACTGGTGCACGGGGTCTGCGCCCGGCTTTGTACAAAGGGTTACATGCAACAGCGGCAAAGCTTGTACAAAAAGGTGGTTGCCGGAGCGGATCACGGCAACCGCGCCTTATGGGTGAAATTTGCGAAGATGCTCTATGTTCCAGGAGTTGCTCACTGGTAAGCCTTCTTCGGTCTCGAGGCGGACGGCGCCGGGCCTCGTGACTTGTCTCACCCGATAAGGGCCTTCCCACTTCGGCGTCAACTTGTTGGAATTCTTGGCGGACTGAACACGCCGAAGAACAAGGTCGCCTTCCTCGAGACTCCTGGCTTTGACCTTGCGGCTATGGTAGCGGCGCAAGGCTTGCTGGTATCGAGCAGCTCGTCAAAGATGCGGAGACATCCCTCCTCAAGGAGCAATGCATCATCTTGCCGCAGTTGCTCTTGCTCGAGCTCATCATAAGCGAGCACTCGAGGAGATCCGTATACGAGTTCCGTGGGGAGAACTGCCTCTGCTCCATAGACTAGAGCGAAAGGTGTCTGCCCGGTGGCTCGATTTGGTGTCGTTCTGATTGACCAAAGAGCTGCCGGCAGCTCCTCTATCCAATTTCTTCCGCACTTGCGCAGCCTGTCGAAAGTTCTTGTCTTGAGTCCGCGCAGCACTTCAGCATTGGCCCTCTCCGCTTGGCCGTTGCTCCTCGGGTGAGCAACAGAAGCGAAACAGACCTTGGAGCCAAGGTCTTGGACGTACTGCATGAAGGTGCGACTAGTGAATTGTGTACCGTTGTCAGTGATAATCCTGTTAGGGATCCCGAAACGGCACACAATGGACCTGAAGAACTTGACCGCTGATTGTGCTGTCACCTTTCTCATGGCTCCACTTCGGCCACTTTGTGAACTTGTCGATTGCTACGTACAAGTACTCAAAGCCCCGACAAGAGGGGAAGGGGCCGAGGATATCGAGCCCCAGCACCGAGAAGGGCCAGGACAAAGGGATTGTTTGGAGAGCTTGAGCTGGTTGATGAATCGCTTTGCATGGGCCGCACGCTTCACACTTGGTTACTAGTGCGATTGCATCTTGGAGTGCTTCTTGCCAAAGAACCCTTGCGGAAAGCTTTCGGCAAGCGCCCTTGCGCCAATGTGGTGGCGCATATGCCTCCGTGTATTTCGCCAGCAGCTTACATCCATCTTCCCCGGAGATGCACTTGATCTAACACCATTGAGCCTTCTTACATACAGCTCGTTATCCACGAACCTGGTACATACTTGACCGTCTGGTTATCTTTTCTATTTCTTACGGGTCGTCGGGAAGTTCTCCGGTTTGCAAAAAGCAGACGTCTGCTGCGCCCATGCCGGAGCTTGGGGCTCAGCGGCAAGGACTAAAGGCATGAGGGCGCTGCATGGAACCTCAGCTTCTACGGCAAGAACCTCTGGCTCTGCCGGAGCTGAAGGTTCCCCGGCAAGCTCGCCGGGGCGAGGCTTGTCGGGAACACTTGCTTCAACTGTACAGATCCGAGGATCTGCAGGAGCAAACCGTTCCTCAGCGTTCTGGTCGTTGATCTTGGGGACCTTGGCGGCGGCCTCAGGGAGACCCGCCGGCAAGTAGTCGCCGGGGACCAACTTTCTTTTCTTGGACTGCCCAATTGATGGTGTGACGGATGGTTGAGTCAGCTTGAGCAAGAAGGTCCCCGGTTCCACAGGTAACTTCATTGAAGCACACTTTGAAAGGCCATCTGCGATTTCATTCTGAGCTCTCGGGACGTGCTCCATCTGTAAACCTTCAAAGCGCTCCTCAAGCTTCCTCACTTCATCGACATAAGCTTCCATCAAAGGGCTCTGATAGCTCTTGTTAACTTGCCGGACCACCAACTGAGAATCTCCCCGCACAATCAACTTTCTGATCCCAAGTTCGGCCGCAATTCTGAGGCCGGCGAGCAAACCTTCATACTCAGCAGTGTTGTTTGTCGCTTGCTCCCTTGGAAAGTGCATCTGGATAACATACTTGAGGTGCTCTCCGGTGGGCGCGATGAGTACCACGCCGGCACCGGTGCCTTGCAGCGAGAAGGCACCATCAAAGTACATTACCCATTCACTTGTCACTTCTTGTACGGGTGTACTTGTCTCTTGGACTTCTTCATCGGGCGTTGGGGTCCACTCTGCTATAAATTCTGCCAAAGCTCGGCTCTGTATGGTTGAAGTACTTTCAAACTTGAGTCCAAAGCTCGACCGCTCCAGTGCCCACTCAACGATCCTGCCTGTTGCTTCTGGGTTGTGCAATATCCTCTTTAGTGGAAAGCGAGTGACCACTGTTATCTCGTGTGCCTGGAAGTAATGGCGCAGCTTTCGAAGCCATGAGGAGGAAAAGCAACTTTTGCACACGGAGTATCTTGATCTAGCTCCTCGGAGAAGGAACTTACAAAATACACGGGCGCTGCACCATCTTCTTCCGCACCTCATCCTGTTCTGCTGCAGAGTTGTCCTTGTCGGGGCGAGCTTGTCGGAGCAGCCCCCGCTTGTCATTGGACTCGCTTGCGGTGGTGTAGCTTCCTCGTCGGGCTCCCTCTCCGCTACTAACGCAGCACTAACCACCTGGTTGGTTGCCGCTAGGTCTGAGAGCAACTTCTCCTGTGGTCTAGGTGCGACAAGTCTTGGGGTGGAGGATAGGTACCGTTTCAAATCCTGCGGCGCTGCCTCCGCCTCCGAGTCCATTTCATGGGACCTGCCTTCTTCAAGATTTTGAAGAAAGGTAGAGGCGCGTTCTGGACTTTGAAATGAACCTCCGAGGGCAGCCACACAACCTGCAAGCCTTCGACATCCTTGACTCGCCGGGCTTCGATCTGCTCAATGGCTTTAATCTTGTCGGGTTGGCTTCAATCCCCTCTGTGACATGAAAGAACCGAGAAGCTTGCGGAGGGAACTCCAAAGACGCACTTCTCGGGGTTCAACTTAAGCAGATTCTTGCGCAGGTTCTGAAATGTCTCTTCCAAGTCTTGAACCAGCGTATCCTTGCTCTTGCTATTCACCACGATATCATCCATGTAAGCCTCTACATTTCTGTGGATCTGTGGCTCAAAAGCGTATACACTACCCTTGCAAATGTTGATCCTGCATTCTTCAGTCCAAATGGCATGCGATGAAGCAATAAGTGCCACATGGAGTGATAAATGCAGATCTTCTCTTCATCCTCTTTGGCCATAAAGATCTGGTGATAGCCTGAGTATGCATCAAGAAAGCGAGTAGCTCACATCCGTGATGGAGTCAACAATCTGGTCAATGCGCGGCAAGGGAATGGATCCTTGGGACATGCTTTATTCACATCGGTGAAGTCTATACACAGCCTCCATTTCCCGTTGGCCTTGCGCTGACGATCGGGTTTGCTAACCACGTCGGATGGATCACACCTCTAACTAGGCCTGCTGCCTCTAGCTTCTTGATTTCTTCACGATGAATTCTTGGCGCCCACGGCTTGCTTCCTCACTTTTTGCTTGATGGGCGGCAAGATGAGGGCAAGCGGCAAGCTTGTGCTCAATCACCTTCACAGGAACACGGGGATGTCGATGGTTGCCATGCAAACACATCGACATTCGCCCGCGAGGAAGGCGCGGCGGCGCTTTCCTATTCTTCGTCAAGCGGTGGCGATGGCGAAGGTACCACCAGTGCCGTCCTCCTTGGCGGACACCTTCTTGGTTGCGGTGGAGCGCCATTCCTTTTACTCTTGCGGTGGAGCTCGGCGGGGCGTCCTCGTCGGGCGCAGCACCAAGAGGTGCGGTTGCGGAGTGGGCCCCGAGCACTTGCCGGACTTGGTCTTCGTCTTCTTCCCCGGAGCTTCAGCGGCAAGTGTATTCTTATCGGCGCAGCTGCCGCATCCCGGTAGATCTTGTCGGCGCAGATAAGCGCATCTTTCTTGTCGCCGTGGGCGGTGATGACGCTTATCGCCCCGCATCTTGAGCACGTTGTAAGCATAATGGGAAGCTGCCATGAACTTGGCGAGGCAGACGGCCAAGTATTCCATTGTATGGCAACGGAATATCGGCGACGTCGAAAGTGATGCTTTCGATCCTGAAATTGAGCTCCCGCCAAAGGTCACCGCAGAGTGATCTTTCCTTGGGCTTGCTCCGTCCGGGTTGATTCCTTGAAAGAACCGGTCTCTTGAGCTCGCCATCTGGAATTTGGAGTTTCTTGATCACAGCGAGAGGAGATCAAGTTCAGCCCGCCCCGCCGTCAACCAACATTTTGGTGACCTTGAGGTTGCGGATGGTGGGCGAGACCAGCATCGGCAAGCACCCGACCGCTGTGGTGCGGTCGGGGTGATCCTCAAGATCAAAAATGATGGGCGTGCGGACCATTTGAGGAGCTGCTTGCGACTCCACGGGCGGCTCGCTGCATTCACCTCACGCACCCATTGCTTTAGCTAGCGGTGGGAGGTGTGCGAGAGGCGCCACCGTCGACGCAGTGACTTCGTGGCCTTCGGAACTCCTGCTCGCTGTTATCCTCATCCTCCATATCTTCGTCGTCGTCTTCTTCATCCTTGTCGCGCCCGGAGGAGGTCGATCACCTTGCCGCTGCTTGGCCTTGCACAAGGCGTCCTCCCCGCCATTGAGCGGCCGCTTCTTGCTCGGCTCTCCTCCGCCACCTTGGGCCTTCTCCTTGTCGCGCCTCTCGTACTCAGCTTTTTGCTGCTCGACGAGATACTCGACGCACTTGCAGTTGGTGAGATCGTGGCCCTTGGTGCAGTGGATTTTGCAGTATTGCTTGTCGGAGCCGTCCTGCTTGTCGGCTGCCGCTACAGGGGTAGGCTCCTTGCCGGAGAAGCAACCCTGCGTTTGCTTGGCGGGAGCCTCCTTGCCGTACTTCTCGACGGCAAGCACCTCTTTCTTGTTCTTCCTTCGGTTGTTCCGCCACGGCTCTTCTTTGCCGGGCGGTGTCGTCATTGTCGCTTTCTCCTGCGCCAAGATATCCTCGGGAGTCTCCTCTTCCCTACAGGCGCACTTGTCAGCCGACGAGCATAGAGCTCACTGACATCCCGAATCTTAGTCATCGCCATCTCTTCACGCATGCGGCGGTTACGCAGGTTCTCGTGGAACGCTACCGATAACATGCGTGGTGGACATCGGGATGTTGTCTGCACACGGCTGAAGCGTTGGATATACTTGCGCAGGATTCTCCTTCCTTCTGGGCCAAAATGTGGAGATCGCTCTCGGCCGTGGGGTTTGTGGCCGCCAAAGAAGGCGCCAACAAACCGATGGCAAAGATCTGCCCAAGAAGAAATGGAGCCTTCCGCAATTGCATGAGCCAAGAACGAACGTTCGCTTAAGCCGAGCGGAAGTAGTTCGCCGAAATCTTCTCGTCGCGCCCGCAGCCTGGACCGCGATGGTGTAGACACCGAGGAACTCCGAGGGTGCGTCTTGCCGTCGTACTTCTCCGCACGCCGGGCTTGAAATTCTTCATGCTGGAGCCATCGACGCGCGGCAGCTTCGCGGGTGAACGCAGGGCAGCTCGCAGCAGACGCAAGTCGCTCGTTCACCGGGCGCGTCTGCGTCGACAGCGCTCCCAGCTCTCTGGTTCGATTGTCGCTGAAGCTTCTCGGCGGCGCCGATCGTGGTCCGCGTCTTCTTGTCGCCGGTCGCCGAGACTGGCGTTGATCCCGACGAGCCCGCTGGATCCGGACGACGCCATGGAGCCGCTCGGTGTTGTTCCGCGGGACGGCGTTTTTTGCTATGCGGCGGGGAGTGCATGGTGGTTGCACCGGCGCTCTTGTCGCCGTTAGCTTCGCCTTCTCAGCTTGCGCGCCGCGAGGTCGCCGCTCTTTGTGAAGGGTCGTTGTTAGCGGCGGCGACTGTGCTTTGATGGTAGCCCTCCGGTCTTGGCCTTGTCCGCCGCCGAGGGAAATCGAGGAGCATTTGCGCCTTGCGAGCGCTTCGCGGAGTGGAGGGGAGCGGAGGAGGTGCGAGGAGCGGGTATGCTCGGACTCTAACGGTGTTAGAAGGAGCAGGTCCTCCCCGGCGCTTTGTTTTGCTTGTGTCCGGACGCTGGTCCGGAACATCCCGCGAGCCTCCGACGTGTCCTTGCCTCAAAGAAAGCGGATACCACCTCCCGTGGTATGGCGCTGCTGGGTTGTCGTCTTGCTGAGATGGACGTGGATCCACGGAGACCGAAGCGCGGTCATCCGCCCTGTGCCTTGACCTGGTGGCGCCCGAGTGTCTCGCCGGCGACCATCTTCCGACGGCGTCTCCTCCGCCCACCGCTGGCTCCGGTGGCGGCGGGTGACGCAGACGGCTTCCAACCTCGAGGCTTCTTCTTCGGGCCATGGCGCGATTGTTGATGAAGTTGTTGTAAACCGGAGAGGTTGATGAAGAACGCGCCCGCGAACGCCGGATCAGGTCCGCACAACCTCGGCGCCCCTACGGGCGCGCTTAAAGATGCGGGGGCTCGCCGCCTTGAGCACCTATGGGGCGGGGCCCCTTGTCCGTGGCGGTACGAGGGCGGAGGGAGCCTGAGAGCGATCGAGGCGAGCACGCGGGCGGATTTTACCCAGCTTCGGAGCTCTCCGGAGAGATAAAACTCCTACTGCTGCTTTGTGTTTGTATTTGATCTTGCCCGAGAGCGCGAGCGTATGGGCGAGTTGTAGTGTCGAATGAGTCGAACCCCCTCTACGTTGTGCATGGGCCTCCTTTTATAGTGCAAGGGGTCACCAACAGGTGTCAACGTAGGAGAAAGGGGTAAAAATGTAAAAGAGGTGGTAGTTGGAATAGTGCGGGAACAGTGAAGCTACAGTGCGTGAACAGTGGTTTCTACCTACTTTTGTGAGAGGGGACAAGGGCATTTAATGCCGTCGCCGTCGACCCCAAAAGCTCCCGCCCTTGCGTCTCCGTCTGCCACGGCGATGGATTCACCACCGTGAAGTGCCACCGTGTCCCCCAGGCTGCGCAGCCATCCGCCACGCGTCCCTGGAAAGGCCCCAGGGCGACGCGTGGGCTGATGAGCTGGAGCGCGGGCACACAGCGCTACTCTTCCCGGCAAGCACCTTGCCGGGGTCTTGACCTTGCCGGGCCCGGGAGCTTGCCGGGCTCTGTAACTTGCCGCTCCCCGGGCCCTCGCCGGGACGCATGTGGCGCCGAGGCGTGCCTTTTATGATGCAATCTTCTAGTCTTCCCGGCGAGCTCCTCTCGCCGGGGCCTTGTGTGAGTGACGTAACCTTGAGCCTGAAACGGCCTTCCCGGCAAGCTCCGCTTGCCGGGGTCTCGATCTTCTGTCTTGTATATTTTGTCTTTGAATGGCTTGATATGGAGCAGGAAGGTCTCCGGCAAGCACGTGGTAAACCCTGCCGCGGGGAGCTGCAACCGCCCGTGCACAAGTTGGGGTACTGAGGTACCCCTACCTTAGTACACCGACACTAATCCTCCACCCTTTCCATCCATAGGGCCGTCGGACAAGAGAAGCGGCGCGCCAGCCCCTTGTGGGCTGGTGCCTTCCCCCTCTTAGCCCATAAGGCCCAGTAACCTCCCGAGGCTTCCCCGAACCCCTTCCGATGATCCGGTGACTACCCGATACACTCCAAAACCATGCTGGTGCACAAATAGTATCGTCCTATATATCAATATTTACCTCCGGACCATTCCGGAGCTCCTCGTCGTGTCGGTGATCTCTTTCGAGACTGCAAACAACATTCGGTCACCAAATCACATAACTCATATAATACTATATTGTTAATGAACGTTAAGCGTGCGGACCCTACGAGTTCAACAATGATGTAGACATGACTGAGACGCCTCTCCGCACTACAAAAAAATACACTTATGTGATGATACGTGTTTGTCACAGTAGGTCACATTCTCTGTCATGCATGTACATCCATGACGATTTTATGACACTATCAAGATAGTCATACATGTGCTGTCGTAGAAGTGTTCCATGACAATACCAAAATTGTCATCACGGAAGTGTCCACTCCCATGACGTTAAATGGCGTGTTATGGAAGCGCTCTCGTCAAGCGTAATAGGCATGTGGCATCCAACATAACGGGTCACCGTTAAGCTATCGGGTTTGGGCTTGGATCCAATAACCCGTTAACAACCTGGACCAATGGGGATTTTCCACGTGGACAATTCTCAATCACCGGCGGATCCACGTGTCGGCCCAGCATTGGGACAGTTGTCATCCAGCGAATGGACGGGACGCGCATGTTGACACGTGGCTCGGACCCAATAGTGACCCATTCAGGTCAAAAGGCCAGCCCATTTGACCTGGTCAAAAGGTAACGGCTGGCCCACTTAAAGCCTGTTAGCGGCATGTTCGCATATAGCCCATTTACAGCCCGCTAACGCACGACCCATTATGGCCTATCTAAATTAGGCCCAGTAGCATCATCTGGGCCGTCCAATATGATTCCAGCCTGTCGTAAGTTCTGGCCCATCTATGGCTCAAGATGTCTTTTGGCGCTTATGAGGCCCTTTGTAACTCTTGGCCCATTAAGGGCCCGTGGTGAAACTGGCACGTAATGAACACTGTTTCGCTTTATACCCTGTCTGTGTATGAAAGTATGGGCTCTTCTGTACCCCTTACTAGTGCACGGGAAAATGTAGCCACGCCCATGGTAGGGCCCGACAGGGCAATAGAAGACAAAACACAAGACTATCAAGACAACAATCAAGTCGGAGAACATAGAGCAAAGGACAAGCTGGACCTCCCTCGGCAACATCCTTGCCGGGGCAGCTTGCGTAGCCCTGACAAGCTCCTTGTCGGGGCGACCTGCGAAGCACCAGCAAGGCCATCACCCTTGAGACTGAGAGCTTTGACACCATCGACAGCGTCAAGGCCAAGACTTGGGAATGCATGCATAGTAGCATGCAAATCTTTGTGAAAGACTAATGGCTTGCGGGTCCACGTGGGGCCAGAAGATGAAGACCCCTGATACGTCTCCGCCGTATCTATAATTTTTGATTGTTCCACGCCAATATTATTCAACTTTCATATACTTTTGGCAACTTTTTATATTATTTTTGGGACTAACATATTGATCCAGTGCCCCGTGCCAGTTCCTGTTTGTTGCATGTTTTATGTTTCGCAGAAACCCAATATCAAACGGATTCCAAACGAGATAAAAACAGATGGAGAATTATTTTCGATTATTTGTGATTTTTGGGAGGAAGAATTAATGCGAGACGGTGCCTGAGGTGGCCATGAGGGTGGCCCACACCACCACTTTCAGTGAGCGCGCCCCTAACCCTCGTGGGCCCCTCGTAAAGCGGTTGATGCTCTACTTTGGCCGCAAGATAGCTAATTTTTGGAAAAATATCTGGGCGAAGGTTTGAATCCAATCGGAATTACGGATCTCCGGATATAAAAGAAACGGTGCCATGGCAGAATCCCAGAACGCGGAAACAGAGAGAGACAGAGAGATAGATCCAATCTCATATGGGCTCTCGCCCCTCCCACACCTTGGAGCCAAGGACCAGAGGGGAAACCCTTCTCCCATCTAGGGAGAAGGTCAAGGAAGAAGATGAAGAAGAAGGGGGGCTCTTTTAATTGTCTTCCTAATGTGTGGAGGTCGGGATCGCGCGATGGTTAACTTCTACGAACCCTTCACCTAGGAGCATGCGTAGTAGTACTTTGCTTCGAGGGCAAGTAGTCTTTTGCATTAAGTATATGAGTTCTTTATGACTAATGTGAGTCCATGGATTATACGCACTCTCACCCTTCCACATTGCTAGCCTTTATTATGCTGCGTAACTTTGGCCAGTATCTTGCACCCATTATTTACCTTCGTCAAATAGCCACCATACCTACCTATTATGGCATTTCCATAGCCATTCCGAGATATATTGCCATGCAACTTCCATCATCATCATATACATGACTTGAGCATTCATTGTCATATTGCCTTGCATGATCGTAAGATAGCTAGCATGATGTTTTCATGGCTTGTCCTTTTTTGATATCTATGCTATGCTAGATCATTGCACATCCCGGTACACCGCCGGAGGCATTCATATAGAGTCATATCTTTGTTCTAGATATCGAGTTGTAATATTGAGTTGTAAGTAAATAAAAGTGTGATGATCATCATTATTAGAGCATTGCCCAAGTGAGGAAAGGATGATGGAGACTATGATTCCCCCATAAGTCGGGATGAGACTCTGGACTTTACGAAAAATAAAAGAGGCCAAAGAAGCCCCAAAAAAAAGAGGCCAAAGAAGCCCACCAAAAAAATAAAATTAAAAAAGGAGAAAATAAAATAAAAAATGAGAGAAAAAGAGAGAACGGGCAATGTTACTATCCTTTTAGCACACGTGTGCTTCATAATAGCACCATGTTCTTCATATAGAGAGTCTCTCGAGTTATCACTTTCATATACTAGCGGGAATTTTCATTATAGAACTTGGCTTGTATATTCTGATGACGGGCTTCCTCAAATGCCCGAGGTATTCATGAGCAAGCAAGTTGGATGCACACCCACTTAGTTTCTAGTTTGAGCTTTCATACAATTATAGCTCTTAGTGCATCCGTTGCATGGCAATCCCTACTCCTTGCATTGACATCAGTTGATGGGCATCTCCATAGCCCGTTGATTAGCCGCATCGATGTGAGACTTTCTCCCTTTTTATCTTCTCCACATAAACCTCCACCATCATACTCTATTCCACCCATAGTGCTATATCCATGGCTTGCGCTCATGTATTGCATGAGGGTTGAAAAGGCTGAAGCGCGTTAAAAAGTATGAACCAATTGCTTGGCTGAAACCGGGGTTGTGCATGATGGGAGTATTTTGTGTGATGAAAATAAAGCATGGCCTAAGTATATGATTTTGTAGGGATAGCATTCTTTAGCATTGATATTTTGAAAGACATGATTGTTTGTTGGGATGCCCTAAGTATTATTGTTTTTATGTCAAATGATAGACTATTGCCTTGAATCACTCGTGTCTTAATATTCATGCCATGATTAGATTACATGATCAAGATTATGCTAGGTAACATTCCACATCAAAAATTATCTTTTTTTATCATTTACCTACTCGAGGACGAGCAGGAATTTAGCTTGGGGATGCTGATACGTCTCCATCGTATCTATAATTTTTGATTGTTCCATGCCAATATTATTCAACTTTCATATACTTTTGGCAACTTTTAATATTATTTTTGGGACTAACATATTGATCCAGTGCCCCGTGACAGTTCCTGTTTGTTGCATGTTTTATGTTTCGCAGAAACCCAATATCAAACGGAGTCCAAACGGGATAAAAATGGACGGAGAATTATTTTGGAATATTTTTGATTTTTGAGAGGAAGAATCAACACGAGACGGTGCCCGAGGTGGCCACAAGAGTGGCCCACGCCACCACTTTAAGTGGGCACGCCCCTGACCCTCGTGGGCTTCTCGTAAGGCGGTTGATGCTCTACTTTGGCCACAAGAAAGCTAATTTTTGGAAAAATATATGGGCGAATGTTTCAATCCAATTGGAGTTACGGATCTCCGGATATAAAAGAAATGGTGTCAGGGCAGAATCCTAGAACGCAGAAACAGAGAGAGACAGAGAGATAGATCCAATCTCGGAGGGGCTCTCGCCCCTCCCACGCCATGGGAGCCAAGGACCAGAGGGGAAACCCTTCTCCCATCTAGGGAGAAGGTCAAGGAAGAAGAAGAAGAAGAAGGGGGGCTCTCTCCCCTTGCTACCTATGGCGCCGGAACGCCGCCGGAGGCCATCATCATCACCACAATCTACACCAACACCTCCGCCATCTTCACCAACATCTCCACCACCTTCCCCCATCTATATTCAGCGGTCCACTCCCCCGCAACCCGCTATACCCTCTACATGAACATGGTGCTTTATGCATCATATTATTATCCAATGATGTGTTGCCATCCTATGATGTCTGAGTAGATTTTCGTTGTCCTATCGGTGATTGATGAATTGCTATGATTGGTTTGAGTTGCATGTTTTATTATTGGTGCTGTCCTATGGTGATCTCTATGTCGCGCATGCGTGAGGGATCCCCACTGTAGGGTTTGCAATATGTTCATGATTTTCTTATGGTTGGTGGCGTGAGTGACAGAAGCAGAGACCCAAGTAAGTAGGTTGTTTGCGTATGGGATAAAGGGGACTTGATACTTTAATGCTATGGTTGTGTTTTTGCCTTAATGATCTTTAGTAGTTGCGGATGCTTGCTAGAGTTCCAATCATAAGTGCATATGATCCAAGAAGAGAAAGTATGTTAGCTTATGCCTCTCCCTCAAATAAAATTGCAATAGTGATTACCAGTCTAGTAAAGTAGTCAATTGCTTAGGGGCAATTTCACGACTCCTACCACCACTTTTCCACACTCGCTATATTTACTTTATTGCATCTTTATCTAAACAGCCCCTACTTTCTATTTACGTGTTCTTTATATTCTTGCAAACCTATCCAACAACACCTACAAAGTAATTCTAGTTTCATACTTGTTCTAGGCAAAGCGAACACTAAGCGTGCGTAGAGTCATATCAGTGGCAGATAGGACTTGAGAGGGTATTTGTTCTACCTTTAGCTCCTCGTTGGGTTCGACACTCTTACTTATCGAAAGAGGCTACAATTATCCACTACACTTGTGGGTTATCAACCCCCGGCAAGACCCTTGCCGGGGACGACCGCGAGGCCCCCGACAAGCCTAGCCAGGGACGATTGCGGGGCCGCGGCCAGGCCCGCACCCGACAAGGTTTTTCCACCTCACCACCACTCCAGTGCGACAACCAGCTTGCCAACTAGGTAGACGCCTGCGTGGCGACATGCAGATATTCGTGGAGGCTCTGCCACCACGCCAACACAGCTGCTAGCTAGCTAGTGTGGCACTGCATGCCTCATCAGCCTAGACGCATGTCAAGGCAAGGAAGGGCGGCGACAGACGGGACGGCTTCTGCTGCCGTCCCGGTTAAAGTAAGAGGGCATGTAGGCAACACATTAAATGTGTTTGTCCTACGATGCCGACCGATAAGCTCATACACTGTAGCCTGCTTTCCCCCTCTTGTTCCACTGTGGCAACCCCTTTGACATATAAAAGAAGGAACGAGGCATACTGAGAGGGATTCTGACTTTTTGGACTGGGCATGCACCGCAGCTAGTTCAAGAGCTCAAGAACACAGAATATACACACAGGCAGGGCTAGGGTATTACGCATCTGTGCGGCCCGAACCTAGGTAAAAATCGCCTCGCGCTGATCGCAAACTCGCTCTTCGTGCAACTCTCTCCCTGCCAACCATAGATGGGATCACTCCTAATCCCATAGGTGTTCGTTTCCCGACATCTTTGGTGCGCCAGGTAGGGGCGGAAGTTGTGAGAATATGGTCTAGTAGTTACTGCAGCAGTTTCCTCATCGCCATGGCTCTGAAGAAGAAGACGATCGCAACGGTCGGTTCGTCTGGAGCCGCTCCGCCCGCACGAACGGGCGACGTGGCAGACGGCGGTGGCGAAGGAGATCAAGATCGTCCATGCCACCCTGATACGAGAAGCCAGGCGAGCGGCGTCGTCCGCAGCAGCGACGACGGTCCGCATGCGGCCGCGTGCAAGGATGGAGTCGTGCTACCTACGGGTGGCGCGGGGACCTCCAAGGGCAGAAAGACGACCCTGCCAGTGCACGCGCCGCGGTCCTCTCAGCTCCTGCACGATGAACAGCACCGCGATGTTGAGGACCCCGGGCGTCGCCATGGCAATAGCCCTCAGCGTCACTCTCAAGATGCGTAGGGCCGACATGCACGCGATGATGCTGGCGAAAAAGGCATCGGCCGTAGAATCGTGATGGAACTCCTTCTAACATAGTTTGAAGTCCGAGTTCCTCCCATTCCTCGTGCCTGTCGCTGCCACCGACATGAGCAGAAGCATTGGCACGAGCGCAACTACTCCTTGACTTTCCACCTGCTGTGGAGAAGCAGGAAGAGTGTTGGGCTGCCATCCAAAGCCTTAGTGGCCACGCCAATAGGGATGGCCACCGGGAAGCAAGTCCTTCAAGGCACCGGACCACTAAGCCGTCGCGTGTTGACAGTGGAAGGGTTGGAGGGGCCGCAACCACGGTGCACTCCCCTCCACCACGGCCAGCCCGTCGGGTTGACGCCCGTGATAACGTGTCCATGACGTCGTCTGACCCACGAGCGCGTTGTGGCCAACGTCAAGTTCTTCAGGAGCGGCTCAAGGAAGACACACGTACCACTATTGAGGGGAGATGGGAGGCGCGTCACCAATCTTATAGGCGTGCTGGGCCTACTGCATACAGGCCTGCGTCGGGGGATGCTGGTGACTTGCCCTATGCAATAACTTGTCTAGCGTTCACCCGTGAGCTGCGGCAGTTCCAGTGGCCCACCAGCTGCATGTTCAAACCAAAGGTCCCGGAGAAGTACGATGGCAAGACGCATTCGTCTCAATTCCTGAGGGTTTACACCATCGCGATGCAAGCTGCCGGAGCACGAGACGACAAGGTACTCACCAACTATTTCCCGTTGGCGCTCAAGCCTAATGTCAGGTCATGGTTGATGCACTTGCCGATAGATTCCATCTCCTCTTGGTCGGATCTATGCCACGGGTTTGTTGGTGCCTTTACGGGTGGCCACGTAGCTGTTGGCCAAGCAAGTGATCTGCATGTGAACCCTCATAGGGACGGCGAATGCTTGCGCAAATACATACAAAGATTCAGCCATATGTATTACATCATCCCTGATGTCCATCCCGCCGCTGTCATCAGCGCGTTCCATCAGAACGTGCGCAATCGTAAGATGCGTGAAGAGCTGGCGATGAACAAGGGTGCAGATGTTGCCGAACTGTATGTTCTGGCCGACAGATGTGCCCGAGCTGAGGAAGGAACAAAGTACCCCGGCAAAGATGCCGATGTGGAAAGTGACTCTAAGGATGAAGACGTCGTCGCCCCGTCAAAGAAGGGCCGAGGACGCAACAGGAAGCGCAAGGGCAAGACCGTGCTTTCCGTCGAGGAATCCAGCGACCCCGGCACCTATATGAAGGCCAAGGTTGACTACTCCGGCAAGGAGATTGCCGGGTGCGATACCTGCCAGGCTTTGGCGGCTGCCAGCAAGTTAGAGGGCTCCGACAAGCAGTATTGCAAGATTCACCGGACCAAGGGCCACGACCTCCAAAACTGCTGCCATGTTGAGCAGCTAATGGAGAGGCAGAGGGCTGAGTACGAGAAACGAGACAAAGAGAAGGGCCAAGATGGCGCTGAGGGATCCGGCAAGAAGCGCGGAGGCCGGGGTGGTCGCCATGACAAGGAGAAGCAACAAGAGAGGCCTTCCCGAGGCCGCGACAAGAAAGAGGAGGATGGCGATCATGATGATGATGACAAGTCCACCGAGCATGAGTTTCAAAAGTCGACAGAGGTCATGTGTGTTGACGGAGTTGTCTCATTGCATTCTTCCCACTACCCACTTAAATAGTAGGCACGTGAGATTAGTGTGATGAAATCAATGGTCGACGCCCAGAAGCCACTAAAGTGGTCCCACACGCCTATCATTTTCGACATCGAGGATCACCCTGATCGCACAATCGTGGTCGGGTATTTGCTATTGTTGGTCTCACCAACGATACTCAACCTCAAGGTGACGAAAATGTTAGTTGATGGTGGGGTCGATCTGAACTTGATCTTGCCTAACATGATCAAGAGGCTGCAGATCCCTGATGAAGATCTCGAGGAAACGAAAAGTTCCAAGGGATCAACCCAGGGGGAAGCCAACCCAAGGGAAAGGTCACACTACCAGTTACATTTGGTCGCAACCTAAACTACAGGACAGAGAAGATCGTTTTTGAAGTCACCGAGATCCCGTTGCCATATAATGGGATCCTTGGTCGTCCGACACTACCCGAGTTCATGGCAGCGCCACACTACGCGTACACCAAGTTGAAGATGCCCGGCCCAATGAGCATCATCACTGTCAGCTGCGATAAAAGGGATGTGCTCATTTGTGCCGACCAACTCTACCGTGAAGCAGTTGCAGCGTCCACCGCCAAGATACTTTCTCCCGCCGCCGAGAAGAAGACCGGCAAGCCTTCGGCCACCGACAAGACTCCTGGCTCCGGCAAGGGCTCCTACACTCACTCCGGCAAATGCGCCTCTTCGGAGTGCTGCGTTCCCACTGAGAACGTGCCAGAGAGCTCTACCGGCGAGACCAAGAAGTCCAAGGCGGCCCCACTAGAAACCAAGAAATTACCCGTCAAGTGGCACGGGCGGAGCTTTTACCATAAGCTCCACCGTTGACAGCAAATAGGAAAGTGCGCTCGTCCCCTTCCTACGGGCGAATGTCTATGTGTTCCCATGGCGAGCATCCGACATCCCTGGCGTTCCTAGGGAGGTGATTGAGCAGCACATTCCTGTCTGTCCCCATGTGTGGCCTGTCAAGTAGAAGGTCAGAAAGAAAGCTTTGGAGCGACAAGATTTCATCATATAGGAGATCAGGAAGTTGGAAGCAGCAGGCTTGGTCAAGGGAGTACTCCACCCGACATGGTTGACTATACTGATATCAATAAAGCCTATCCAAAGGATCCTTTCCTGTTGGCATGCATCGACCAGATAGTGGACTCCACTGCCGGGTGCGACCTGCTGTCGTTCCTTGACGCCTAGTCAGGATACCATCAGATCTTCATGAAGAAGGAAGATGAAGAGAAGACCGCGTTCATCACCCCATGTGGTACGTACTGTTTTGTACGAATGCCTTTCCGGTTGAAAAGCGATGGTTCAACATTTGCCCGAGCCATCCAAATTGGTTTTGAGCCCCATCTACATAGAAATCTGGAAGCTTATATGGACGATATAGTAGTCAAAACCAAGGACAAGGCTACACTCATGCAGGATCTAGAGGAAACCTTTTCAAATTTGCGCAAGATCGACCTCAAGCTCAACACAGAGATGTGTGTGTTCGGTGTCCCATCCGGCAAACTTCTTGGGTTCTTGGTGTCTCAATGCTGAATCGAAGCGAATCCCAACAAGATCAAAGCGATTGATCAGATTGAGGTGCGCAGACGAGTCAAGGATGTCCATAGGCTTGCTGGTTAAGTTGCCGCCCTGAGTAGGTTCATCTCTAAATCTGCTAAGCGCGCCCTCCCCTTTTTCAAGATTTTGAAAAAGGCGGGTCCAATGAAATGGACTCCAAAGGCAGAGGCAGCGCTGCAAGATTTAAAGAGGTACCTCTCCTCTACGCCAATACTAGTCGCGCCCAAACCACAAGTGTCGTTGCTGCTATATTTAGGAAGTGGCAATGGCATCGGTGAGGCCATCGGATGAGGAGCCGGGGTCGGTATTGCCCGATGCCGGCAAGGCAGAACCCTCGGCAAAGCCCGGTCCCGGCAAGATAGAGTCTGCGCAAGTGAGAGAAGTAAGACAGAAGAAGAAGATAATGCAACACCCAGTATTTTTTGTCAGCTCCCTATTTCAGGGGGCTATATCAAGGTATTCCGGTATGCAGAAGCTCCTTTTCAGCCTTCTTATGGCCTCAAGAAAGCGGCGTCATAATTTCCAAGCACATGAGATCATCATTGTCACTTGCCTCCCGTTGCACCGAATCTTGCACAACCCGGATGCAACCGGGATGATTGTGGAGTGGGCATTGGAACTGTCAAGCTTTGGCCTCAAGTTTGAAAGCACGTCGACGATCAAGAGTAGAGCCTTGGCAGAGTTCGTAGCAGAATGGACCTCCACGCCCGACGAAGAAGTTCAAAAGACAACTCTTCCCGGCAAGGATGCGAGTAGTCATTGGATTATGTACTTTGATGGGGCTTTCTTGCTGCAAGGTGTTGGTGCCGGCGTGCTACTCTTCGCGCCCACCGGAGAGCGCCTCAAGTTCGTAGTCCAGATGCATTTTCCCCAGGAAAGGTTGACGAACAACACTGCAGAGTACGAGGGGCTGCTTGCCGGTCTCAGGATCGCGGTGGAACTTGGAATCAGGAAGCTCATCATCCGAGGTGATTCACAGCTTGTCATTAAACAAGTCAACAAGGATTATCAGAGCCAGTTGACGGAGGCCTACGTGGATGAAGTGACGAAGTTGGAGGAGCGCTTTAATGGTCTGCAAGCAGAGCATGTTCGTCGAGCAGAGAACAGAATTGTCGATGAGTTGTCAAAATGTGCTGCCCTCAAGTTGCCTGTGGAACCATGTACCTTTGTGCTTCAATTAACTCAGCCATCCTTTGAACCATACGCAGGGTAGAACAAGTGATGGAAAGCGGGCCCTGATAAGTACTTTCCCGCTGAGCTCCCAGGAATCGCCGGCAAGGAAGTTGCCAGGTACCCCAAGCATGCCGGGGAGCAGCAGCCCCCGGCGGGTCCCAAACCCTTGCCCTAGAGACAGCTTCCCCCATGGCAGAAGACATGCCTTTAGTCCTTGCAGTCGACCCTCAGGCTCCAGCATGGGCATAACATATTGTTAGGTTCCTCCAAACAGGGGAGCTCCCTGAAGAGCAGGAAGAAGCGGAAAAAGTAGCCCGTCGGGCCAGCATGTACCAGATTGTGGATGATGTCCTATACAGAATGAGACCGAATGGCGTGAAATTGAAGTGTTTTCCTCGGAAGGACAGACTAGAGCTATTGGTAGAGATACACAAAGGCATATGTGGCTCACACATAGGGTCAAGAGCCCTTGCTGGCAAAGCATTCCAGCAAGGTTTCTTCTAGCCCACCGCTCTCTAGGATGCAACTGCACTAGTAACCAAGTGTCAAGCATGCCAGTTCCATTCAAAGAAGTTTCATCAACCAGCCTAGGCTCTTCAAACAATCCCTCTTTCCTGGCCATTTCGGTCTGGGGGCTCGACATACTGGGCCCCTTTCCCCGTGCTGTCGGGGGCTTTGAGTACTTGTACGTTGCGATTGACAAGTTCATAAAGTGGCTAGAAGTAGAGCCAGTGAAAAAGGTGACAACACAGTCAGCCGTCAAGTTCTTCAAGGGAATCGTTTGCCATTTTGGTGTTCCAAACAGAGTCATCACCAACAATGGCACACAGTACACGAGCCGCACCTTCTTGCAGTATATCCAAGACCATGGCAACAAAGTTTGCTTTGCTTCTGTTGCTCACCCAAGATGCAACGGCTAGGCAGAAAGGGCAAATGCTGAAGTGTTGCGAGGCCTCAAAACAAGAACTTTCAACAAGCTACGCAAGTGTGGAAGACGCTGGATTGAAAAATTGCCAACGGTTCTTTGGTCAATCAGAATGACACCAAATCGAGCCACTGGCCAGACACCCTTTGCCCTGGTATACAGGGCAAAAGCAGTTCTCCCCACATAACTCATATATGGGTCACCTCGAGTGCTCACTTATGATGAGCTTGAGCAAGAGCAGTTGCACCAAGATGATGCAACACTCCTCGAGGAAGATCTTCTTCAGGCTGTTGTGCAAGACGCTCGCTACCAGCAAGCCTTGCGCTACTACCATAGCCACTAGGTTCATGCCCGAAGCCTTGAGGAAGGCGACCTTCACTAGTAGGGAAAAGCCTAGCAGCAGCGCGGGTTTTGGGCCTATTAGTAGCGCGGGGGCCGGCCCTACTAATAAGGCGCCATGACTAACTTATAGCGAGAGCGCTGGCACGACCAGCCATGCTAACGATAGCAGAGAGTATGGGTAAAACCCGCGCTACTACTAATCTGTAATTTCTAAAAAAAAAATTGAATTTTTTTGAATTTTTTTTTTGATTTTTTCCCCTAATTTTCAAATTTCTGAATTATTTTAACCTCAAATCTCTAATCACCCATCATCGCTGCTAAATTTAATCTCTAATCACCCCTCATCATTCCAAATCATCTAACTTCCCGGACGGTCACCCATCCTCTCACTACTCCAGCCTGAGCACGCTTAACTTCCGGGTTCTATTCTCCCTCGTTTCCAAGTCTGCACTTGTTGTTTTCCTGAAAATAGTAAGATCTGACCTCAGGAATTTAGCTTCAGCATGTACTGACACATTTCACTGTTTGAGTTTGAAACTATTGTTCTAAAAAATTAGTAACACTAATACTTCTTGAATAATTAGTTTGACCCACAGTTTGACCATACTTTGACCAGATTTGACCACAGTTTGACCAGATTTGACCAAAATTCAAAAAAACTAAAATAATTATTTAGTAACACTAATATTCTTGAATAATTAGTTTGACCATAGTTTGACCAGATTTAACAAAAAATAAAAAAAAATTGATGAATTTTTTTGTCTCCAGATCTTAAAAGCCCCGTAACTTTTTTCTGTTAGGGTTTTGAGGATTTTAAAAATGTTTAACGGGGTTTCCCCCGTTAAATTCGGAGGTAACTTTTCGAGTAGATGATTTTTCATATCAAAAACTTTTTCATCCGAGTTCGTATGCAAAAGTTATGGCCATTTTACAAATTTCCAGAGAGATTTTGCAAATAAAGTCGAAATTCATATTTATAAATTTTTCCAACAACTAGACCACATATCACATGGGAAACTTATTTTCTTTTATTTTTTTTGACATTTTTATCATTTTCTTCTATTTCTTTTTAAACTGAAAAAGCGGTCCACCTTGGGGGGTAGACTTTGAAAAATTTGCAAATAGGCCATACCCCGCGCTACTACTATGGCAGACGATTAGTAGTAGCGCGGGTTTTTAACCCTCACTACTACTAAGTTGATAGTAGTAGCGCGGGTTTATAACCATCGCTACTACTACGGCATGGTCCAGGCCACTTAGTAGTAGCGAGGTTAAAACGCTGCCATCGCTATCAACTTAGTAGTAGCGAGGGTTAAAAACCCGCGCTACTACTATGGCATGTCCCGGGGGGCACGGTAGTGACCGCTTAGTAGTAGCGTGGGTTATAAACCCGCGCTGCTGCTATCAACTTAGTAGTAGCAAGGTTTAAAAACCTGTGCTGCTAGTAAGTAGCAGTAGCGAGGGTTTTTAACCCTCGCTGCTGCTAAGATTCTGTCTATAGGCTTTTCCCTAGTAGTGCTTGTTCTTCGGCGGGTTCAGTGCGCCAAGAATTCAAACAAGTTGACGCCGAAGTGGGAAGGCCCTTATTGGGTAATACGAGTCACCAGGCCCGTCGCAATCCGCTTGGAGACCGAAGATGGTATTTCGGTGAGCAACTCCTAGAATATCGAACATCTTCGCAAGTTTTACCTATAGGGCGCGGTTGCCGGGAGCCCCGACAACCCCCTTTAGTACTAGCCTTGCCAGCAAGGCATGTTACCCTATGTACAGAGCTAGGTGCAGACCCTGTGCGTAGTCAAATAACTTTTAGTATCTATAGTTTCATGTGATTTCCATGTTTTATGTATATACGTACATGCATGCTTATCTAGGATATCATACTGCCTTTGATTCCAGCAAATACTAATTTACCGCTAAGGGTCGTTGCTCCTATCCTCTCTTCTTCCTAGCCACGGTAAAGACACTCAGTTTTGCTGTTCCTGTCATGGACTTGGCTCCGGCGAGAAGTTGAGAAGACTGCCCGGTACGTCGTCCCCGGCAAACCAAACAGATAAAGTTCACCTCTTGTCCATTTGTTTTCGTAATTGTGACTTGTGCATTAGAAAACCTTGCCACTTTTTTTAGACTCAAGTACTCTCATTTCTGACCCGAACGCTACTTCGGTCAGAATGGTTGCAGCAGCCTTTGATAAAAAATAGGTTGGTAGGGGGCTAGGCCCTTTATCTGTATCCCAGCAGATGTGATTCCCCGGCAGGCACAAAGGGTACTAGCAAGGTAGCTTGCTGGGAAAACACATTTATTTTAATTAAGGAGGCGTTCGCCCCTACATGGACAGATATGTGCATGGGTTCCCGGCAAAGCTCACCTTTTTCATTGATATGCTGATGCAAGTACAAATGTTACAGAACATAAGCATGGACTCATGTGATTACATTATCTAGAAAGTTAAAGATTTGGCAAGTGCCTACAAATTGAAAGAAGATAAGTTCCCCGTAATTCCCATTCTTAACCTTTTCCTCCCTAGGTGTAGCAAGTGAAGGCGGAGACGGGCATGGGGAATGCGTCGATGGACAGCTTGGCGGGGTAGCCCGTCGAACACCGACGCCAGAGCCAGCGGGGCGCAATCCCCGGCAAGGCGTGTTGCCGGGTGAGGAGGCGGAGCAGATGATGGTGCTGCCACTGATGGTCAGCTGAAGTCGGAGTCATCATCCTCCCGCCTACTGCCGTCTTCATCGCTGGTGCTGTCCTCCTCGTCACTGTCGCTCGAGGAGGAGCTTTCGTCTTCAGTGGAACTCTCTGCGTAGCACCCTAAGCGGATTCCTGAGCTCCCGAAGACCTTGATAGAGAGAAGGCCCCTCCGACAAGCTGTGGGCGCGTGCAAAAGTTTTCCACCCATGGCGAAGATACATGACATGAGGGGCGGGGAAGTCAACGTCGACCCACATGCTGTAGTTCCCGCAACCCCTCATGTGTAGCCTCAAAGCCTGCAGCGGATCCTACTCCATCACCTGGGCGAACGGGGTAGGGAGGCGGAGATGGCTGCATACGCGCTTGCACAACCTGATGAAGAACTCGCGGAGCTGGTCCCCGATGTGGCCCTCCATTGGAGGAGGGGCCACTAGTGGAAGCGCAGTCGGTGCGCCGCCCCATCCTCCTCTTCCTCGAGCACCGCGGCGACCTCGGCCTTGTCCCCTTCCTCTTCGCCTCACGGCGGGCTCCGTCACCGAGATTTCTGGAGGAGGGGGAACGAACTGTCGAGCAGAAGCCCTCGTTGCCACCATCGAAGCACAAGTAGACCCTCTCACCATGGCGAATGGAAGAAAGATACTAAGCAGAAGGAGGAGAAGAAGGCGAGTGTGGAAAGGAACTGTCCCTCTCCCTTTTTATAGAAGGGCTGGGCCGGGGCCTGACCTCCCAGCCCAAGGGGCGGCCGCCACGCTCGACCAATACGGCCACCTGAAGCGCAGGGAATCGGGACCGACCCGCTGCCCCAATCAGCGACGCCTGGTTTCCAGCCTCGGCGTTAATGGCCATGCCCTCCGCATCCATCGCCTGCCCTTCCTAAGGCATGGGGGACACATGGTGAGCGAGTGAGAGGCATAATGACAAGTGGGGTGACCGTTTTCCACCCCGTGATCGTGGGGTGCGGCGCCATGCCGGCCACGACCCAAGTCCACTTAGTAAATGAGTAGCGCCCCTATGAATTCCTCTTTTTTATGAGGGAAACGCGGGACGCCTCTTTACTATCCGCTGCGAGATGATGTGAGCATGCCGCAGCCATCCCATGCACGACCCCCACGTCACGCACTCGACGCGGATCGTGGGGAAGTGCAACTGGTGAGAAGATCATGGAAGTTAAGTCTCTGCCACACATGCCCGTGCACTGCTTTGGGCCTGGCCGAACTATGCTTTGTGCTTATGTGTGGCCTAGGCCCGGGGGCTCCTGTCGGTGTACAAAACTATGGGCTCTTCTTTACCCCTTACTTGTGCACGGGCAGTTGTAGCCATGCCCGTGGCAGTGCCCGGTAGGGCAGCAGAAGACAAAACACAAGACTATCAAGACAGCAATCAAGTCGGAGAACAAAGAGCAAAGGACAAGCTAGACCTCCCCCGGCAACATCCTTGCTGGGGTAGCTTGCGTAGCCCCGGCAAGCTCCTTGCCGGGCGACCTGCAAAGCACCAGCAAGGCCATCACACTTGAGACTGAGAGCTTTGGCACCATCGACAGCGTCAAGGCTAAGACTTGGGAATTCATGCATAGTAGCATGCAGATCTTTGTGAACACTGATGGCCTGCGGGTCGACGTGGGTCCATAAGACAAAGACCCCCAGCAAGGCCCTTGCCGGGGATGACCGCGAGGCCCACGTCAATCCTTGCCGGGGACGATTGCGGGGCCTCGGCCAGGCCCGCGCCCGACAAGGTTTTGCCACCTCACCACCACTCTAGTGCGACAACCAGCTTGCCAACTAGGCAAACACCTACGTGGCAGCATGTAGATCTTCGTGGAGGATCTACCACTGCGCCAACACATCAGCTAGCTAGCCAGCATGGCATTGCATGCCTCGTCAGCCTGGACGCGTGTCAAGGCAAGTAAGGGCGAGCGACGGACGTGACGGCTTCTGCTGCCATCCCCGATAAAGTAATTGGGCACGTAGGCAGCGCATTAAATGCGTTTGTCCTACGATGCCGAGCGATAAGCTCATACACTGTAGCTTGATTTCCACCTCCTGTGTGCCACTGTGGCAACCCCTTTGACAAATAAAAGGAGGCCCGAGGCGTACTGAGAGGGGATTCAGACTTTTTGGACTGGGCATGCACCGCAGCTAGTTCAAGAGCTCAAGAACACAGAATATACACACAAGCAGGACTAGGGTATTATGCACTAGTTCCGCCCGAACCTGGGTAAAAATTGCCTCATGCTCATCACCAGACCCGCTCTTCGTGCAACTCTCTCCCCGCCAACCGTAGAAGGCATCACCCCAGATCCCATAGGTGTTCGTTTCCCCGACATACCCATTAATGGACCATTATTCCGTTGAGCTGTATCCAACCCATGTTATCTTTTGGCCTTCTCAGGGCCCATTTATTCTTGGGCTGATTTGCAGTTAGATTACTTACGGTCCGTTACTGTCCTGTTCCAGTTATGGGCCAAATTTAGCCCATGGTTAAAGTCAGCCCGTTTGTGGCCCGTTAATATGTTGGGCCGTTTTCATAGCGTCATCAAATACGGCAGATTAACGATGGCCCGTTATGGTCGGCCCATGAACAGACGATTCCAACTCTAGCCTATTTACAGCCCATAATACGGCGCGCTATTGGCCCATGTTTGTCCAATCTATCATACCGGCCGTAGAAGGCCCATTGATTCTACAACAGGTAGAAGGCACATTGTTTCTATGACCCATAGAAGGCCCATTGTTTCTATGACCCGTTGGAGGCCCATGGTCACTACAGTAAATATGTAGCCCATGGTTATTGTGGCCTAGTTTTAAAAAATAGGTTATTGTACCCACTAGGGAACCACGTAAAAAGAACTGCACTAACTACAAGCAAACAAATAAAAAATACAACAAGGAAATAAATAAGCAATCAACTTACGCTAGGCTATCATGGCTATTACACATATTACATCCAGCCACCAGTGCAAATATGGGGAACAAAGCAGCATATTACATACACTGGTTTTCAAAGTTGGCAACTAGTGCAAATAAACGACGTAGCAAAACAAGTCCAGCACTGAAACCACTTCACAAGAGCTCAAGAAACAATATCCTGGGTATCCACCATTTTAGCAAGACGCTTAGCAGGCTTATTAGACTTCTCTTGTTTGGTGCTTAAATCCTCCAGCACTTGCTGTTGCACCAGAAAGTATGCATCTGAATCGGCAGGGACTTCCTCAGTTCTTCGGCTTCCTATCGTAGCACATTTGATCGATGTCTTTCAACTTGAAGTTGAGACTCAAGAAGCAGAAATGATTCAGGAATCAAGTTCGAAGAGCTGGTGCGAGCAGTAGTGTCTGGTAACTTGGACACTACATAAAGACATGACTATGGGGTTGTCTCACTGTCTTCAAGATAGATTTTATCAGCTTTCTTGGAGACCAATAGGGATGTTTCACTATCTTGAACCTTATCTGCATTAGTTCCTTTACCATTGCATAACGAGGTACTCTTCTCCAATATTTTGTCCGTATTCTAAAAGAGAAACAAGTAGACACATGACAGGTTTACCATGTTGTATATGAAACTCATTTTGCTAAACTAGTTCAGTAGTAAGGTGGACATGATAACTACATGAAACAAACATATATCTATGTAGTACGGTTACTGTATGGTCTATATCTTTCTAGTTTATGTTGCCAAATCAAGATAGAGACAGTTCAAATATGTTTAAGACAAAGCAACATAGAGAGAATATAAGTGTGGGAAACTACACAACAATAACAAAACTTGTAATGTGCATGGCATGAGAACATAACTATTTATTCAATTGAAACCGAAATCAACATAGAGAAAGTTACAACAGCAACCACATTAGAGAAACAGGTTTAAAACATACCTGTTGCACCATTGGAGTTTCAATTGCATCCTTCAAATCTTAAATTAGTTGGTATGAGTAAATACAGTGATGCAAGAGCAAAGGAGTATGCACCATAGCTACGGAACCTGACTTGAGAACAATTCTTCTTCCGCTTTAAGCGTTGACTTGGGGTTCAGAGTGGTGGTCCTTGTGCTTTGGGCTCTGTAGTTCCCTTACTAACTGCTCGTGTTTGGGTGCTCTGTGGTGGAGACAACATTATGTCAACTAGAACTGGGTTACTATTTGCTGGGATTGGGGTTAGAAGGGGTGTACCTGGTTCTCTGTCCAACTGGGTAGGGGTACAATCTGTGTGAGTTTGGGTTATGTGTGGTGGGGCTAGTTCTTGGGAAAGTACAATTGTGGTTCTATCTGCATCAGCGGGTAGCACCATCATCCCCTCCAACTCAAATGGCTGATAAACAAGAAAAGTACTTGAATGTACAGACATTGTAAGATAGACAGCTGCAATGGATAGTAGGGAAGCAAATAGGGCATGAAATAATTCACATTTAGGTTGTCTAACCAAATAAGATAGCATGACCTAATTTCACATATATGATGGATAATTAAACATGATATCATGACACAATTTCACATATATGATGGCTAACTAAACATGATAGAATGACATACTTCGAAATATGATTACTATGTAAACATGATGACATGATATAACTATACGATGTGTCTATTAAAGTGGTTGGCATGCCATAATTCACAAACATGCCGTCGATGGAAACATGATGGCATGATATAATTCACAGATAGAATGACATAATTCAAAATAGGATGATTATGTAAACAGGATGAGATGATATAACTATATTATGTCTTTAGAAAATGGGTTGGCATGCTATAATTCAGATACATGCTGTCTATGTAAACATCATGGCATGATGTAATTCAAATATATGATTTATATACTAAGCAAGTGAGCAGAGGGTAATCACATATATGATGTGTCAACTAAGTAGATGGCATTCAATATTGTGTATATGATGTAAAAACAAAGCATTGCAAGACAACATATCCATGATATGAGTAATATAACCCTGCTAAGTTTGAGCATACACCTTAGGGGGAAAATAGGACTAGTCATCTACCTCTGAATCCTCCTGTGAGGAGCTATGTGTAACCAGCAAGATATCTGCTTCATCAGGTAGCATTATTTGCTCTAAAGACCTTGTTTTCACTCCAGATTTTTCTGTCACTAATTCAAATGGTTGATGCATAGGAAGAGCAGTTGAATATACAAACATTGTCCACAAATGGATTGAGTAATACAAAAATAGGATGACATGATATAATTCACATATATGACGCTTGGCTAAACAACATGGCATTGCATAATTCACATATATGACGCTTGGCTAAACAGCATGGCATTGCATAATGCACATATATGACGCTTGGTAGAACAGCATGGCATTGCATATTTCACGTACATAATGCCTTACAACAAGATAGCATTGCATAATTCACATATATAATGTCTTGCAACAAGATGGCATTGAAAAATTCACATATATGGTAATTAGATACTAAACAGGTGGGCATTCACACAAAGCATGTCTAAACTAAGCAAATGACATGACAATGCAAGACACCATATGCATGATATGAGCAATATAACCCTATCAAGTTAGAGCATGCACCTGGGGAATAGGACTGGTCGTCTATCACTGAATCCTCCTCTGAAGAGCTATTCGTAACCAACAAGACATGCGCTCCGTCAAATAGCATTGTCTGCTTTGAAGATCTTGTTTTCACTCCAGATCTTTCCATGACCGTGTCAAATGGCTGATGCACAAGAAGAGTAATTGAACGTACTAAAATTGTTGACAAATTTAATACATAATAAAAAAGGGTGGCATGATATAATTCACATATAAGATAACTAGCTAACCAGGATGGCATTGCAAAATTCACATATATGATGATTGGCTAAACAAGATGGCATGGCATGATTCACTTAAATGATATAGAAACTATATAGATGGAATTCACACAATGCATGTATAAACTAAGCAGATGACATATTTTATGTATAAAGTAAGCAATTTAACGCGCCATATGCATGATATGACCAACATCAGCATGCCAAGTTAGAGCAAAAGACCCCATGGGGGTAAATAGGAGTGGTCTGCTCCCTCTGAATCCCCCTCTGAATAGTTAACTTCCTCTTGATTACAGTCTGGAATGGGGAGAGCGGGGTTGCTTTTGTGCCGACAATGGAGCGACGTCTACATGAAGCTTTATAGCCACAAAAGGCTCGTCTCTTTTGCTCTACATGTTCAGTACCATTGTGTACAATAACTGACATGCATAGGAATAAAACATAGTGAGATTATGTAAGGAGTGCATGCACAAATCCAGAGTGATGGTAGCAAACAGTAGATAGACCCAAAACCAATGATCGTAGGCAGATAATAGCTTCAGTTAAAGAATACAGATAATGGCTCCTGTAATGTTTGTTTCCACCCAACATGAAACTCATAGTAGACACCCGAGATTAACCAGATAGTAGACATATAGTATTGATTGTTGCCCCAATATGTACCCCACAACCCTTAAAAAACTCAAGTTTGAGCATTAGTTTGGACCTGACTCAGAGTCTAATCAGTGAATGTCGGTGTCAAAACCGACGGATCTCGGGTTGGGGGTCCCGAACTGCGCGTCTAGGCGGATGGTAACGGGAGACAAGGGGCACGATGTTTTTACCCAGGTTTGGGCCCTCTCGATGGAGGTAAAACCCTACTCCTGCTTGATTGATATTAATGATATGGGTAGTACAAGAGTGGATCTACAACGAGATCAAGGAGGCTAAACCCTAGAAGCTAGCCTATGGTATGATTGTTGTAATGGTTGTTCGTCCTACGGACTAAAACCCTCCGGTTTATATAGACACCGGGGAGGGCTAGGGTTACACAAAGTCGGTTACAATGGTAGGAGATCTACATATCCGTATTGCCAAGCTTGCCTTCCACGCCAAGGAAAGTCCCATCCGGACACGGGACGAAGCCTTCAATCTTGTATCTTCATAGTCTTGGAGTCCGGCTGACGATGATAGTCCGGCTATCCGGACACCCCCTAATCCAGGACTCCCTTAGTAGCCCCCGAACCAGGCTTCAATGACGATAAGTCCAGCGCGTTTATAGTCTTCGGCATTGCAAGGCGGGTTCTCCCTTAAGCTCCATGTACCTGCCGAGCAGTGTCCGGCTTCCTTATCAATGTTGCGCTTCTTGGCTTCCACGCCCAATAATGGCCATCTTCCACGCGTCGCATGAATGAGAAAAGCCAGGGTATCTTTTATGTTTTACCCCCTAGCCGTGCAAATAATCTGCCTATAAGAGAGGCAAGAATCCAGATCCAAATCACACCATCTTCCTTTTGTGAGTACTCATCGGAGCGCTCCCGACCAAAAATCCATTCCATCATGGACCGTCGACGCATCTCCTCCTCTCACACTCCCAGCCCTCTACCAGGAGACTGGCGGAGATGTTCCATCCTGCACAATGAGCAGGTGACACTCCAAGCGGAGGGATATCTTCCTCCGGCGTTCATGGTCCCGGTTTGAGCCGGGCTGGCCACCTACCAAGGTGGGAAGCAAGCGGAGGCTACCCCAAATCCCAACAGAGGGGAGCGTGTATGCTTCGTCCCCTATCTGATAAGGGGGCTCGTATTTCCTATCCATCCGTTCCTCCGCGGGCTCCTGGAGTTCTACGAACTCCAGCTCCATCATCTTACGCCCGCCTCTATCCTGCATATCGCGGCTTACGTAGCTCTTTGCGAGCTATTTCTGGGCGTCGAGCCCCATTTTGCGCTATAGAAGAGGTTGTTCTGCCTTGTACCCCGCTCTCACGAGGGGTCCATATATCAAGTGGGCGGTGCCGAAATATGGCGCATCGCTGGGACCGGATATCCATTCGGAAACCCTAAGAAGGCGTCCGAAGACTGGCCTTCAGAATGGTTTTACGTAGAAGAAGCTCCGCTGCTGGACCCTGTTCGGATCGGCCTCCTGGAGTTCAGTAATGCTCCTTTGAAGAAACGCCTTAGCTGGCGCCCACGGAGCCCCCAGCTGGAGGAAGACAAGAGCATCCATTATTTGATGGGCCGGATAAGGTTACTGGCCCATTCCGGGTTGACCATGATTGGAATCATGGCAACGTGCATTATGCGGGGGGTGCAACCGCTGCAATCTGGGCCACCCTATGTGGGATTTCAACGGGAGGACGATGCCACCGTCATGGCCGCAAAGGGCCGGATCGGCCAAGACTGGCGAAGATCCCGTCCTGCTTGTACAAGGGGAGAAGGAGGATTTCTCCAGACGAACCCGCTGAATGGGTTCTCCATGAATAACCCCGGCGTTGGGTGTTTAACACTGTGTGCCCGACCCATGCTTTCAAGTTTAAGTTTCTTATATTATGCTTTCGACGCAGGAGCTGCGCGGGTTGTGGAGGGCATGCTTAGTCCGGCTCGCAACCCGACGATCCGAGAGATCCTGTGATCCGGCCTCCGAACAGGACCCGGACATAAAGGTGGAGCTAATCGACGAGGTGTTCCACCAGCTCAGCATGGATAATGCTTTAGTCGCCATTACGGCTGACTATCCCGGACTATATCCGGCTTCCCAGGTGATTGTGACCGAAGTCCCGACACCATTATTTCTTCCTCGCTCATTTCTGACCACCGTACACGATGGCGCTTTGCAGGAGGCGCCTTAAAGGCGGGAAGCCGAGCCCGCAGCGGCTGACCAACAAGGGTCAGTCTGGCCCAGTAGGCGGAAGAGGAGCGCGGCGCGGATTGAAACGTCGCCGCAAAGGTATAGCTCACGGTTTGTTATTTAGAGCAACGTTCCTAGGAAGCGTTTGAATGCTCATGACTTTTGTAGGAGAAAAAGCGCCCGCCGGACTGCGGGCATAGAGGTTGCCAACCCGGCCTCTACCAGCCAGGCTCCAGCACCTAGTCTGGAGGGGGAGGTGAGCGCAAGGCGCGAGCCGGATACTCCTCCAACGGAGGATGCCGACAGATTGTCTGCCACCAAGTCTGAGGTGGAGAGCGCCATGAACCACAGGCGCTGTCGGACAGTTTTTTGTGACGCGTGCTTCTCCCCTGAGGCGTTGAATGCCTTTAACGCGGGGGATGCACACCTCCGTGCTGCTCAAGATGGTTTGACCAGAGCCACGGAGCAGTATGTAAAAGACATACGGGTAAGAGAATTTAATAGTTGTATATGCCAGTAGCCCCCGAGACTTAAAGTAGTTATATTAACTGATTTAAGGATCATTTGAAACGCAGGGTCTTACGGAGAAGAATACCCAACTGTCTCAGGAGCTGGCAGATTGTAAGGCCCAACTCGAGGCCGCACTTGCTGCCGCAGGAGGAAACACAGAGACCCCTCCTGGTAACACATTATTTTTTTTTTAAAGATAAGTGGTGTGCGGCGTGCGCGCAAGTCTAATAATGACATTGCAGGTGCTGCTGGACAAGATCCGGACAGCAAGAATCATCTGCGCCCGGTGAAGGTCAGCGAGAGGGTGCTGAATAAGGTCCAGCAGGAAAGGAACAAGCTCCAGGATGCCCACGCCCAGCTTGGAGAAGAGCTGAAAGGTGTTCGGGCCGAGCTGTCTGGCTCCGTTAAGGAGAATCGGCGGCTTTGTCGCGGCATCTATAGTAAGTGCTTGAGCGAACTCCTTTGAAAAGAAGAGTTTGGCAAGGAAGTCAATTGACAAAATATGTCTCAGAGGTATACTCACAGTGTCGCCCTGGAGGAGATGCCCGATCAACGGGTGATCAACTTCCCGAAGTTGTTGCAGCTGCTCGAACGAAGTTCGGCAGGTAATGAGAGGCGCCGTCTGTGCTTTATGGCCAGCCCTCTCCCTACCCGAGGGCCTTGGGGAGCTTATGGAGAAGCTTGAGGAGTGCGGCAGCGCCTGCTTATGGAAGATTTCGCCTGCCGCCAAGGTGCTGTGGAGGCTGGGCCATGGTGAAGACGCGATACAAGAAGGCGGATCCCAACCACATGGCCGACGTGGGACCTGTGGGGCCCGATGGGAAGGAGATCCCTATGAGTTTAGTATACGGCCAAGTAGAGTTGGCCGCTAAATTTTCCCAACGGGAGTATAAATTAGACAGCCTGTTAGATGGGATTGAGGAGGAATACAATCAGTCGATTTGACAATGTATTTTAAAATGACATGTAAAATTCCTTCTAGCCGGATTGTAGATAGTTTGTCTTTGCCGACCTTTTCGGTTCGACCTCGGGACCCTAGAGTCCGGAGTGTGTCCGAATACCTTCTCGGTTAAGAAACAACCGGGGCATGCATGGAGACCAGGCATAGGGGTCATTAGTGCTTTATCGCATAAGTGCCCAACTAGTTATGTTATATTACATGGTTAGTAAGAAACATCTTCCAGGAGAATAGTTCCGTTAAGGGTTCCTTTTCTCGGGAGGCATGCCCTAAAGTGCATGTCCGGACTGCGAAAAGAGCGGAAAACATCCGGGGCAGATAAATAAGTAGGTAAAAATCATCTTTCAAGTCACCGATCAATATTCCCTTAAGAACGCTTAGCTTTCGCTTCACCCACCGAGGTACACATCCGATCGACCCGCAGTAATAATCGCAGAGGTGCTCCCTTTACCTCCTAGCCGAACAATCGGGAACGTAGGGGTAAGCACAGGAGCCAGGCAACCCCAGCTTGGCCAAAACTTAAGTTATATCGATGCATATAATGGTGAATAAAAGGTACATGTGGAAGTTTGACACATGTGTTGGGCATGAAGCCCTTATAATTAAGCTTCTGGTACAGCAGCCCCCAGGTATAATGAGTGCGGATGGCACATCAAGTGTGTGCGAACAATGCGCAAGTAGGCCTTTAAGGGCTTTTTAGGAAAAGGTGAGAGAAGAAAGAGAAACAAAAGATGATGAAGTGTAAAATTTTGACGGGGAAGGGGACGAACTCTTAGTCCGGCGCTAGGCATAGAATCTTCGGAGGCGAAGTTGCATTCCATGGGTTCGGCTCGAGTCGGTTGTCCGACGATTTAAATAGATGGTACGCTCCGCCGTCGAGGACTTGATCGATAATGAAGGGCCCTCCCATTTGGGCTTGAGCTTGTCCTTTTTCTTGTCCGGCAGCGAGAACTAGTTTGCCAACGTTGTAAGTCTTGGCCCGTGCTTCTCGCTTCGATATCTTCGAGCCCATCGCTGATAGAATGCGGAACGAGCCTTGGCGACGCCGCGTTTTTCCTCCAATGCGCCCAAGCTGTCCGCCGATCCAGCTCGGCTTTCTTTCTTCGTACATGCGCACTCGAGGTGAGTCATGAATGATGTCGCAGGCAGAACCGCCTTCACGCCGTATACCATAAGAAATGGTGTGAATCCGTAGTACGGTTGGGCATTGTCCGCACCCCCCCAGTACTGAGTCGAGCTCCTCTAGCAAGTACGTGTCGATTTCGCAAGTGACCGCACTAGTCCGGGTTTGATGCCGCCATTATTAGACCGCTCGCTTGTTCCACTTGACCGCTGGTTTGAGGATGATAGATCAAGCGTAATCGAGCTTAATGCCCATATTTTTGCACCATGATTTAACCTCGTCGGCCGTGAAGTTCGTGCCGTTATCGGTGATGATGCTGGGGACACCATAACGTGTACTACCCGGATATGAAGTCTATCACCGGTCCGGACTCGCCGCTTTAACCGGCTTGGCCTCTATCCATTTGGTGAATTTATCCACCATGACCAATAGGTACCTTTTGCTTGTGGGTTCCCCCTTTAAGGGGTCCAACCATGTCAAGCCCCTGCACCGTGAACGGCCGTAATGGGTATAGTTTTGAGGGCGGTGGGTGGCATATGGCTCGATTAGCAAAGAGCCGACAACCGACGATCTTTGACTAAGTCCCGAGATCCGCCCGGCCGTCGGCCAATAAAATCCTGTACGGAATGCCTTTCCTACATGGGCCCGAGCTGCGGCGTGGTGTCCACCTAGTCCGGCATGAATTTCAGCCAGAAGGTTTCGCCCTTCCTCTTCGGAGATACACCTTTGAAGGACTCCGGTTGTGCTTTTCTTATAGAGTTCTCCCTCATGGACCTTGTAGGCTTTAGATCGCCCGACTATGCAGCGGGCCTCATTTTTGTCTTCGGGAAGTTTCTGCCTAGGCAAGTAGGCTAGGAATGGTTCTGTCCACGGGGCGATTACTGCCATTATGTCGTGGGCTGAAGGTGTTATTTCATCGGCTGAATCACCGGTTATGTCAGATTGCTCTGTCGGTTGGTGTGGCTGGTTCCGGTTTGTTATTTCCGGACTCCTCTTCCCATAGTACGGATGGCTTAAAGAGCCGTTCCAAGAAGATGTTTGGAGGGACAGCGTCACATTTTGCGCTGATGCGTGCCAGTACATCAGCTGCTTGGTTATTATCCCGGGCTACGTGGTGGAATTCGAGTCCTTCGAACCGAGCTGACAGTTTGAGGACAGCGTTATGATAGGCTGCCATTTTCGGATCCTTGGCATCAAAGTCTCCATTTACTTGGGATATTGCAAGGTTTGAATCCCTGCGCACCTCTAGGCGTTGAATGCCCATGGAGATTGCCATCCGGAGGCCGTGTAAAAGGGCCTCGTATTCGGCTGTGTTGTTGGAGTCCGTGTACATTATCGGCACGATTGGATCGTGTCCCCGGTTGGGGACGTCAATACGACGCCAGCCCCCAATCCGGCCAACATTTTAGAGCCGTCGAGTGCATAGTCCAATTGGAGTATGCGCCGTACTCTTTAGGGAGTTCGGCTTCGGTCCATTCAGCGACAAAGTCAGCCAAAACTTGTGACTTTATAGCTCGCCAAGGTTTGTAAGTTATATCGAATGGTAAGAGCTCAATGGCCCATTTTGCAATCCTGCCCGTCGCGTCGCGGTTGTTTATAATGTCGTTGAGGGGTACATCGAGGCCATCGTTATTGGACACTCTTGAAAGTAGTGTCGAGCTTCGGGATGCTATGAACACCGTGATACGCTATCTTTTGATAGTGCGGTAACGGACTTGCAGGGGTTAACACAATGGATACGTAGTACACTGGTTTTTGAAGAGGGAATTTATGCCCTTCGCTCTCGCATTGATTTATTTAGTACCGCACTTACAACTTGATGTGTTTCCACGATGTATAACAACATTGGTTCGCCCAGGTTGGGCGCAGCCAGGACCGGATTTGGTGCCAATATGGCTTTTATTTCTTCGAGTCCGGCAGTGGCAGCATCCGTCCACTCGAAGTGTTCGGTGCGCCTAAGGAGGCGATAGAGGGGCAATGCCTTTTCTCCTAGGCGGGAGATAAAGCGGCTTAGAGCCGTCACGCATATAGTTAATTTTTGTATTTGCTTGAGGTCCTTTGGGATATCGAGCTATGACAGAGCTCGGATCTTGGCTGGGTTTGCTTCAATTCCTCTACCGGATACAATGAAGCCCAGGAGTTTTCCGGGTGGTATGCCGAAAATGCATTTTTCCGGATTCAGCTTGATGTCATATGCTCGGAGGTTGTCGAATGTGAGCTCGTCTACTAAGGTTTCGACGTGTTTGGTTTTGACGACTACGTCGTCACGTATGTCTCTACTGCTCGCCGATCCGGTAGCCGACATGTCTCGAATCATGCGCGCGATATGTTGCGCGGCGCTTTTAAGTCCGAAGGGCATCGTGTTGAAGCAGAATGGTCCATATGGAGTAATGAATGTCGCTGCGGCTTGGTTCGCTTCCGCCATCTTGATTTGATGGTAGCCGGAGTATGCGTCCAGGAAGTACAATGAATCGTGCCTCGCGGTAGCATCGATTATTTGGTCGATGCGGGAGGGGAAGGATCCTTTGGGCAGGCCTTGTTGAGGTCTTTAAAATCGACACATAGGCGCCAGATTTGTCCTTCTTGGTACCATTACCAGGTTTGCTAGCCAATCTGGATGTTTGATGTCTCCGATGAATCCGCTTCCAATAGCTTGGCTAGCTCTTCTCCCATTGCCTGTCTTTTGGGTTCGGAAAATCGTCAAGAGCCTGTTTGGTGGCTTGAATCCTTTTAGAATGTTTAGGCTGTGTTTCGCCAACTGTGTGGGATTCGGGCATATCTGAAGGGTGCCAAAGCGAAAATGTCCTAGTTTTCCGGCGAATTTCGCAGGCTGGCGTCTACATCGTGGTTCAACTGTGCCCGATGGAAGCCGTCTTTGTCGGGTCCGTTGGATGGACTCGAATTTTACTATTTCGCTCGCTGGTTTGAAGGAGGTGGACTTGTATCTCTTATCGAGTATCACATCGTCCCTATTCACAGCAGAGCGCAGCGCGGTGAGTTCTTCTGCCGCTAGGGCTTCGGATAGTGCCTCCAGGGCTAATGCGGCTGTCTTGTTTTCGGCGCAGAGTGCTATGTCCGGATCACTAACCAGAGTGATTATTACGCCGGGCCCAGGCATTTTGAGCTTCATGTACCCGTAATGGGGTACGGCTTGAAGAATTGTGAATGCCTCTCGCCCTAATATAGCGTGATATCCGCTGTTGAACGGGCCCTCTTGGAACGTGACTTCTTCGGATCTGTAATTGTCCGGCGAGCCGAACACCACATCGAGTGTGATTATTCCGGTGCAGCGTGCTTCCCGGCTAGGGATTATTCCTCTGAAAGTTGTGCTGCTTCGCTCAATGCGGCTCCAGTCTATTTCCATTTTTTAAAGAGTTTCATAGATGAGGTTTAATCCGCCCCGCCATCCATGAGGACCTTGGTAAGTCGAAGTCGCCCACTATTGGACTAAGTACCAAGGCGGGTGGTGCTCGGGCTGTTCGAATTTAGGTTCGTCGCTGGCGTTGAAGGTGATGGTTGTGTCGCCCATGGATTTGTTGTTGCTACTTGGTAGACTTGGCGAGGCTGCGGATTGTTCGTTTCCGCATATTATTTGATGCGAAAGTCTCGAAGACTGTTGATACCGTACTGGTACTATTGGAGTGGTTTTCCGGGGCTAGAAGCTCCTCGCCACTTTTGGCCACCTACTGTAATATCCAACATGCTCGAAGGCTATGTGTTGGGATGGCGCCCTCTGTACTATGAATTTTACAGGGTCCGCTAAGCCATCCCTCCAGTACGGTTCCGTGCCCTTTGTGGGGTTTTTGCTTTTTGGTTTTTGTACCTGGTGCCTGAGTGTAATGCACCCTTTTGTTGCGGCCTAGGGTTGTATCCGGGGCCGGATTGTCCCAAAACTTATTTTCGGTTTTTCGGAAACTCTCCATCGCACAGTACTTTCGTACTATGGACGCCAGGTCGGCGAAGCGTGTAATTTCACGACGGCTGACGACGTTCAAGATTCCCTTGTCCGTGCAATTATTGCAAAAAATTAAGATTGCGTTTTCCTCTCGGCAGTCCTTTATCCTGTTCATAACCAGGAGGAATCTGGCCCAGTAGTGATGATGTACTGTTTCAGCGGGCTCTTGCCGAATTAGAGATAGATCGCATATGTCTGGGTGGGTGGATGGAATTAAGTCCGGAACCCTACCCATCTCGAGGCTCAAGGGCCGAGAAGTTTCCAAATTTGGAAGCTTGGATTGCTGGATGTTGTCCAACGAGTCCGGTCTGATGCCTGACTTTAGGTTCAGTGCTTGATCAAAGTCCGTCCCTCCGCGGGAATCCGGTATGGAGGGTTCGGGAGCCCGGACATGACTAGTTTTCAATACAGGAAAAGAGTCGCCGCGTTGTTCCTCTACCACTGCAACGTGGTGGGTGACCTGGGGAGAGTTAATATCTCTCAGATCGGTTTTAAGCCCAATCTGATTGTAGTCTGTAGCGACTCCTGTGGCGGCGATGCGATCCAAGAGCTCGCTTTCTGGACGAGAGCTCTATTGATCCACCGCCGCGAATTCCGAGCTGACGTGAAGATTGCTTTTGACGATCTGAGAGGTCATTGTCGAAGCGGTGGCCGGACAGGCGGTCATAAGAAAACCACCTAGCCGGATAGTTTGGCCGGCGGCATAGTCTCCTTTGGTGCAAATACCGTCCTTGAAGATGGGAAGAGGCATCCTTCCTATCGGTGATGGCACAGAGGAACTCTCAATGAAAGCACCAATGTCGGTGTCAAAACCGGCGGATCTCGGGGTGGGGGTCCCGAACTGTGCATCTAGGCGGATGGTAACAGGAGACAAGGGGCACGATGTTTTTACCCAGGTTCGGGCCCTCTCGATGGAGGTAAAACCCTACTCCTACTTGATTGATATTGATGATATGGGTAGTACAAGAGTGGATCTACCACGAGATCAAGGAGGCTAAACCCTAGAAGCTAGCCTATGGTATGATTGTTGTAATGGTTGTTCGTCCTACGGACTAAAACCCTCCGGTTTATATAGACACTGGGGAGGGCTAGGGTTACACAGAGTCGGTTACAATGGTAGGAGATCTACATATCCGTATTGCCAAGCTTGCCTTCCACGCCAAGGAAAGTCCCATCCGGACACGGGACGAAGTCTTCAATCTTGTATCTTCATAGTCTTGGAGTCCGGCTGACGATGATAGTCCGGCTATCCGGACACCCCCTAATCTAGGACTCCCTCAGTGAACATGACGATGAAGTAGCATGTCATCATATTAAGCGATGCATAATGTAAGAAGACATGAAATAGTGCGACCTCACTTCCGGACCTGCGTAGTCCACAAGGTCATCTGCTCAGTTGATGATGGTAATGCAGTTGTCGTGGCTGCTGGCAATGGGGAAGAAGATCTGAGGCGACGAAAGACAGTTTGGAGGGCGGATCCCTGCTATGGTGAACCCTTCCGTTGTTGGAGCAGCTGAGCTGGGGTGGACCACAGCACATCAAGAGTGGGACAAACCACACAAGGTTTTCTTTGACACTTATCTATAACAATAGTAATTCTGTAACGGCTTGTTTTAATTTGAGGATTCTAACAATGCAGGGACAGGAAATACACAGGAATAGGATAGGAATGCATGTGCAAAATAGAAAATATAAAAATTACAGGATTTCTGCCAATCAAGGTGTTTGGTTGTAACGCCCCGAGACCGATGTGCCAGATGTCTTCCAGTTATTCTCCGTCATTCCCATGTCATTCACTTGCGTGTTGCACTTTGCCATGTCATCATGTGCATTTCATCTGCATGTTTTCCAAAATTTGCATCCGTCTGGGTTCCCCAGTTCTCTCCGTTGTCCATTTTGAGCACAGAGACACTCGCATGTGCCAGCCGCACCTCCCAAATCTTGTTTTCTAAGCTGCAGAAAAACATTCTCAGAATGGGCCGAGAGTTGACGAGTGGTCTGGGTATATCACCGGTAGACCGCCTGTCAAATTTCGATCCATTTGGAGGTCGTTTGATGCCCTAACGGTTAACCGCGTTAACCGCCGGACCCCTTTCTCTTTGCAGCCCATCACCCCCCCAGAACAGCCCGCTAGCCCATCGAAACCCCCTCCCTTCTCTCCGCCGTTGGATCACGATCATCTGGGCGAAAACCGCACCTCAATAGGCCTCTCCTAGCTCCCTCTACCTATAAAAAGGCGCCTTCCCCTCCAAATCCGGATGAAACCCTAGTCTATCTCGTCCTCCCGCGCCGGACACACCACCCCCGCCGCTGGACATGTCCGCCGCTGCCGCCCTCATCCATTCAGAGGCTGCCACGTCGCCCCCGGTGCTGCCTCCCATCGCTCGGGCCCGCGGAGCCCGGAGCAGGCCCGCCCTGGCCTGAAGCGCCCGCTGCCGCGCCCCACGAGCCCAAGCCGCCATGCAGTGCCGTTTCTTGATTGTGTCACCGCGGACTGCGCCACCACCGCCCCCGCCTCGCCTCCGGCATCCGCACCGCCGCCCGCCGACCTCCCCCGCACCATCGCCGCCCGACATCGCGCAAGTCCGCTACCGAGGGCCTCTGCAGCCGCGGCCTCGCCGCCTGCACCCACCAGCCACCTTCGCCCGCAAGCCATCGCCACCAGCTTGCCCAGCGCCTCCTCGCCACCCGGCCTCGCCCCGGCCGGATCCCGCCGCCCCGACGACCACCATCGTCGAATCCGATGTCCCCGATCGTCCCCGACTTCCTCCGCTCACCGGAACCTCGCTGGAGTCCTTGCCGGCATCGGATCCGGGGAGTGGAGCAGATCCACCACTCCCCCAAACCAAACACGGCCGCCCGTCCCAGATCTCATCGTCCCAGGCCCTCTCCATCCCGTTTCCCTAAGGTTTAATTCTTTTTGTCCCAGAAAAACTCATCCATGTGTGCATGTTTGTCATGGTGTAACTTTGTGCATGTTGCTCCGTTTTGCTTGCATGATATGTCAAAATGTTCATCTCTTGATGTTCTACATTAGAGTAGTTTGAATTCATGTTACTGTTCACTTGGATGCCTTAATCATCGTTGCAAAACTGCTAAGTGATATAATTTGCTGAAATCTGCTTCCTGTTAACATCATGTATGCATCTTGTGAGTGTTGTAACTTTGTCCCTGTTGATCCTATGGTGATGATCGTGATACGAAAATGTTCAGGTCAGAGTGCTCTACATGTTGATGTGCTTTTCATTCATGCTAGGGTGCATCTTGACATGTTAATCCCTATTGCAAAAGTGCTTGCTGATGTTAAATGCTGAAAACTTTTATAACTTGCCTATTTGTCTTATATATATATTTTTGTGTGGTTTTATTTTGAGCATAAAGTAAACATGTTTTAGGAGCATAATAATGTCGTATTTTGAGTGGTGCAATCCATTTATTTTGATATGCGTTGTGCTGAGTGAATCAAGCTTGTGAATTGGGCTACTTGCTGTTAATGTTCTGTCAAGTCTGAATTTGTTATATCATGTTGCTATGTTTGCTTGATGCTACCATATAATCTATGCATAACCTGGAGATACTTGTTGACATGTTTTGATGTCCATGTGATTCTATATCATGCCATGCCTTTTGGTGCCTCATATATGTCTGTATAATATGTTTCCATTGACATGAACTTGCCTAAATGATGTTCCAGTTTTCTGTTAACTTCATGATGCCATGTTGTGAGCTTGATATTAATTAATATATGCCTCTTCTGGAAATGATCAGATTAAATGCTTTGAAGTATGCTATGATTAATTTGCTAAAATGCCAAGTTTGATAATTTGGTAACTCATATGATCTTTGTTTCAAGCTGGCAAACATGGTATCATAATGTTGCTGTTTTACACTTGCTGAAACTGTTTCAATATTCAAACTAGTCTTATTGATTCCCACTAATCAATGAGTCATATGCCTATGATTCCTTGATGATATTTGCTCTTTGTTATGTTTACGTTGATGCCATGCCCTTGTTTGCTAGGTATAGTTGTCGTAGCATCTTTGTTTCTTGACTTCAACATGTCATCATATTATTTCTGCTCCTGTATATGCCCAGTTTTTCACTGTCATGAATCTGTATTATTAAGTTGCTTTTTGCATTGATCATCTTGGATTAATCTTGATGCCTATGAACCTGAAACTGAATGTTGTTTGAAGAATGTGGTCTGTAACTTGAGTGCATGTCAAGTTTGTGTTCATATGTTTCCTGTAGCATGTTGTTTTGATGATTGCAAATTGCCTAGTTGCTGTTTTGGGCAGATTGTTGTTATAACTTGTTTTGAGTGTATGTGTTGAACCGTTGCTCCGTTTTGAGCATGCTCTATATGAAACTTGCTTAGAATTGCATGTTGTTTCATATTATCTTGTTGCATACATATTTTGAGTGTGTTTGCTTGATGTTTGAATGCATTTTGTATCAATACCATGTTTCACTAGTTTTGCTCATATCTTCTAGGCCGTAGCTCCAAATTAAATGAACTTTATATGAAACTCAACTAGAGTGACATGTAGATCATCATAGTGCACTTTAACTAGCTGTTTAACAACTTAAAAATGATGTGTTATTCATATCTGGACCAATTTTAAAATTTGCATGTGAGGACTTATCGTAATTTTTATATGTTGTTTCTGGCCTCATTTAAACTTGCTTTGATGTGAGGTTCTTGTATACATCATCTCTTGCCATGAGTAGCATCATGTAGCCTTGTCATGCATCATACTTGGTTGAGCATCATGTTGTGTTTACGTGTTGTGTGTTTACCGTGTTGTTTGCTTCTTTCCAGTTGTTCTTCTTCTCCATAGTTCCTGTTTCATTGCGATCGTGAGGATTCATTCGACTATGCTTGGTTCGTCTATGCCCGTTCATCTTCGTCATGGACTCGTTCTTCTTCCTAGCGGGATTTTAGGCAAGATGACCGTTACCCTAGATCTCACTACTATCATTGCTATGTTAGTTGTCTCGATGCTATCGCTATGTTGCGCTTCCTACCACTTGTTATCAAGCCTTCCAAATTGCCATGAAACAACCTCTAACCTTTTTGACCATCCCAGCAAACCATTGTTTGGCTATGTTACCGTTTTGCTCAGCCACTCTTGTAGCGTTACTAGTTGCAGGTGCAGTTGCAGGTTGTTCCTTGTTGGGACATGGATATCATGGATGTCTTGGGATATCACAATATCTCTTGTTTTAATTAATGCACATATATACTTGGTAAAGGGTGGAAGGATTGGTGAGGGAGTCCTGGATTAGGGGGTGTCCGGATAGCCGAACTATTACCTTTGGCCGGACTCCTGGACTATGAAGATACAAGATTGAAGACTTCGTCCCGTGTCCGGATGGGACTTTCCTTGGCGTGGAAGGCAAGCTTGGCGATACGGATATGTAGATCTCCTACCATTGTAACCGACTCTGTGTGACCCTAACCCTCTTCGGCGCTTATATAAGCCAGAGGGTTTTAGTCCGTAGAGAGAACAACAATCATACCATAGGCTAGCTTCTAGGGTTTAGCCTCTATGATCTCGTGGTAGATCTACTCTTGTACTACCCATATCATCAATATCAATCAAGCAGGAGTAGGGTTTTGCCTCCATCGAGAGGGCCCAACTCAGGTAAAACATCGTGTCCCTTGTCTCTCCGTTACCATCCGCCTAGACGCACAGTTCGGGACCCCCTACCCGAGATCTGCCGGTTTTGACACTGACATTGGTGCTTTCATTGAGAGTTCCTCTGTGCCGTCGCTATCAGGAAGGATGCCTCATCCCGTCTTTAAAGACGACACTTTTGCTAAAGGAGCTTTGGCTATCGGCCAAACTCTCCGGCTGGGCGGTTTCCTTATGACCGCCTGTTCGGCCGCCACGCCGACGATGACTTCTCGGATCATTGTAAGCAATCTTCACATTAGCTCGGAACTCGCCGAGCAGTTGGATCCGATGGAGCTCTCTTCCTTAAATGAGCTCTTGGATTGCATCGCTGCCCTGGGAGTCGCTATAGACTATGATCAGGTTGGCCCTAAACCCGATCTAAGAGAGATTAACTCTCCCCAGGTTATCCACCATGTTACTGTGGTAGAGGAACAATACGGTGACCCTTCTTCTATCATAAGGACTAGCTGTGTCCGGATTCCCGATCCCTCCATGCTGGATTCCTGCGAAGGGGAGGATGTTACTCAAGCCCTGAACCTAAAGTCAGGCAGCGGGCTAGACTCATTGGACCACATCCAAGAACCCAAGCTTCCGAGTTTGGAAACTACTTGGCCCCTGAGTTTTATAGTGGACGGGGTTCCGAACATAATTCCACCCGCCCACCCAAACATAAGTGATCTATCCCAAATCCAGCAAGAGCCCGCAGAAATAGTACACCATTACTGGGCCAGATTCCTCCTGGTTATGAATAGGATAAAGGACTGCCGTGAGGAGGACGCAATTTCATTCTTCTGCAATAATTGCACGAACAAGGGAATCCTCAACGCCGTAAGTCATCGTGAAATTACACGCGTTGTTTTAGCGCCCATAGTACGCGAAAGTCTTGTGTGATGGAAAGCGCTCGAAAACCGAAATCAATTTTTGGGACAATCCGCCCTCAATACAACCCCAGTCCGAAATAAAAGGGTGCACTATCGCCAGGCACCTAGGTTAAACACCAAAAAGCAAAAACCCTCTATAGGGCATGGAAACGCACTGGAAGGATGGCTCAATGGACCCTGCAAAATTCATAGTACAGAGGGTCCCACTCCAACTCACAGCCTTAGAGCATGTTGGATACTACGGCAGGGTGCCAAAAGTGGTGAAGAGCTTCTAACTCCAGAATACCAGTCCAAGGATACCAGTACGGTATTAACAGTCTTTGAGACTTTCGCATCAAATAATATGCGAAAACGAACACTCCGCAGCCTTGCCGAAGTCTACCAAGTAGCAACAATAAACCCATGGAGTGACACGGCTATTACCTTTAATGCCGGTGATTTAACCTCAATTCCGAACAGCCCGAGCACCAGCCGCATTGGTCCTCAGTCCAATAGTGGACGGCTTTTCCTTTCCAAGGTACTCATGGACGGTGGCAAATGATGAACCTCATTTACAAGGAAACCCTCCAAAAATGGAAATAGATCGGAGTCAGATTGAGCGAAGCAAAGACAACCTTTAAAGGAATAATCCCATCGGTTAGCATGCTATACAGAAAAATCACACTCGATGTGGTGTTCGGCATGCCGGATAATTACAGGTCCGAGGAGGTCACGTTCCAAGTGGCCCCGTTCAGCAGCGGATATCACTCTCTATTAGGGCGAGAGGCGTTCACAATTTTTCAAGCTATACCCCATTACGGGTACATGAATCTCAAAATGCCCGGGCCCAACTGAATCATCACTCTTGCTAGTGACCCAGACATAGCACTCCGTGCCGAAAACAAGATAGTCGCACTGGCCCTGGAGGCACTATCCGAAGCCCTAGTGGCCGAGGAACTCACTACGCTACGCTCCACGGTGAATAGGGACGATGTGATACTCGATAAGAGATCCAAGTCCACCTCCTTTAAACCAGCGGACGAAATTGTGAAATTCCAAGTCCATCCAATGGACCCTACAAAAACGGCCTCCATTGGGGCACAATTAAACCCTGATGTAGACGCCGCACTATGAGAATTCCTACGAGAAAATTGGGACATCTTTGCCTGGCACCCTTCAGACATGCTAGGAATCCCACGCCGGCTAGCCGAGCACAGCCTAAACATCATAAAAGGATTCAAGCCAGTCAAACAGGCTCTTTGGCGTTTCTCCGAACCCAAGAGACAGGCCATGGGAGAGGAACTAGCCAAATTATTGGAGGCCGGATTCATCAGAGATATAAAACATCCGGACTAGCTAGCAAACCTATGCGTCGATTTTAAAGACCTCAACAAGGCTTGCCCAAAGGATCCCTTCCCCCTCCCCGCATCGACCAAATTATCGACGCTACCGCAAGACACGATTCATTGTGTTTCCTCGACGCATACTCCGGCTACCACCAAATTAAGATGGCAGAGCCCGACCAGGCCGCAACGGCATTCATCACCCCATACGGCCCATTCTGCTTCAACACAATGCCCTTCGGGCTCAAAAATGCCGGCGCAACATATCAGCACATGATTCAGATATGTCTGGCAAACCAGATCGGCAAAATAGTGGAGGTATACGTAGACGATGTGGTCGTCAAAACCAAGCATGTCGAAATTCTAGTAGATGACTTGAGGCACACATTCGATGATCTCCGAACATATGACATCACGCTTAACCCGGAAAAATGTGTTTTCGGTGTACCAGCCGGAAAGCTCTTGGGCTTCATTGTATCTAGTAGAGGAATTGAAGGAAACCCAGCCAAGATCCGAGCTCTGTCACAATTGGATATCCCAAAGGACCTCAAACAAATACAAAAATTAACGGGATGCGTGGCGGCTTTAAGCTGCTTTATCTCCCGTTTAGGAGAAAAGGCATTACCCCTTTATCGCCTCCTACGACGCACCAAACACTTTGAGTGGACGGATGCCGCCACGGCCGGACTCGAAGAAGTAAAAGCCATATTGGTAACAAACCCGGTCCTGGCTGCGCCCAACATAGGCGAACCAATGCTATTATATATCGCGGCAACTCATCAAGTGGTGAGCGCGGTGCTCGTTGTCGAATGAGAAACGGACGGACACAAGTTCCCCCTTCAAAAACTAGTTTACTACGTGTCCACTGTCCTGACTCCATGCAAGTCACGGTACCCGCATTATCAGAAGATAGTGTACGTGGTGTTCATGGCATCTCGGAAGCTGCGATACTACTTTCAAGAGTGTTCAATAACAGTAGCCTCTGAAGTACCTCTTAATGACATTATAAACAACCGCGACGCGACGGGCCGGATTGCCAAATGGGCCATTGAGCTCCTCCCATTCGACATAACCTATAAGCCACGGCGAGCTATTAAGTTGCAAGTTTTGGCCAACTTCATCGCCGAATGGACTGAAGCCGAACTCCCTAAAGAGTACAGCGCATATTCCAACTGGATCATGCACTTCGATGGCTCCAAAATGTTGGTTGGTCTGGGGGCTGGCGTCGTCCTGACGTCCCCAACCGGAGATACGGTTCAATACATACTCCAGATAATGTATACGGACTCCAACAACGCAGCCGAATACGAGGCCCTTCTACATGGCCTCTAAATGGCAGTCTCCATGGGCATTCAACGCCTAGAGGTGCGCGGGGATTCGAACCTCGCGATATCCCAAACAAATGGAGGCTTCGATGCCAAGGATCCGAAAATGGCAGCTTATCGCAACACCATCCTCAAAATGTCAGCTCGGTTTGAGGGGCTCGAATTTCACCATATAGCCCGGGATAACAACCAGGCAGCAGACGTATTGGCACGCATTGGCGCAAAGCACGATGCCGTCCCTCCCAACATCTTCCTAGAGAGGCTGTGCAAGCCATCCATACTATGGGAGGGGGAATCCAGAAATAATAACCCGGACCCAACCGCACTGCCCGACACCGAACATTCTGACACAATCGGCGGTTCTGCCAACGAAGTAACATCCTCAGCCCACGTAATAATGGCAGTCATTGCCCCATGGACGGAACCATTCCTAGCCTACCTAACCAGGTAGGAACTTCCCGAGGACCAAAACGAGGCCCGCTGCATAGTGCGGCGATCTAAAGCCTATAAGGTCCATGAGGGAGAGCTTTACAAGAAAAGCACAAATGGAGTCCTTCAAAGGTGTATCTCCGAAGAGGAAGGGCGGAACCTTCTGCCTGAAATTCATGCCGGACTCGGTGGGTACCACACCGCAGCCCGGGCCCTTGTAGGCAAGGCCTTCCATACAGGATTTTATTGGCCGACGGCCCGGGAAGACGTTCAGGACTTAGTGCAACGATGCGTCGGTTGCCAGCTCTTTGCTAATCAAAGCCACATGCCACCCACCGCCCTCAAAACTATACCCATAACTCGCCCTTCATGTCCGGGGCTTGACATGGTTGGACCCTTAAAGGAGGAACCCACAAGCAAAGATACCTACCGATCATGGTGGATAAGTTCACCAAATGGATAGAGGCCAAGTTTGTCAAGACGGCCAATCCGGACCGTGATAGACTTCATATCAGGGGTCGTACACCGTTACGGCGTCCCCCATAGCATCATCACTGACAACGACACGAACTTTACGGCCGACGAGGTTAAACTCTGGTTCAAAAACATGGGCATCAAACTCGACTATGCTTCAGTCTATCACCCTCAAACTAACGGTCAAGTCGAGCGAGCAAATGGTCTAATCATGAGCGGCATCAAACCCCGATTAGTGCGGTCCCTTAAGGAATCTAACACACACTGGGTAGAGGAGCTCGACTCCGTACTCTGGGGGCTGCGGACCACTCCAAATCGCAAGACCGGAATGACACCATTCTTTATGGTATAAGGGGCAGAGGCAGTTCTTCCCTGTGACATAATTCATGACTCACCTCGCATGCGCATGTACAAAGAAAGAGAAGCCTAGATTGATCGGTAGGACAGTTTGGACGCATTGGAGGAGGAGCGTGACGTGGCAAAAGCCCGTTCCGCATTCTATCAACAACAAGCTCAAAGATATCAAAGCATAGAAGTACGGGCCAAAACTTACAACGTTGGCGAGTTAGCTCTACGCTTGCCGGACAAGAAAAAGGACAAACGCAAGCCCAAATGGGAAGGTCCCTTTATCATCGACCAAGTCCTGACCGGTGGAGCGTACCGTCTGCGAGATGCATCGGATAACCGATTCGAGCCGAACCCATGGAACGCAGCCCGTCTCCGAAGATTCTACGCCTAGTGCCGGATTCTGAGTTTGTCTCCTTCCTCCGTCTATATTTTACATATTAGCTATCTTTTGTTTCTCTCCTTCTCCCCCCTTTTTCTCCTATTACAGCCTTTGAAAGCTTGTTCGCGCATTGTTCGCACACACTTGACGCACTGTCCGTGCTCATTATACCTGGGGGCTTCTTTAACAAAAGCTTATTTATACGGGCTTCATGCCCAACACATGTGTCACACTTCCGCATGTACCTTTTATTCGCCATTATATGCATCGATATGACTTAAGTTTTGGCCAAGCTGGGTTGCCTGGCTCCTGTGCTTACCCCTACGTTCCCGATTGTTCAGCTAGGCGGTAAAGGGAGCACCTCTGTGATTGTTACTGCTGGGTCAGCCGGATGTGTACCTCAGACTTGGTGCCGAAAGCTAGCGTTCTTAAGGGAATATTCGGTCGGTGAACTAAAAGACGGTTTCCTAGCTGCGCAAATGAGCTGTCTATAAAAGAGACGAGGATCTAGATCGGAATCACACCATCCTCCCTTCGTGAGCATTCATCGAGCGATCCGATGTAAATCCATTCCATCATGGACGGCCGACGCGCTCCTCCTTCCGCCTCCCAGCCCTCAGCCTGGAGATTGGGAGAGATGCTCCATCCCGCACAGTGAGCTAGTGGCGCTCCAAACCAAGGGAGCGGGGGAGTTGATGCAGAGCATCCCACGATCATCCACATGGACGTATCTACAACTCCCGCTACACCACTTGGACCCATGACAATTGCAAAACCTCGTGCTATCCAATCCGAGGTGACATCACTCCTAGTTGAGTTCCCCTCTTCTTCATGTGAGACATGGCTACTCCCTATGTCCGAGATGATGTGTGTGATCAGGTACAATGCTCAAGCCGTGGAGCCGAGAGCTGAAGAAGAAGAGACAGGCGTCAACTCTCAGGACAGCCCGGAACTACGGGCGAGAGCCCGGAACTTCCAGCCACCAGACCGTCCGGCTGACCCGGAGCTTCCGGCCTTCGATGACTTCGACCAGCCCAGGCGTGCCAACTCTATGGTTAGCCCGGAACCAGCCCGGAACCCGGCCCGGACCTTCCTGCCCCGGAGCCTCCGGCCCACCCGGACCATCCGGCCCCCGGACGCCAACCCAGCTGTGCCCGTGCCAACTCTCTGGTTAGGCCGGACCCTCCCCGGAACCTGGCCCGGAACCTCTGGCACTCGGAACTTTCGGCCTCACCCGGAACTTTCGGCCCTGCCGGCGCGCAGCGACCTAGGCCGAGGCCTGTGTACCCTTTCGCCCCATAGACTACATATACTCTGCTCCTACCTACATTTTACGGTTAGCGTTGATTTAGCTCATTTGTGAGATAGAGCGTCGCTCATCCATCCAGATCTACTCCTTCGCGAGGGACCGACACCTCTTCGGAGTAGATCCACCTGGATTCAAGACCTCCTTCCGGAGAAGACCATCTTCAAGACCTCCTCACTTAGAAGAACCGGTTACCCTATGTATCGTCCCTTGTTGGATTTGGATCTTGTAGCACCTTGTGCTTCGATGATCTAGCGCATGTGTGACTTTATTCTTGTTGGTTGAGTGTTCTCTAGTGTTTTTCCCTCGTTTCCCCTCGTCGTCTTCTTTGTGTTCCTCGTAGGGATCTGCTCCAAACGTGAAAGATCAGCCTCTAGGGTTCTACCCTACATCATCTTGGTATCATGAGCCACATTGATCACGTTTTTGGAGCCCCTACCCTTTGTTTTCTAGCTTGATTTTGTTGATTTCGTCCTCAATCCAAAAATCCCGACCAAAAATAGTCCCAATTTTTTTTTGATTTGTTAGTTTTGATGATGATTTGTTGATTTGGATCCATGAATTTTGTGTGTGGCATGTAGATCTAGCTACCACACCCTCCTTTCCCTTCAAAATTTTCTTTTCCCCTTCGGATTTGGGTTTTTCCACAAGTTTCTTCCGCCCAAATCCACGATCCCCAATTCTCTGTGCTTGGCAAATTCGCAACCACCGGAACTTCTGGCCTCGCTTGGACCTTCTGGAGCGCAGACCTTCCGTCTTGCCTGGAACTTTTGGCATAGACAGAAAGTTTGCGCATCTTCGACGACTTCCGCTACTTCGACAACTCCGATCGCGGTGCAGCGGCATCTTTGCCAAGGTACTGAAGACCGTGCACTACACCTTCGACAACAATCGCACCCTTTTGACACTCTCAACCATAAGCAAAGACGGTAATCTCGACGACATCTTTGCCTTCACCTTGCCATTGCATTGATAAGCAACATAGTCGTACTTTTGCCTTGCTTACCCATCGAGACTAGCCATTGAGTATTGCTGGCAACGTGATTTATGCACGTTAGTGATCATAATTCATAGCATACATACCATATCATAGTGGTGTATATCTTGGTATCATGTTTTGTGTCACAAAGTTGTCATCGCATACACAATTGCTATCCTGGTTCGTGAAGTTTTGCATGATAAAAGAGCTCAAAAGTGAAAGAGCCAAACAAGATTTTAAGCAAAGAGAGAAGATAAGCAAAGAGCTTATAAGCAAGAACCATAGCATGATACTACATTAAGATTGTCATACCCGATCATCTTGGATCATATCACCGAAATACCATACATATAGCATACTTGGGATAGAGGTCATTGCATTTTTGCTTAGTAGGTTCTGCACAAGTTCCGTATCCTCCTATTGTGCAATCGTGCTAGTGTCTCTCTAGTATTGTGCAACAAGAGCATTTTCGTGGACTCCATATTTTGGCTCATTTTTGGTTTGCACGATCCCAATTATCTATTTGCGTGTGTGTTTCCATGTACCACTACTTGCTTGGTCTACTTGTTACATTTGCGAATTTGTGAATCTTTTTCAACATCTTTGAGTCTACCTAACAATTGCATCAAATTTTGTGCCACCATCCTAACCAAGCTCCACCATAAGCTTTTACATGTGTAGGTGTGAGAACCGACAAGAATTGGTACCAATTGTGCTATTTCCTTGTCCGCATTTGAGAGATCTTTGATCCATCTTCAACATCGGTCAAAGTACATTTGGTATAAGTTCTTCTCTTTCTACCACTCACATTTTCTTGGAATGATGGATAGGCCAAGTTCTTCTCCCAACCCACTCTTCATCGAGCAAGACGACGACATGACATAATATGTCACCAAGAGCCACCTCTTTGGTGCACAACAAGCTATGCATCAAGAGCAACAAGCAATGAGCGACTGCATCGACAATCTCGCCACCGACTTGCGACTCTCCGAGCAACGAACAAGAGACTACTTCGACAACAAGATCAACGCTCAAAAGCAAGAGAACAATCCAAGAATGGACGAGATCCGTGGCTTGTTGGTGAACCGCCCTCCTTCTAGTTCTTCATACTCAACACGGAGCTGCTCAAATCGATACTCCGACGACACCTTCTCCGGCTCAAGTACACCGACATCGAACACTCTTCGATGAGCCATGTGTCAAGACCGTCATGCATCTTGCAATCCTCTACACGACAATCATTCACAAGAGCACGTCAACGAGCAAGCACATCGTCATCAACCAAACCAAGTTCCTCTTGCACAAGCTAAAGAATGCCAACGTCAACATCACGAAGTGGAAGAGCAAGCGCGACAACATCAAGATGAACAAGACACCGAGGCTCAACGTATTCAACAACAACATCGTGAAGCACAAGCTCTTGAGGCACAACGTGCCCTTCAAGAAGCAAGTCGAGCCATTGCCAAATGCAACCGCGATAGGTGCAATCAAGAGGAAGCACTTAAGAAATACAAGAGCGGAACTACCAACCTAGAGTCCAACGTCAAGCTCCTCCACCTCCTCCTCAAGCTCGACAAGCTCATCCACAACCTCAAGTTCAACAAGAGCAAGATGACTATGGACATCCTCCACGCCAAGAGCAACATGAAATTGATTATCCTCCACGTCAAGGGCATCATCATCACCCTCGACCACAACACAATGAAGAGCAACGCTATGGCAAGCTAAAGTTCACCATGCCCAAGTTCAATGGAAGCAATGATACTGAAGAGTACCTATTATGGGCATTGAAGTCGAAAAATTCTTTCATTTGCAAAACTATGAGGAAGATAAGAAGATCGCTATGGCATCCCTTGAGTTCCAAGACTATGTGCTCATATGGTGGGAACAAGTCCTTGAATGCCGAGAAGCAAGAGGTGAACCACCAATCACCGCTTGGGCTCAAATAAAAGATGTTATGCGAGCACGTTTTGTGCCAACCTAGTACAACCACGATCTCTTTAAGAAGCTCCAACTACTCCAGCAAGATACAAAGAGTGTTGAAGAATACTACAAGGAAATGGAGATAGCCATGATACGAGCAAATATCGCGGAAGATGATGAGCAAACTATGGCACCTTTCTTGAATGGCCTCAATCATCCCATCAAGAAGATTGCTGACTTCCAATCCTACAGCACCCTCATTGAGCTCGTGCATCAAGATACCAAGGCGGAACGTCAAGTGCAAGATGACTTCAAGTATGCCAAGTACTCGTCCAGGACCTACAGCTTCTCCAACAACCAAGCTTCAACGACTCCAACAACTTCTACCTCAACCAAGCCATCTACAAGCAATGACGACAAGTCGAGTTACAAGAAAACTTCGACAACCTCAAGTCGTCCTCCTCCGACTACAAGCAACTTCAAGCTGTGTGCTTCATCATCTACTCCAACCGATGAGTCCGTCAAGACAAGCTCCTTCAAGTGTTTCACTTGTGGCGGCTGAGGCCACAAGCCCTTTAAATGTACAAACAAGCGCACCATGATCCTCAACGACGATGGAACCTATGACTCCATGAGTGAAGAGGAAAGGGAAGCCCTTGAGAAAGTGGCCATGCACCGGCACGTGAATGAAGATGAAGATGATCAAGTCTTTTGTGATGAGGATTCGAGCCCCGCTCTTGTTGTCTCCAAAGTCTTGACTCTTCAACATCAATAAGATGAAGACCAAAGATGCCACATCTTTCACACAAAGGCCGGCATCAATGGAAGGTCCGTCAAGGTCATCATCGATGGAGGTAGTTGTCACAACTTGGCAACTCAAAAACTATGCTCCAAGCTCCAATTGGTCAAGACGAAGCACCCGCACCCATACAAGGTCCAATGGCTAAGCGATTCCGGCACTATAAAAGTTGAGCATAAGGTCAAGGTTTCCTTCAAAATTGGAGCATATGAAGACAGTTTGCAGTGTGATGTCGTCCCGATGTCTGTTTGCCACCTCCTTCTTGGTCCCCCATGGCAATTTGACCGTGGCATCATCCAGAACGGTCGTACCAATCACTATAGCTTCAAGATGAAAGGGAAGGAATATGTGCTACGACCTATGTTTCCTAGCCAATTGATCGCCGATAAGCAAGCCACCCATCATGGAGAAAACAGTGAGAAAGTGATGCACCCAAAAGAGAGTGAGAGCCACAAGCCAAAATCGAGTGCCTCCACGATGAGTGACAAGAAAAACTTCGTCCTATTTGCCACCAAAAGTGAGATGAGAGAATTGTGTGAGAACCCATCGAGTGTTATGCACTTTGTCCTTGTGTGCAAGGACGAGGCATGATACGTCTCCAACGTATCTATAATTTTTGATTGCTCCATGCTACTTTATCTACTGTTTTGAACTATGTTGGGCTTTATTTTCCACTTTTATATTATTTTTGGGAATAACCTATTAACCGGAGGCCCAGCCTAGAATTGTTGTTTTTTGCCTATTTCACTATTTCGAAGAAACGGAATATGAAACGGAGTCCAAACGGAATGAAACCTTCGGGAACGTGATTTTCTCACCGAACGTGATCCAGGAGACTTGGACCCTGCTCCAAGGAACAAAAGAGGCGGTCACGAGGGTGGAGGGCGCGCCCCCCTAGCGCGCCCCCTACCTCGTGGCCCCCCTACTGCTCCACCGACATACTCCTTCCTCCTTGAGGGAGTCCTGGATTAGGGGGTGTCTGGATGGCCGGACTATAGCCTTTGGCCGGACTCCTGGACTATGAAGATACAAGATTGAAGACTTCCTCCCGTATCCAGATGGGACTTTCCTTGGCGTGGAAGGCAAGCTTGCCGATACGAATATGTAGATCTCCTACCATTGTAACCGACTCTGTGTAACCCTAACCCTCTTCGGTGCCTATATAAACCGGAGGGTTTTAGTCCGTAGGACGAAGAACAATCATACCATAGGCTAGCTTCTAGGGTTTAGCCTCTCTGATCTCGTGGTAGATCCACTCTTGTACTACCCATATCACCAATATCAATGAAGCAGGAGTAGGGTTTTACCTCCACCGAGAGGGCCCGAGCCTGGGTAAAAACATCGTGTCCCTTGTCTCCTGTTACCATCTGCCTAGACGCACAGTTCGGGATTCGCCGGTTTTGACACCGACATTGGTGCTTTCATTGAGAGTTCCTCTGTGTCGTCATCTTTAGGCCCGATGGCTCCTCCGATCATCAACAGTGATGCGGTCCAGGGTGAGACCTTTCTCCCCGGACAGATCTTCGTATTCGGCGGCTTTGCGCTGCGGGCCTATTCACTTGGCCATCTGGAGCAGATTGAAAGCTACGCCCCTGGCCACCAGGTCAGATTTGGAAGTTTGAACTACACGGCTGACGTTCGCGGGGACTTGATCTTCGACGGGTTCGAGCACACAGCCAAGCGTGCCGCACTGTCACGATGGGCATGATCTAGCTCTGCCGCCGAACAGTGCCCTGGAGGCCGCACCAGTGTGCGCTCCGACCCTTAGCTCGGAGCCGACTGCGCCGACCGAGGACGGGTGGCTGGAAACCGCCTCGGGGGCTCCGATCTCTACGGCGGTTGAGCCGAACACCATCCCTGTCCTTTGCGAGGCTCGTAACTCCAAGGTGCCGGACTCCACTCCGGACTCTGAACCTTCCGCGCCCCTGTTAATCAAATCCGATTGGGTGCCGGTCATGGAATTCACCGCCGCGGACATCTTTCAGCACTCACCCTTTGGCGACATCCTGAATTCACTAAAGTCTCTCTCTTTATCAGGAGAGCCCTGGCCGAACTATGGTCAGGAAGGTTGGGATGCGAACGACGAAGAAATTCAAAGCCCACCCACCACCCACTTCGTAGCCATTGTCGATGATTTAACCGACATGCTCGACTTCGACACCGAAGACATCGACGGTATAGACGACGATGCAGGAGACGACCAAGAACCAGCACCTACAGGGCACTGGAAGGCCACCTCATCATACGACATTTACATGGTGGACATCCCAAAAGATGGGAATGGCGATGGAACAACGGAGGATAACCCTCCAAGAAACAGTTTAAGCGCCAAGCGCCAAGCCAAGCGCCGCCTAAATCTCGCCACAAAGAAAACGGTGATTCCGCACGGAGACAATAACACCGGACGGTGCCAAAGACAATCCCTCCAAAGAAGATTGGTGCGGGAGGATGGAGAAGCCAGCCCTCATGACAAAGCGGCAGGCAGAGAGGTAGAGGTCGATAATTACATGCCTCCCTCCGAAGACGAGGCAAGCCTCGATAATGATAAATTTGTCGTGCCTGAGGATCCCGTCGAACAAGAGCGTTTCAAACGCAGGCTTATGGCCACGACAAGCAGCCTCAAGAAAAAGTAGCAACAGCTTAGAGCTGACCAAGACTTGCAAGTCGACAGATGGATCAAGTCCTTGCGTCAAGAGTATGAACTCGAACGCCCCTCCAAGAGCTACCCAAAACGCAGGCTGCTACCCCGATTAGAGGAGAAAGCACCTAAACCTACATCACCAGCGCATGATACGGCCGACCGGGCACCTCGTGGCCGCGACAGAGAGGCCTCTCGGCCCTCCACTCAAGCCACACCCCGGCGCCGCTCAAAAAATACCAAGGCGCGGGAAAATGCGCCAGACCTGCGGGATATACTGGAGGACAAGGCAAGGCAAACAAGATCGATCTACGGATCGCGTGGGCGCCCCTGGATACGTGATGATAACCCTCACGCCGGATATGGCAATTACGGCCGGGCCGAACACAGTAGAGAAAGCTCATTTGAGCTGTGTCGTGATATAGCCCAATACAGAGGCACCGCACACCCACTATGCTTCACAGACGAAGTGATGGATCATCAAATCCCTGAGGGTTTCAAACCCGTAAACATTGAATCATACGATGGCACAACAGATCCCGTGGTCTGGATCGAGGACTATCTCCTTCATATCCACATGGCCCGCGGTGATGATTTACACGCCATCAAATACCTCCCACTCAAGCTTAAAGGACCAGCTCGGCATTGGCTTAACAGCTTGCCAGCAGAGTCAATCGGTTGTTGGGAAGACTTGGAAGCCGCATTCCTCGACAACTTCCAGGGCACCTACGTGCGACCACCAGATGTCGATGACCTAAGCCACATAATTCAGCAGCCAGAGGAATCAGCCAGACAATTCTGGACACGGTTCCTAACCAAGAAAAATCAAATCGTCGACTGTCCGGATGGAGAGGCCCTTGCAGCCTTCAAACATAACATCCACGACGAGTGGCTTGCCCGGCACCTAGGACAGGAAAAGCTGAAATCCATGGGAGCCCTCACAACACTCATGACCCGCTTCTACGCGGGAGAGGATAGCTGGCTAGCTCATAGTAACAACATCACCAAGAGCCCTGGTAATTCGGATACCAAGGACAGCAACAGCAGGTCACGTCGCAATAAGCACAAGCGCCGCATTAATGACGATAATGTTGAGGATACGGCAGTCAATGCCGGATTCAAAGGCTGCAAACCCGGTCAGCAGAAAAAGCCATTCAAAAGAAACACTCCGGGCCCGTCCAATTTGGACCGAATACTCGATCGCTCATGCAAGATACATGGCACCACCGAAAAACCAGCCAACCACACCAACAGGGATTGTTGGGTGTTCAAGCAAGCAAGCAAGTTAAATGCTGAAAACAATGACAAGGGGCTGCATAGCGACGACGACGAGGAGCCCCAGCCGCCGACCAATAGAGGACAGAAGGGCTTCCTCCCACAAGTGCGGACGGTCCATATGATATACGCAACCCACATACCCAAAAGGGAGCGGGAGCATGCACTAAGGGACGTATATGCGATGGAGCCAGTCGCCCCAAAGTTCAATTCGTGGTCCTCCTGCCCGATCACTTTTGATCGAAGGGACCACCCCACTAGCATCCGCCATGGAGGATTCGCCGCATTGGTTCTAGACCCAATCGTTGACAGATTTCACCTCACTAGAGTCCTGATGGACGGCGGCAGTAGCCTGAACCTGCTTTATCAGGATACAGTGCGCAAAATGGGCATAGACCCCTCAAGGATTAAACCCACAAAGACGACCTTTGAAGGCATCATACCAGGTGTAGAGGGAAACTGTACAGGCTCAGTTACACTTGAAGTGGTCTTCGGATCCCCGGATAACTTCCGAAGCGAGGAGTTAATCTTCGACATAGTCCCGTTCCGTAGCGGCTATCACGCACTGCTCGGACGAACCGCATTTGCAAAGTTCAATGCGGTGCCGACTACGATACCTCAAGCTCAAGATGCGGGCCCTTGAGGAGTCATTACGGTCAACGGAAACACCAAACGCCCGTCCGAACGGAGGAGCATACGGCGGCTCTCGCGGCGGAAGTACAAAGCAGCCTCTCAAGGCAATTCTCGAGTCCGGCTATTAAACGTCCGGACACCGTCAAGCGCGCCAGAGTAACCTACAACAAGACCGCCTGCACGCCCCGAGCATCGCAGAGTAATGCGGACCCAACCCCACCCTCGCGAAATTGCGAAACCAAGATTACTACGATACATAATTACGCCTGGAAATACCATGGGCATTAGGGAGGGCACGACCATGGCAGGCCCAGAGGCGGCTCAACCGCACTGGGGCCCCGATTGTGTAATTCCTTTTCTTACTTTCAGGACTCCTTTATCAAGAAGCCTGTCCGCAAGAGAACCGCCGAACACACGATGCAACAGCCAGGGAAGCGTAAAGCGATGTATGTGTGGTCTCTATAACGAGAGATACTTGTTTTATATATCATCCGCAGCTTGCTCCTGGAGGGGGACATGTCAAATAGTCCCGTCCCTTGCTTATTGCACTATTTGTATCGTTCTGCATTTACCGCAGCTTTTTTAATAAACAATGCACAACTTTTGCCTATTATTGCATTCCTTTTTCTTATCTATATATGTTCACTTATGACATGTTGCATCCGTATGCTTTGGTACGGCCAAATACACCAGGGGCTTAAGTACCCCAAAATATGGTGTGATAAGTGCGAACACTTTCACAAGTGCGGTACCCCGAACTTATAGCATTATATGCATCGTCTCCGAATCATGTCTTGGGTCAATAGTTGGGTTTGCCCGGCTCCCATGTTTTGGTACCTTACGTTCCGTTATATCGGCTAAGGTAGCACTGGGAGAACCACGGCGATTGTGCCCCAATTGAGCTAGGTTAAGCACCTCAGTGGACAAAGCTAAAACTGACCGTCATGATAGGGCGGGAGCCGGTCGCTGTTCGAGAGGTTTTCGAGTCCCTAAAGACTTATGCCGCTTAGAGCGAGGAGTCCGCTTTGTCCGGCCCAGGCGTGGATAGCGCCCCGAACTCGGTCTTCCGAATACTAGGGGCTTCGCCGAAATTTAAAATTATAGAATTCTATGGCTAAGTGAGAGTGTTCAAGCATATAGTCCAATTGCCTCGTTCGTTGCGTTGAGCGCCTCCCTCGAAGGACCCAAGAATGGGAAAAAGAGCGCTCAAGTTTATCCCAAACACCCCAGCACTCGCGGCATGGGGGCAGAAGCCGACGACTCGCCATCTCTCAAATTTAATAAACGGCCGCATAGAAGGTAATATTTTAAATTCACAAGCGTTGCTTAATGCATGTGAACAAGTTTTCAAGCGTACAGGATAACAAATGCGAGTCTACTCAAAATTACATCTTAGGAGCATTCACCCGCTATAAGGTGGGGCACCCTTCAGGACGCCCGCATAATACATCTCGGGCTTGAGATACTCCCTGCCCGGCGGTGGAGCGTCCGTCACAAGCTTCTCAGCATCCATCTTGCCCCAGTGCACTTTAGCACGGGCAAGGGCCCTAAGGGCACCTTCGATACAGACAGAGCGCTTGACGACTTCAATCCATGGACAGGCGTCCACCAGCCGCCTCACCAGCCCGAAGTAGCTCCCAGGCACGGCTTCCTTAGGCCACAGCTGAACTATGAGGCCCTTCATGGCCTATTCGGCCACCTTATGGAGTTCGACAAGCTGCTTCAGCTGGTCGCTCAAGGGAACCGGGTGTCCGGCCTCAGCATAGTGAGACCAGAACACCTTCTCCGTCAAGCTCCCCTCCTCGGCCCGGTAGAATACGGCAGCGTCGGACACACTGCAGGGCAGATCTGCGAATGCTCCTGGAGAGCTCAGGATTCGGGTAAGTAACAAGTAATTCACTTTCACATGCTTGCTTTGCATGAAGAATGCCTTACCCGCCGCTATCTTTTTCATTGCCTCAATTTCTTGGAGGGCTTTTTGGGCTTCGGCCTTAGCGGCTTTGGCGCTCTCAAGAGCCGAGGCAAGCTCGGACTCTCGAGTCTTTGAGTCACACTCCAAACCCTCGTGTTTTTTCACGAGAGCCTGGGGCTCTTGTCGCACCTCCGCCACCCGCGCCTCCTGCTTCTCTCGCTCGGTGTGCTCCGCGGCCGCATTGCTTTCGGCCTTGGACACCGCTTCCTTCAGGGTCGCCACCTCATTCATGGCCCCTGCAATACTCACGTTATTCCTGTCATTTTTTGCAACCACATCTTTTATATACTTCCATAAGGTATTACTTACCTTCCTTGTCCTCGAGCTGCTTCTTGGCAAGGCCGAGCTCGTTCTCAGACCGCTCGAGGCTCTGCTTCAATGCATTGACCTCCGCAGTCAGTGCGGCAGAGGTCAGCAGCGCAGCCTGCATTCCCCATATTGACATACTTATGTTAGACTCCTGCATACATCTTTTTAGATCCTCAGTTCGGCTTTTCTTTCCGAACACCAAACCAAGCATCAGGGGCTACTGTCCATGCGGTAATATTTCTACATATCTTAAATACATACCTCAAAGCCTATTAGAAGGCTGGCACAGGCTTCAATCAGTCCGCTCTTGGCGGACTAAACTCTCTGGATCACCACACTCATAACAGTGCGGTGCTCCTTGTCGATGGAGGCACCCTTAAGCGCCTCCAGCAAATTATCCGGTGCCTCTGGTTGGACGGAGGTCACCGGTGTCGCAGTCTCGCCCTTCTTACGAAGGGGCCGCATGCCGGACTCCGGAACCACTGAAGGTTCCGGTACGGAGTCCGACCCGGGGCCAGATTCAGAACCCTTCGGGGTTTGATCCCCCTTGTGCCCAAAGTCTGGGAGGTTGCCTTGCGGCACCTCCGGGAGCTCCTCCTCCTGGTTGGGCCCCTTTTGGGACCCCACCACGGCATCATCCACAGCGCGAGGAGAGGAGACGGCCGGAAGTGAAGTGCTATTCACGTTCGACAAAGCCAAGGAGCCGCTCGTTGAAGTGTCGAACCCATCCTTGGGCGGGCTGCAGGGTTATAGTTGGCGTTAGGAGATTCTATGCGACAAAAGAAACGCCTTGAGTGATTCTGGTCTCGGGACACTTAGGATTTCGCCAGGGGCTTAGCCCTCGGTGGCCACTCCTCTTCGCCGTCGTCGGCGTTGGTGGAGTAGTCTGGAGGAAGGGTCCTTCCCTTCTTGGACCCTCCGGCCTCCCCAGTTGGGGCGGCCTTCCTTTTCTTCTCTTCCCCCGCTGGGGGAGAGGCCTCTTTCTCCTCCTCCTCGTCTTCGCGAGAGGAGTCCGCCTCGGAGTCATCGGACGATGAGTCCGATAACACCTGACGCCGGGAACTCTTTCGGGTTCCCGTGGCCTTCTTCTCCGGCACCACGTGAGGTGCCGGAACCAGCAGCCCCGTCAATCGGGCGTCCGCTTGGTCTTCTGGCAAGGGAGCCGAACAGTCAACCTGCCTGGACGTCTTTTGCCAGGCCTGTCAAAGGTAGGGGAGTTTAGATCCCGCATAGAGTCAAACTATGGAAAATAAGTGTCCTGTAAAGGGCAAAATAGCTTACCTCGCCTGCTTGACGCTGCGAGGTGAATCCGCGATCTTCGGTAGCGGATGCGGTAGCCTCGGCGCCCTTGAACAACACCTTCCAGGCATCTTCGTACGTAATGTCGAAGAGCCTGCTCAAGGTTTGGTGCTGTGCCAGATCAAACTCCCACAAGCTGAAGGCCCGTTGTTGGCACGGGAGGATCCGGCGGATGAGCCTGACCTGGACTACGTTGACGAGCTTGAGCTTCTTGTTCACCAAGGTTTTGATGCAGGATTGGAGTCCGGTCAGCTCTTCCGAACTACCCCATGTCAGGCCCGTCTCTTTCCAAGAGGTGAGTCGTGTACGGAAGCCAAATCGGAATTTGGGGGCCGCCACCCATTTAGGGTCACGCGGCTCGGTGATGTAGAACCACCCCGATAGCCACTCCTTTATGGTCTCCACGAAGGAGCCCTCGAGCCATAAGACGTTGGGCATCTTGCCCACCATGGCACCTCTACACTCTGCTTGGCCCCCGCCCACTACCTTCGGCTTGACATTGAAGGTCTTCAACCATAAGCCGAAGTGGGGCTGGATGCATAGGAAGGCCTCGCACACGAAGATGAACGCCGAGATGTTGAGGACGAAATTCGGGGCCAGATCGTGGAAATCCAGGCCGTAGTAGAACATGAGCCCCCGGACGAATGGGTGAAGTGGAAAACCTAGTCCGCGGAGGAAGTGGGTGAGGAACACCACCCTCTCATGGGGCTCGGGGGTGGAGATAAGCTGCCCCTTGTCGGGGAGCCGATGCGCGATGTCACTGGACAAGTATGCGGCCTTCCACAGCCTCTTGATGTGCCCCTCCGTGACGGAGGAGGCCATCCACTTGCCTCCTGCTCCGGACATGGCTGGGGAAGGTTGAGGCGAGATGTGCGGACTTGGGTGTTGGAGCTCGAGTGCGCGGAAATGGATAAGCAAAGGAGGAAGAAGGCATAGGTAAAAAGGTGGATCCTTATTCCCTTATATGGACAGACGAAGCTATGCATCCCCACCAGCCTGGTAAAACTCGCTTATCCCCAAGCATCGTAATCAATGGCGCGGTTGGGTTACCCATGCCCATATTGATGAGAATCCCGGAATAAGGGGACACGATCTCTGCTTTGACAAGACGTGCCAAGGAAACTGCCTCGCTAAACGCGCTGAGGAGGGACAGTAAAAACGATTCGAAATAAAGGCTTGGCCGTGGTCTGATGTCACACCACGGGATACGTTAGCAGATTGAATTTGTGTAAATATTATTCTCTCTACGGTGGTATGTGGAACTTATTTTGCAGAGCCGGACACTATCCTTGTGTTCAAAATCTTCTATGAAGTATTCGGAGGAGGAACCCGCCTTGCAATGCCGAAGACAACATGCGCGCTGGACTCGTCATCATTGAAGCCTGGTTCAGGGGCTACTGAGGGAGTCCTGGATTAGGGGGTGGCCGGATGGCCGGACTCCTAGACTATGAAGATACAAGATTGAAGACTTCATCCCATGTCCGGATGGGACTTTCCTTGGCGTGGAAGGCAATCTTGGCGATACGGATATGTAGATCTCCTACCATTGTAACCGACTCTGTGTAACCCTAACCCTCTTCGGTGCCTATATAAACCGGAGGGTTTTAGTCCGTAGGACGAAAAACAATCATACCATAGGCTAGCTTCTAGGGTTTAGCCTCTCTGATCTCGTGGTAGATCCACTCTTGTACTACCCATATCACCAATATTAATCAAGTAGGAGTAGGGTTTTACCTCCACCGAGAGGGCCCGAACCTGGGTAAAAACATCGTGTCCCTTGTCTCCTGGTACCATCTGCCTAGACGCTCAGTTCGGGACCCCCTACCCGAGATCCGCCAGTTTTGACACCGACACTCCTATGTATACCTAATTCCACCGCCGCAACCTTCTGTATCCACGAGATCCCATCTTGGGGCCTGTTCCGGAGCTCCGCCGGAGGGAGCATCCACCATGGAGGACTTCTACATCATCACCATAGCCCCTCCGATGAAGTGTGAGTAGTTTACTTCAGACCTTCGGGTCCATAGCTAGTAGCTAGATGGCTTCTTCTCTCTTTTTGGATCTCAATACAATGTTCTCCCCCTCTCTCGTGGAGATCAATTCGATGTAATCTTCTTTTTGCGGTGTGTTTGTTGAGATCGATGAATTGTGGGTTTATGATCCAACTTATCTATGGAAAATATTTGAATATTCTCTTAATTGTTTTATGTATGATTGAGTTATCTTTGCAAGTCTCTTCGAATTATCCTTTTTGGTTTGGCCAACTAGATTGGTAGTTCTGGCAATGGGAGAAGTGCTTAGCTTTCTGTTCAATCTTGCGGTATCCTTTCCCAGTGACAGCAGGGGCAGCAACGCACGTATTGTATTGTTGCCATCGAGGATAACAAGATGGGGTTTTTATCATATTGCATGAATTTATCCCTCTACATCATGTCATCTTGCTTAAGGCGTTACTTTGTTTTTAACTTAATACTCTAGATGCATGCTGGATAGCGGTCGATGAGTGGAGTAATAGTAGTAGATGCAGAATCGTTTCGATCTACTTGTCTTGGACGTGATGCCTATATACATGATAATTACCTAGATATGCTCATAACTATGCTCAATTCTGTCAATTGCTCAACAGTAATTTGTTCACCCACCGTAGAATATCTATGCTCTTGAGAGAAGCCACTAGTGAAACCTATGGCCCCCGGGTCTATTCTCATCATATCAATCTCTATCGCTTTATTTACTTGCTTTGTTTTTACTTTGCCTTTTTACTTTTCACTTTGCATCTATCTATCAAAATACCAAAAATATTATTTATCATCTCTATCAGATCTCACTCTCGTAAGTGACCGTGAAGGGATTGACAACACCTAATCGCGTTGGTTGCGAGTAGCTATCGTTTTGTGTAGGTACGAGGGACTTGTGCGTGGTCTCCTACTGGATTAATAACTTGGTTCTCAAAAACTGAGGGAAATACTAACGCTACTTTGCTGCATCATCCTCTCCTCTTCGGGGAAATCCAACGCAGTGCTCAAGAGGTAGCAAGAAGAATTTCTGGCGCCGTTGCTGGGGAGGCTCACGCAAGCAAGTCAACCATACCAAGTACCCATCACAATCCCTATCTCTCGCCCTCTCTTTCCCAATCTCTTCCTCTCTTTCCCATCTGCCTTTTTCCCATTGCCTTTCTGTTTGCTTGTGTTGGATTACTTGTTGCCATGGCGCGAGATAATACCAAATTGTGTGATTTCTCGAATACCAATAATAATGATTTCCTTAGTACTCCGATTTCTCCTCTTAATAATGGTGAGTCTTGTGAAATCGATACCGCTTTGCTGAATCTTGTTATGAAAGATCAATTCGCTGGCCTTCCTAGTGAAGATGCCGCTACTCATCTAAAAAATTTTGTTCATTTGTGTGATATGCAAAAGAAGAAAGATATGGATAACAATATTGTCAAGTTGAAATTATTTCCGTTTTCACTTAGAGATCATGCTAAAGTTTGGTTTTCATCTTTGCCTAATAATAGTATTGATTCTTGGAATAAGTGCAAAGATGCTTTTATCTCTAAGTATTTTCCTCCCTCTAAGATCATCACTCTTAGGAACGATATCATGAATTTTAAACAACTTGATCATGAGCATGTTTCCCAATCTTGGAAAAGAATGAAAGTGATGCTTCGCAATTGCCCTACTCATGGTTTGAATTTATGGATGATCATACAAAAATTTTATGCCAGATTGAATTTTGCTTCTAGAAATCTTTTAGATTCGGCCGCGGGAGGCACTTTTATGGAAATTACGTTAGGAGATGCTACAAAATTGCTTGATAATATTATGGCTAATTATTCTCAATGGCACACCGAAAGATCTTCTAGTAAAAAAGTGCATGCTATAGAAGAAATCAATGTTTTGAGTGAAAAGATGGATGAACTTATGAAGATGTTTTCTCCTAAAAATACTCCTCTTGATCCCAATGATATGCCTTTGTCTACTTTGCTTGAGAATAATAATGAATCTATGGATGTGAATTTTGTTGGGAGGAATAGTTTTGGAAACAATGCGTATAGAGGGAATTTTAATCCTAGGCCTTATCCTAGTAATCCTTCTAATAATTATGGAAATTCCTACAACAACTCTTATGGAAATTTTAATAAGATGCCCTCTGAATTTGAGAGTAGTGTTAAAGAGTTTATGAATTCACAAAAGAATTTTAATGCTTTGCTTGAAGAGAAATTGCTTAAATTGATGATTTGGCTAGGAAGGTTTATAGAATTTCTCTTGAAATTGATTCTTTAAAGCTTAGATCTATTCCTCCTAAGCATGATATCAATGAGTCTCTCAAAGCCATGAGAATTTCCATTGATGAGTGCAAAGAAAGAACCGCTAGGATGCGTGCTTCCAAAGATGCCTTTATTAAAGCATGTTCTTTCAATTCCTATGAAAATCAAGATAAAGATCTAGAAGTTATTGATGTGTTCCCCATTAAATCTTTGTTTTGCAATATGAATCTTGATGAAATTGAATATGATCTTCCTTTACCTAGAAGGCGTTCTAAGAATTCGGAGTTTCTAGATCTTGATGATGAAATTGATGAAAGTGGGATTGAAATAAATAAAAACCGAGATGTTGCTAATCCCACTATTTTTGATATCAAGGAATTTAATTATGAAAATTGCTCTTTTATTGGTTGTATTTCCTTGTTGCAATCCGTGCTAGATTCTCCTCATGCTTATAGTCAAAATAAGGCCTTTACCGAACACATTGTTGATGCCTTGATGCAATCTTATGAAGAAAAACTTGAGTTGACAGTTTCTATCCCTAGAAAACTCTATGATGAGTGGGAACCTACTATTAAAATTAAAATTAAAGATTGTGAGTTTCATGCTGTGTGAGATTTTGGTGCTAGTGTCTCTACTATTCCCAAAGCTTTGTGTGATTTGCTAGATTTCCGTGACTTTGATGATTGCTCTGTAAACTTGCTTCTTGTGGATTCCACTATTAAAAAGCCTTTGGGAAGAATTAATGATGTTCTTATTGTTGCAAATAGGAATTATGTGCCCGTAGATTTTATCGTTCTTGATACAGATTACAATCCTTCATGTCCTATTATTCTTGGTAGACATTTCCTTAGAACGATTGGTGCAATTATCGATATGAAGGAAGGGAATATTCGATTCCAATTTCCCGTAAAGAAGGGCATGGAACACTTCCCTATAAAGAAAATAAAATTACCATATGAATCTATCATGAGAGCCACTTATGGATTGCCTCCCAAAGATGGCAATACCTAGATCTATCTGTGCTTTTATGCCTAGCTAGGGGCGTTAAACGATAGCGCTTGTTGGGAGGCAACCCAATTTTATTTTGTGTTTTTTGTTTTTTCTTATGTTTAGGAATAAATAATCCATCTAGATTCTGTTTGGACGTGGTTTTATCTTTTAATTAGTGTTTGTGCCAAGTAGAACCTATAGGATAACCAACGATGATAGTTGATTTGATTCTGCGGAAAAAAAGAAACTTTACGCACACGAATATAGTTTTGTGAAATCACAGGAACGTGATTTTGCGTTGATTCTTTTTTATGCTATTCAATAAACAAATTGTCCAGGACTTCCTATTTTGGTAGAAGTTTTAGCGTTCCAGAAGTTTGCGTTAGTTACCGATTGCTACAGACTGTTCTATTTTTGACAGATTCTGTTTTACGTGTGTTGTTTGCTTATTTTGATGAATCTATGGCTAGTAAAATAGTTTATAATCCATAGATAAGTTGGAATACAGTAGGTTTAACACCAATATAAATAATTATAAGTTCATTATAGTACCTTAAGTAGTTCTTTGTTTTCTTTCTCTAACGGAGCTCACGAGATTTTTGTTGAGTTTTGTGTTGTGAAGTTTTCAAGTTTTGGGTGAATTCTTTTGATGGATTATGGAACAAGGAGTGGCAAGAGCCTAAGCTTGGGGATGCCCATGGGACCCCCCAATATAATCCAAGGACAACAAAAAGTCAAAGCTTGGGGATGCCCCGGAAGGCATCCCCTCTTTCGTCCACTTCCATCGGTAATTTACTTGGAGCTATATTTTTATTCACCACATGATATGTGTTTTGCTTGGAGCGTCTTGTATTATTTGCATCTTTGCTTGTTAGTTTACCACAATAATCCTTGCTGTACACACCTTTGGAGAGAGCCATACATGAATTGGAATTTGTTAGAATACTCTATGTGCTTCACTTATATCTTTTGAGCTTGATAGTTTTGCTCATAGTACTTCACTTATATCTTTTGAGCGTGATAATTGTTGCTCTAGTGCTTCACTTATATCTTTTAGAGCACGGTGGTGGATTTGTTTTAAAGAAACTATTGATCTCTCATGCTTCACTCAGATTATTTTGAGAGTCATTAATAGCATGGTAATTTGCTTAATGTTAATATACTTGGTATTCAAGATATGTGAAACTTTCTTTTGAGTGAATTGAATACTAAGATAAGTTTGATGCTTGATAATTGTTTTGAGATATGGAGGTGATAATATCAAAGTCGTGCTAGTTGGGTGATTATGAATTCAAAGAATGCTTGTGTTGAAGTTGGAAGTCCCGTAGCATGCATGTATGGTTAAAGTTGTGTAACAAATTTGAAACATGAAGTGTACCTGGCTTGTGCATCCTTATGAGTGGTGGTCGGGGACGAGCGATGGTCTTTTACTACCAATCTATCCCCCTAGGAGCATGCGCGTAGTACTTGATTTTTGATAACTTCTAAATTTTTGCAATAAGTATATGAGTTCTTTTGACTAATGTTGAGTCCATGGATTATACGCACTCTCACCTTTACGCCTTTGCTAGCCTCTTGATGTACGTGCATTGCCCTTTCTCACCTTGAGAGTTGGTGCAAACTTCACTGCATCCAAACCCCGTGATACGATACGCTCTATCACACATAAACCTCCTTATATCTTCCTCAAAACAGCCACCATACCTACCTATCATGGCATTTCCATAGCCATTTCGAGATATATTGCCATGCAACTTCCATCATCATCATCATGACATACATTACTTTTGTCATATTGCCATTACATGATCATGTAGTTGACATCGTATTTGTGGCAAAGCCACCATGCATTATTTTTCATACATGTCACTCTTGATTCATTGCACCATCCCTTTACATCACGGAGGCATTCATATAGAGTCATATCTTGTTCTAAGTTTCGAGTTGTAATCCTTATGTTGTAACCAATAGAAGTGTGATAATCATCATTATTAGAGCATTGCCCAAAAAAGAAAAAAAAGAAAAAAAAAGAAAAAAAGGGGGCAATGCTACTATCTCTTTTTCCACACTTGTGCTTCAAAGTAGCACCTTGTTCCTCATGTAGTGAGTCTCATATATTGTGTTTCAAAGTAGCACCTTGTTATTCATGTAGTGAGTCTCATGAAGTTGTCCTTTCCATACTAGTGGGAATTTTTCATTATAGAACTTGGCTTGTATATTCCTACGATGGGCTTCCTCAAATGCCCTAGGTCTTCATGAGCAAGCGAGTTGGATGCACACCCGCTAGTTTTCTTTTGTTGAGCATTCATAGCTCTAGTGCATCCATTGCATGGCAATCCCTACTCCTCATGTTGACATCAATTGATGGGCATCTCCATAGCCCGTTGATTAGCCTCATCAATGTGAGACTTTCTCCTTTTTCTGTCTTCTCCACACAATCCCCATCATCATATTCTATTCCACCATAGTGCTATATCCATGGCTCGCGCTCATGTATTGCGTGAAGGTTGAAAAAGTTTGAGATTATTTGAGTATGAAACAATTGCTTGGCTTGTCATCAAGGGTATAGAAGTTAGGAACATCTTTGTGTGACGAAAATGAAGCATAGCCTAACTATATGATTTTGTAGGGATGAACTTTCTGTTGCCATGCTATTTTGAGAAGACATGATTGCTTTGATTAGTCTGCTTGAAGTATTATTATTTTTGTGTCAATATGAAATTTTGTCTTGAATCTTTCGGATTTGAATATCCATATCACAATTAAGAAGATTTATATTAAAATTATGCTAAAGTATCACTCCGCATCAAAAATTCTTTTTTTATCATTTACCTACTCGAGGATGAGCAGGAATTAAGCTTGGGGATGCCTGATACGTCTCCAACGTATCTATAATTTTTGATTGCTCCATGCTACTTTATCTACTGTTTTGGACTATATTGGGCTTTCTTTTCCACTTTTATATTATTTTTGGGACTAACCTATTAACCGGAGGCCCAGCCCAGAATTGTTGTTTTTTGCCAATTTCAGTATTTCGAAGAAACGGAATATCAAACGGAGTCCAAACGGAATGAAACCTTGGGGAAAGTGATTTTCTCACCGAACGTGATCCAGGAGACTTGGACCCTGCTCCAAGGAACAAAAGAGGCGGTCACGAGGGTGGAGGGCGCCCCCTGGGCGCGCCCTCCTATCTCGTGGGCCCCCTGCTACTCCACCGACGTACTCCTTCCTCCTATATATACCTACGTATCCCCAAACGATCAAAAAAGGAGCCCAAAACCTAATTCCGCCGCCGCAACCTTTTGTATCCACGAGGTCCCATCTTGGGGCCTGTTCCAGAGCTCCGCCTAATGGGGCATCCACCACGGAGGGCTTCTACATCATCACCATAGCCCCTCCAATGAAGTGTGAGTAGTTTACTTCAGACCTTCAGGTCTATAGCTAGTAGCTAGATGGCTTCTTCTCTCTTTTTGGATCTCAATCCAATGTTCTTCGGGGAAATCCAACGCAGTGCTCAAGAGGTTGCAAGGCACCAAAAACTAACACCTATCACGATCTACCTTTAGTGTTGTCTTCTGAGGTAGTCTTGGATTAGGGGGTCCTTGGACAGCCGGACTATATGCTTATGCCGGACTTTTGGACTATGAAGATACAAGATTGAAGACTTCGTCCCGTGTCCGGGTGGGACTCTCCTTTGCATGGAAGGCAAGCTTGGTGATTCGGATATGTAGATTCCCTTCTCTATAACCGACTCTATGTAACCCTAGCCCCCTCTGGTGTCTATATAAACTGGAGGGTTTAGTCTGTAGAAGAACAATCATAACCATAGGCTAGCTTCTAGGGTTTACCCTCTATGATCTCGTGGTAGATAAACTCTTGTAATACGCGTATCATCAAGATCAATCAAGCAGGAAGTAGGGTATTACCTCTATAGAGAGAGCCCGAACCTGGGTAAACATCGTGTCCCCCGCCTCTTGTTACCATTAGCCTTAGACACACAGTTCGGGACCCCCTACCCGAGATCCGCCGGTTTTGACACCGACATTGGTGCTTTCATTGAGAGTTCCACTGTGTCGTCACCGTAAGGCTTGATGGCTCCTTCAATCATCTACAACGACGTGGTCTAGGGTGAGGTTTTCCTCCCCGGGTAGATCTTCGTATTCGGCGGCTTCACACTGCGGGCCAACTCGCTTGGCCATATGGAGTAGATCGATAGCTACACCCCTGGCCATCAGGTCAGGTTTGGAAGCCTGAACTACACGGCCGACATCCACAGAAACATGATCTTGGACGGATTCGAGCCCATAACAGGTGCACCCTACATCCATGATGAGCATGACTTAGATCTGCCAATGGACGGCATTTAGGAGATCTCACCTGCATCTGCCCTGGCTTTAGATCCAGTGCAGATCGTGCCACCCGAGGATGGGAGGATGGACCCCGCCACGGAAGCCGCACACTCAACGGCGATAGAGCCGAACGCAGATTTCACTTCCAATGAGGTATGTGTCATCGGGCTCTCGGACTCGTCTCCGACCATTGGCTCCGAACCACATGTATCCGCGCCCATCGGATCTAACATGGCACTGATCTTGGAGTTCAGCTTCACAGACATCTTTCAGCACTCGCCCTTGGGAGACATGCTAAACTCATTAAAATCTCTCTCCTTGTCAGGAGACTCTTGGCCGAACTATGTCCGGCTTGAGTGGGAAGCGGACGATGAAGGAATTCGTTACCCACCCACAACCCACTTAATAGCCACTGTCGACGACTTAACAAACATGCTTGATTTCGACTCTGAAGACATCGACAGTATGGACAACGATGCGGGAGAAGAACAGGAACCACCGCCCACAGGGCACTGGACAGCCACCTCATCATATGACATATATATGGTGGACACACCCAAAGAAAACAATGGCAAGGATAAAAAGGATAATCATCTTGAGAAGCAGCCAAAGCACCAACGTCAGCGGCACTGCTCTAAACCCCGCCATAGCAGAAATAGCGATACCAGCTGAAAGCACAAGTGCTCCCTAGGTGGTTTTGGTAATTAATGTCAACATATCTCTTGTTGGACTAACACTTTTATCTAGTATATTTCAGATAAGTTCAACAATGGAGTGGCATGGACTAAAGGATGTGGGAACTCCTTCAAGATGCTAAGGACAAAGGATTGGCTCAAGCTTCAAGCCCAAGACTCTTCATTTTACATTTTTAGTGGTCCAAGATCACATTGAGTCTATAGAAAAAGCCAATACTATCAAGGAGGGATGAGGTGTTGCTTAATGAGCCTCTTGCTTCATGTGCTTTGTGATATGCTCCAAAACCCTCAGCTACTTTCCCACTTCCACAAATGACCTAAACCCAAAGCCAAAATCGGTCACTCCGATTCTTCCTATCCGGCGCCACCGATTCCAAAAGTCATAGGCACTGCCACAAACCCTAAGAAAATTGGTCTTACCGATAGGGATCTCGGTCTCACCGAGATGGGATTGTAATCTCTCTATGTATGTCCATTATCAAATCGGTCTCACCGAGTTTGAGAAATCGGTACTACCGAGAATACAATGCAAGCTCTCTGGAAAACTTATTACCAAAATCGGTCTCACTGAGTTTGTGTAATCGGTCCAACCGAGTTTGCCTGACCAACTCTCTGGAAAGCTTATTATCAAATCGGTCTCACCGAGTTTGTGTAATCGGTCTTACCGAGATTACGTTATGCCCTAACCCTAACCATATCGGTCTTACCGAGTTGCATTTTGGTCCCATCGAAAAGCCTAACGGTCACATTATTTGCTAAATCGGTCTGACCGAGTTTAACGATTCGGTCCCACCAAGTTTGGTAGATTGTGTGTAACGGTTAGATTTTGTGTGGAGGCTATATATACCCCTCCATCTCCTCTTCATTCGTGGAGAGAGCCATCAGACTGAACCTACACTTCCAGCATACATTTTCTAAGAGAGAACGACCTACTCATGTGTCGAGACCAAGATATTCCATTCCTACCATATGAATCTTGATCTCTAGCCTTCCCAAGTTGCTTTCCACTCAAATCTTCTTTCCACCAGATCCAAACCCATTGAGAGATAGTTGAGTGTTGGGGAGACTATCATTTGAAGCACAAGAGCAAGGAGTTCATCATCAACGCACCATTTGTTACTTCTTGGAGAGTGGTGTCTCCTAGATTGGCTAGGTGTCACTTGGGAGCCTCCGACAAGATTGTGGAGTTGAACCAAGGAGTTTGTAAGGGCAAGGAGATCGCCTACTTCATGAAGATCTACCACTAGTGAGGCAAGTCCTTCGTGGGAGACGGCCATGGTGGGATAGAGAAGGTTGGTTCTTCGTGGACCCTTCGTGGGTGGAGACCTCCTTGGACTCGCGCAGCCGTTACCCTTCGTGGGTTGACGTCTCCATCAACGTGGATGTACGATAGCACCACCTATCGGAACCACGCCAAAAACATCCGTGTCTCCAATTGCGTTTGAATCCTCCAAACCCTTCCCTTTACTTTCTTGCAAGTTGCATGCTTTACTTTTCGCTGCTCATACACTCTTTGCATGCTTGCTTGATATGTATTGTGAATGTTGAAATTGTGCCTAAACTCCACTTAAACTTTAAAGAATCTTAAAAACTGCAACTTTGGTACTTAGTGTCTAATCACCCCCCCTCTAGACACCTCTTCTCAAGGTCCTACAAGTGGTATCAGAGCATTGGTCTCCATTTCTTTGGTTTAATCACCATTGGAGGAAGATGGATGAGTCTACTATTGGGAGTATTAGACATAGAGTGCCAATTCTTCATGGGGAGTATTTTCATGAGTGGAAAAATGAGATGCTTGTTATTTTCAATCAATATCATTTTAACAAGTACATTGCTAGCCCTTGTGCACCTTATGTTGATCCTATGCACCCTACCCATGATGAGTCAATTGACATGATTAGGAATCTTAGAACTGCCGATCTTATCATTAGAGGATTGCCTAGAAACTTGCTTGGATGTTTGCCTACTTTTAAGTGTGCCTACACCATATGGAAATTTCTTGAGGAACGATTTCCAGATTATTCCTTGAAGAATCTTGATGAGATTCTCCATAAGTCTAATGCCTTGAGTAAAATGAATACTAGTGATCCTATGTTTGGTGATTGTCTATTTGAGCTTACAAACCTTATGCGTGCCAAAGGAAATGTTGGTATCATTAGTGACATTATTTCCGAAGCTATAAAAAATTCATAAGCAAGATTATCGAACTCATTCTAATGAATCACCCTCTCTAGGACTTGATCCACCACATGACGATGTTGAACATGGATACTATGATGAGGATGATGAGAGTGACTTTGATCTTGATGATGCAATGAGACATTTTGGTCTTATGGCAAATCTTCGGGGATATATGTCAGGAGGAAAGGAATGGGTTCTTGATAGTGGATGTACCGATCACATGACCGGAGATAAAGACATGTTCCGTGAGCTTGCTGATAATGATAGTCCTCGAAAGTATGTCACTTTCGGTGACAACTCAAAGGGTAAGGTGGTTGGCCTCGGCAAGGTGGCCATATCACATGATAGCTCCATACAAAATGTCATGCTCGTTGAATCTCTTGGTTACAACTTACTTTCAGTATCTAGACTTGCTGATTTCGGTTTCAATGTTCTATTTACTGAAGTAGATTGCCAAGTGTTTCGTCGAGATAATCATAAAATGGTCTTTACCGGTGTGCGTAGAGGTGATCTATACATTGTTGATTTCACTAAAAAGGCTCAACCTAAAACTTGCTTCGTTGCTAAATCCACAAAAGGTTGGTTATGGCATAGACGACTTGGTCATGTTGGTATGCGAAACCTTGACAAGCTTATTAAAGGAAATCATATCCTTGGAGTTAACGATGTCATATTTGATAAGGATAGACTTTGCAGCGCTTGTCAGGCAGGTAAACAGGTTGGAGGAAGGAATCCCGTGAAGAACATCATGACCATAAGGAGGCCACTCGAGCTACTTCACATGGATCTTTTTGGTCCCAACTCCTACAAGAGTCTCGGTGGAAATTCTTTTGGTCTAGTTATAGTTGATGATTTTTCCAGATTTACGTGGGTGTTCTTTCTCGATAATAAATCGCAGGTCCAAAAGATCTTCAAAAACTTTGCTAGGAAGGCCCAAAACCAATTTGAAGTGAAGATCAAGAAGGTTCGCAGCGACAACAGTACGGAGTTCAAGATCGCAAATGTGGACACCTTTCTTGATGAAGAAGGGATTTCACACGAGTTCTCGGCTACGTACACACCTCAACAAAACGGAGTTGTTGAGAGGAAGAACAGGATGCTCATCGAAATGGAGAGAACAATGCTTGATGAGTACAAGACGCCGAAGCACTTTTGGGCAGAAGCGGTTGAGACAGCTTGTCATCCAACAAATCGCTTGTATCTTCACAAGCTACTCGGCAAGACGGCATACGAGCTCCTCACCGGTAACAAACCCCAAGTTGGATACTTCCGAGTATTCGGCTCAAAGTGCTACATTCTTGATAAGCATCGTCGCTCTAAATTTGCTCCTAAATGTCATGAAGATTTCCTACTAGGTTATGGCTCAAACTCTCACACTTACCGTGTCTACAACAATTTCACCTGAAAGGTTGAAGAGACGGTAGATGTGAAGTTTGATGAATCTAACGGCTCGCAAGTAGAGCAATTGCCAATTGATGTAGGTGACAAAGATCCTTCGGAAGCAATTCAAGACTTGGCTATTGGCAAAGTTCGTCCAACGAAGGTGAAGGAGAGTACCTCGTCCATCCAAGTGGAAGCTTCTTCTTCACAACAAGGTGAACCAAGAGTTGATACGGAGGCATCCACAAGCAGGACACACCAAGATGAAGGGAACGAGGAAGTGTATCAAGATGAACATCAACAACCTCCTTCTCCACCACGACAAGAGAACGACAATGCCAACAATGAAGAAGGCCAAGAAGAAGAAGAACAAGATGAAGAAGATGTTCAATGAAGACCCAAGCAAAACTTTCATGAGTTCGAGCAAGAGTTGCTAAAGATCATCCCGTCGAGCAAATCTACAATGGCATTCAAACCGGGAGAATCACTCGCTCTAAAACTCGTTTAGCTAACTTTTGTGAAAACTATTCTTTCATCTCTAGCATTGAACCTATGAAGGATGAAGAAGCATTGGAAGATCCGGATTGGATAAATGCTATGCATGAAGAGCTACACAATTTTGAGAGGAATCAAGTTTGGGCATTGGTTGAGAAGCCCGAGAACAACCACAACATCATCGGTACCAAATGGTTGTTTCGCAACAAGCAAGATGAAGATGGACAAGTAGTTCGCAACAAAGCACGTCTCGTCGCCCAAGGCTACACACAAGTCGAAGGTATGGACTATGGTGAGACTTACGCCCCCGTTGCTAGACTTGAGTCCATTCGAATCTTACTTGCCTATGCTAATCATCATGATATTACCTTGTACCAAATGGACATTAAAAGTGCTTTTCTAAATGGTGAAATAGAGGAGGAAGTTTATGTTAAGCAACCTCCCAGCTTTTTCAATCCTAAGAAACCCAATCATGTTTACAAACTTCACAAAGCTCTTCATGGTCTTAAACAAGCTCCTAGAGCTTGGTATAAATGCTTGACTAAGTTCCTTATTGAAAAAGGCTTTGAAATTGGAAAAATTGATTCTACTCTTTTTACTAAAAGGGTTAATGGAGAACTATTTGTGTGCCAAATTTATGTTGATGATATCATATTTGGTTCAACTAACCCTCATTTTAGTGAAAAGTTTTGGAAGCTAATGTCGCAGAAGTTTGAGATGTCTATGATGAGTGCACTCAAATTCTTTCTTGGGTTGCAAATCAAGCAAACTAAGGAAGGTACCTTTGTTTCTCAAACAAAGTACACCAAGGACTTATTCAAGAAGTTCAATATGCAAGAATGCAAAGGTATGTCTACACCCATGCCTACTAGTGGACATAATGACTTAACCAAAGACGGTGAACCGGTTGATCAAAAGGTTTATCGCTCTATGATCGGTTCATTGTTATATCTATGTGCTTCATGCCCCGATATTATGCTAAGTGTGTGCATGTGTGCACGATATCAAGCTGCTCCTAAGGAATGTCATCTTAAGGCGGTGAAAAGGATAGTGAGATACTTAATTCATACACCAAATTTTGGCATCTGGTATCCTAAGAGGGCCTCTTTCGATCTTGTTGGCTATTCCGACTCGGACTATGCCGGAGACAAGGTTGATAGAAAGTCCACCTTGGGTACTTGTCAATTTCTTGGTAGATCTCTTGTGTCTTGGTCCTCCAAGAAACAAAACTCGGTATCCTTGTCCACTGCCGAAGCTGAATATATTGCCGCTGGTTCATGTTGTGCTCAATTACTTTGGATGACCCAAACTCTTAAATATTATGGGATATATGTGAGACATGTTCCATTGCTTTGTGACAATGAAAGTGCTATCAAAATTGGTCATAATCCTGTGCAACATTCTCGAACTAAGCATATTGAATTTCGTCATCATTTCATTCGAGATCATGTTGCTAAGGGTGACATTGATCTTAAGCATGTTCGCACCAAAAAGCAATTAGCGGATATATTTACAAAACCTCTTGATGAGAAAGTGTTTTGCAGGTTGAGAGGAGAATTGAACATCATTGATGCTTCAAACTTGGAGTACAGACTCCATTGGATACATGAAAGACATGAGCTTATGACTAATCCTTGATATTTCTCTCATGATGAAAATCTTATGTCTTGGGTATATTTGTATCTTGCATATTATCTAACTCTTGTAGGTACTTGGTGGAATCAAATTCCATGAGATTGTAATCTACTCATATCTTTAGCAATCTCTACATCACCAAGTCTCTACACTATGGTGGTTGAAGACAAGGAAGCACGGAACCACTAAAATATATCCTTTGACAAATTCTATGTTGAGCTTCATGATTGTCATTTTTGGATACACAAGTGCTCTTCCTTGCAAGAACTAACCCATGTAGGTAGATGGACTAAAACACCAAGTGGTGCTCCAATTCTTGATGAGCTACATCAACCTTGAGCAACCCACACAAGTTCAACTACATGGACAACACCACCAACCAAGGTATGTTGTTCCATCTTAGAGAAACTTTACTCCAAGTCATGAGCTAAAGCAACTCTACAAGATGTGAATACATTAAGATGCTTAAACGAAAAATGGCAACCCCATTTTGAGCTTAAACGATGAGTATGACCTATGATCAAGTGATCTCACTTGACTCCTAAGTCAATATACTCTAACATAGGTGACTTCGTCGCCGACCATCTCTAGATGAAGTTCTCTTGTATTCTTTTCTGTGTTTTTGCATTTGTCTCATGCATATTTGTTTCCCTTTCAAAAACAACTTCATCTAGATTTCTTTCTTTCTGTTTGTTCTGCATTTTCTGCATTCCAATTCATTGCACGTCTTTCAGTAAATTCCTTGCAAATCCTTGTGCGATGTTACTAGTCTAAGTGAGCTGAGGTGACAAGTGTTTTCTCTGCGATGAACTCAGTTTCACCGGTTTGTTATTTTTGGCCCAACCGAATCCTCTCGGTATGACCAAAGTATACCACTCGGTGCCACTGATTTCACAACAAGAAAAACTATTTGCCACATACTCTGTGTTTCCTCTGATCCAGCTCCACTCAATGAATCTTGTCCTCTACAAGCATCACATTTTTGTCATTGCTTTGTTCTGTGTCTCAAGGACCAGACCCATTCGACAGATTCCAGAAGACCCTTCTTGGAAATTGATGTCAAAGGGGGAGAGGGAGAACATCAAAGCTTATCATTTGGAAATAGAGAGAGAGAGCATCAAAGCTTATCACCTTCCTTCTTAAGGGGGAGAGAGACCTAAGGGGGAGAGAGACCCTCAAAAGGAGAGAGAGATCTCCAGGGGGAGAGGATACTTAAGTAAAAAGTATTTCTCAAGGATCCCAGATGCTTGGTGTTCAAGAGGAGAGATGTCCACATGTCTTCTTGAGGGGACAGACATGTTCATTTGATCTTTTGTGCTTATTTGCGTTCGCATGCATCAGCTCTGATCATCATTCATATCTTTCAGCTCTGTTTTCTTTTAGCTCTGATTTTCTGTTCCCTATCTTCTCCCAGTATCCCATGTTAGATTCAGGGGAGCAAGACATCTAAGGGAAAGAGATCATTTAAATTCATTGCATATCTTTACTCTTGGGGACATGTCTAATTCAATGTGGTACTCAGTACTCACTCTCTACATGTCATCCCAGTCTTGGTATTCTTGTGGTTTCTTTTGTTTGCTCTGGTTAGTAGATGTATTTGTGTTATCTAACCTTGTTTACACATGTTCATTTCATCCTAAGTAAACTCAAGACTACAAGGTAAGTATATGCATCACAATCATGTGTATGAGGAATTCTTGCTGATGTACATATTGTTTGCAAGAAGAACTCATGAGCATGAAGGTATTTTCTTCAACATTCTTTGCTCTGATGCATATGGCCAAGATACATGTAACACATTGCCTACTCTATCATGTTTATGCTCTCACATGCTTCTATATTCCATATTCACATGATTGCACATATGTAGGGGGAGCCTATGCTTGTTACATGTCTTTCCAAAGCCTTACTTTCTATTATTTATATCTTTATCTAAAGCTTTGATGTATGTTGCCATAAATTACCAAAAAGGGGGAGATTGAAAGCACAAGTGCTCCCTAGGTGGTTTTGGTAATTAATGTCAACATATCTCTTGTTGGACTAACACTTTTATCTAGTATATTTCAGATAAGTTCAACAATGGAGTGGCATGGACTAAAGGATGTGGGAACTCCTTCAAGATGCTAAGGACAAAGGATTGGCTCAAGCTTCAAGCCCAAGACTCTTCATTTTATATTTTTAATGGTCCAAGATCACATAGAGTCTATAGGAAAAGCCAATACTATCAAGGAGGGATGAGGTGTTGCTTAATGAGCCTCTTGCTTCATGTGCTTTGTGATATGCTCCAAAACCCTCAGCTACTTTCCCACTTCCACAAATGACCTAAACCCAAAGCCAAAATCGGGCACACCGATTCTTCCTATCCAGCGCCACCGATTCCAAAAGTCATAGCCACTGCCACAAACCCTAAGCAAATCGGTCTTACCAATAGGGATCTCGGTCTCACCGAGATGGGATTGTAATCTCTCTGTGTATGTCCATTATCAAATCGATCTCACCGAGTTTGAGAAATCGGTACTACAGAGATTACAATGCAAACTCTTTGGAAAACTTATTACCAAAATCGGTCTCACCGAGTTTGTGTAATCGGTCCAACCAAGCTTGCCTGACCAACTCTCTGGAAAGCTTATTACCGAATTGGTCTCACCGAGTTTGTTTACTCGGTCTTACCGAGATTACGTTATGCCCTAACCCTAACCATATCGATCTTACCGAGTTGCATTTCGGTCCCACCGAAAACCCTAACGGTCACATTATTTGCTAAATCGGTCTGACCGAGTTTAACGATTTGGTCCCACCGAGTTTGGTAGATTGTGTGTAACGGTTAGATTTTGTGTGGAGGCTATATATACCCCTCCACCTCCTCTTCATTCGTGGAGAGAGCCATCAGACTGAACCTACACTTCCAGCATACATTTTCTGAGAGAGAACTACCTACTCAAGTGTTAAGACCAAGATATTCCATTCCTACCATATGAATCTTGATTTCTAGCCTTCCCAAGTTGCTTTCCACTCAAATCTTCTTTCCACCAGATCCAAACACATTGAGAGAGAGTTGAGTGTTGGGGAGACTATCATTTGAAGCACAAGAGCAAGGAGTTCATCATCAACGCGCCATTTGTTACTTCTTGGAGAGTGGTGTCTCCTAGATTGGCTAGCTGTCACTTGGGAGCCTCCGACAAGATTGTGGAGTTGAACCAAGGAGTTTGTAAGGGCAAGGAGATCGCCTACTTCGTGAAGATCTACTGCTAGTGAGGCAAGTCCTTCGTGGGCGACGACCATGGTGGGATAAACAAGGTTGGTTCTTCGTGGACCCTTCGTGGGTGGAGCCCTACGTGGACTCGCGCAGCCGTTACCCTTCGTGGGTTGACGTCTCCATCAACGTGGATGTACGATAGCACCACCTATCAATACCATGCCAAAAACATCTGTGTCTCCAATTGCGTTTGAATGCTCCAAACCATTCCCTTCCCTTTCTTGCAAGTTGCATGCTTTACTTTCCGCTGCTCATACACTCTTTGCATGCTTGCTTGATATGTATTGTGAATGTTGAAATTGTGCCTAAACTCCACTAAAATTTAAAGAATCTTAGAAACTGCAACTTTGGTACTTAGTGTCTAATCACCCCCCCTCTAGACACCTCTTCTCAAGGTCCTACACCAGCACGAGAAAGAATAACACCCCGAATGATGCTCAAGACCTCGAAGACCGAGCGATGGAGCAGGATGAGCAAGGAGACCGCAAACACAGTCCAGGGCCGCTGTCCGATAACAGCGATGCCGAAGACAAAACTTATAAACATGTCTCCGGAGGGGAGAACAGTCCGGACGGCGATGCACACATCATCCCGGAAAAATAATTGGAACAAGAGCACCTCCACAGGAGACTTATTGCCACCGCGAGGAGCTTGAAGAAGCAGAAGCAACGGCTTGATGCCGCGCAGGATACGCTCAACCACAGATGGAACGAAGTGCTCGACACTGAGGAAAGATACGGCGGTGATTGCCAGACAAAGAGCTACCCAAAACGTAAACTGCTGCCCGAATTCGACGACGAGGCTGTCGCGCCCATTCCGCCGAAAAACAATCTGGCCAATTTGCCAGACCGACCAACCCATGGCCGAGACAAAGCGGCTAATGACGCCGCACACAAATTAGCACACGATCTACATGAGCACCTGGACAAAAGAGCTGGTATGACCAGATACATCTATGGATCTAGGAAACGTGTTCGTATTCAGGATCACGGCCACCAAACCGGCTATACTGATCGACTACCAGCTCGGAATTAACACCGAACACTACAGTCATTGAACCCATGCTACGACATAGCCAAGTATAGGGGTGCCGCACACCCCCTGTGCTTCACCGATGAGGTGCTGGATCATGAATTCTCAGAGGGGTTTAAACCCGTAAACATCGAGGCATGCGATGGAACAACAGACCCTGCAGTCTGGATTGTGGACTTTATTCTTCACATCCATATGGCTCGCGGAGACGATCTCCACACCATCAAATACCTGCCCCTCAAGTTGAAAGGACAAGCTCGGCACTGGTTGAAAGGCTTCCTTGAAAATTCCATTGGAATCTGGGAGGAACTCGAGGACGCTGTCAGGGCTGACTTTCAAGGGACCTATGTCTGACCTCCGGATGTAGACGATTTAAGTCATATAATCCAACAACCCGGAGAGTCAGCCCATAAGCTTTCGAACAGATTTCTCACCAAGAAGAACCAAATCATTGATTGTCCGGATGCTGAAGCCCTAGCAGCTTTCAAACACAGTGTCCGGGACGAATGGCTTGCCAGACACCTCGGCCAGGAAAAGCCAAAGACAATGGCAGCCCTAACAACTCTTATGACCCGCTTTTGCACGGGCGAGGACAGTTGGTTGGCCCGCAGCAGCACCAGCGATCCAGGGACATCTGAAATCAGGGATGGCAATGGAAAACCACGATGCAATAAAAACAAAAGCCAAAATAATAAAGACAGCCCGGACAATACAGCGGTAAACGCTGGATTCAGGGGCTCTAGACCCGGTCAACAGAAAAAGCCATTTAAAGGCAGCAGAGATGGTCCATCCAGCCTAAATAAAATTCTGGACATGTCCTGTCAGATTCATGGCACCCATGAGAAACCTGCGAATCACACCAACAGAGAATGCTGGGTCTTCAAGCAGGCCGGCAAGCTAAACACCGAACACAAAGGGAAGGAGCCGCTAAGTGAAGATGAGGATGAGCCTCGCCAGCCGAACACTGGGGGACAGAAAAAATTTCCACCGGAGGTCAAAACAGTGAACATGATCTATGCCACCCACATCCCAAAGAGAAAGCGCAAGTGCGCACTCCGAGACGTATATGCTATAGAGCGCGTCGCCCCCAAATTCAACCCATAGTCGGCCTGCCCGATCACTTTCGATCGCAGGGATCATCCGACTAGTATTTGTCATGGGGTTCGGCTGCCTTGGTGCTCGACCCAATAATCGATGGATACCATCTCACCCGAGTCCTCATGGATGGCGATAGTAGTCTTAATCTGATATATCAGGACACTGTCCGCAAGGCAGTACTACCTTTAAAGGAGTAATACCAGGCGTAGAGGCCTGCTGCACGGGCTCTTTAACATTGGAGGTTGTATTAGGTTCTGCCGACAACTTTTGAAGTGAAGAACTAATCTTCAACATTGCTCCGTTCCGAAGCGGCTATCATGAACTACTTGGAACAACGGCCTTCACTCGTTTCAATGTAGTCCCGCATTATGCTTATGCGGCGACTCTAGCAGCCGAATCACGGAATGGCCTTTCCAACCCGAGCAACTCATCGCTCTTCGAGACCACGGACATGGCTAGACGTGTTCGGTGCACACCTAGTTGTAGCAACTCAGATAAACCTGAGCTTGATTAACGGCTATGCCCCCATATGTGGTACGGGGGGCTACTCGCATGTAAAAGGTCCATAGTTCAGCTTGACCCTATTTACACTCAAGAGATTGAATTTTCACGGTTCATTAAGATAAACCGACTTTATGCACGATCACACCAGAAACTTTCACCTGGTTTTTTTTTACAAATGACAATCGTGCTATACCCTTCAAAGATGCGGCACAATGGAATAAAAGGCGCAGACGTGCAGCAGGGCCCGTTCAAAGGTTTCTTTTTAGATTAAGACCCTGTTTAAACCTTTTTTATTGTCTCTTGTTGTCTCACACCCTCCTGGCACTTAAAATGACCAAGAGGGATACCATCCGTATTGGCAAGCTTATGAATCGCCGTTCTAAAATAGACGTTACAGAAGCAGCAACCAATGTGTTTTTCGAGATCTATGCTCTCACCAAAGGCGCTCTTTCGTCACGCGAGATTGATGCATGTACCTTGAAATTCAAGGCTTGTTATCGAGGGATGTATTCAGCCCACTATGTGTTGTAAAGTCCGAATACCTTCGGGAGTGTTCAGTGTCGCGAGTTTGGCCTTATATGCATCAGCTCCGAATCATGTCTTTGCTCAATAGTTAGGTTTGCCCGCCTCCCGTGTTTTGCTACCTTACATTCCGCTCTATCGGCTAAGGTGGCATAGGGAGAACTACTGCGATTGTGCCCTGGTTCATCCGGATGAGCACCTCAGTAGAGAAAGCTGAAAACTGACTATCATGATAAAGCGAGAGACTGGTCAACCACTCGATGACTCAGCGGAATCTTCGCGATTCCTCCGCATTAACGAAGGACCGGTTTTCCGGTCATGTATGTAAATGCACCGTATTCGGATAAATGCGGACATACCAGGGGCTATATAGTAGCCCCACCGTCAAACTCCTATGGCTAAGTGAAAGTGTTAAAGCTATATAGTCTGATTGCCCCATTCGCGGTGCTACCACCTCCATAACGGACCAAGACGTTGGATCAAGTGTGATTACACGCTTTTACCGAATACCCCCGCGTTATACGCGAGGGGGCAGAAGCCGATGACTGCAAACTTTCAGGTTATATACATATATACATAAACGGCCGCAAAGGAGGCACTACAATACTTCACGAGCAAAGGTATAAATATAGCCTTTATTATCAAAAGCATTATTTTTACAATCAACATACATATCATTTGAACATGATATTCTTTGAGCACTGAGCCTCTATTAAACAAGCACCTTCTAAGACTTCTTCAAAATAGTGCTCGGATCGAGTCCTGACCCCCGGGTGGACCCCTGGTTGCAATATCGGTGGCCTCCATCCTCGCCCAGTATGTCCTAACATGGGCAAGGGCCATCCGTGCACCCTCTATGCACGCCGACCGCTTGACAGTGTCGATTCGCGGCAGAGCACGAATAAATCGTGGCACCATACCAAAATAACTATCCGGACTTGGTTCCTTTGGCCACAGGCAATCCACGACAGCCTTCATGGCAAGCCCAGATAGCCTATGGAGCTCGGCCCATTCGGCCATTTGCTCGTTCAATAGCAACGGACGCCTTGGCTTACTGAACTGCGACTAGAACAATCTTTCCACTTCATGATCTTCTTGATCATGGAAATATTGTGTCGCATTGGTAGCACTCTTTGACGAATCCAAATATGCGTCTCAAGAACTCCACAATTGATCAAGAGGGGCATACTTTGGATCGCCGAATTTTGTTCGCAATAAAAAGGGCTTCCCAGCCGCGATCTCTCCGGCTTGCCAGAGCTCCTCCCGAGTCGCTCTGAACTCAGAGCGAGTTTCCTTATGCATGTAAGGCCTTTTCTAGGTCAGCTGTTTTCGCTTGGTTTTTCCTTTCGAGAAGCTCATATCGGCTAACGGCATTTTTTTAGCTCAAGAGCCATGTTGGCCATTCTATCCTCACTTTGGCGGTGAGCAGCCTGTTCGGCTTTTAATTTATCAGCTGCCTTCTCGGCAGCCACATTGCTTCTTCTGGCTTGCTCCTTGGCCTGGGCAAGCTCAGCCCGAAGGGTCTCCACGGTGGTAGCACCATCTGCAGTCAAAGCATATTATAAATCCCAGCATCATGCTCTTATTAATATTCGCTGACCACCCAAATATACATACCCTGTCCCTTGTCAAGCCACTTGTTCACAAGCGTGAGGTCTTCATCCACCACATCAAGTTGCCGCTTCAGTTCGACAAATTCGGTAGCACGGGCAGCTGCCGGAGCTGCAGCCGCCTGTGTACAAAATTAGCAAAATCATTACCTGAGATTATTTCTATTTTTGATCCTCTGATCGCCCCGTTAGGATGGCAACCAGAGTCTCATGGGCTACTATCTATACACAGTGCACCTGGCGTTTACGGTACAATCAGAAAATATCACATTGCGTACCTCAAAGCCTCTTAGCAGGCTCATAAAAGCTTCATTCAACCAGCTTTTTGCGGATGAAATCCTCTCAGCCACCATACCCATTAAGGTACGATGGGCCTTTGAGATAGGGGCTTGCCGAAGAAGACCCGTCAATGTGTCCGGCTGCATATCGGTTAGTCCGGGGCTTTTTCTGTTGTTCTCTCTAGGAGCCGAACACCCCGGACCTCGGGCGGCCGAAGAGTTACCTTCTGGCCTTTGTGGATCGGGAGAGATCCTCCGGGACGACACCTCAGGGTCGTCCGCCTTATGAGGCAGAGAAGTAGGAGGAGGCGTTTCGCTCTCCATCATCTCCGGAAGGAGATCCCCCGAGGACGAAGATTGTTGAGGGAGGTTGTAGGCCAAACTGCAAAACATATGTCTCAGTCATTATTCTCAGGAAAAGTACGGGGTATGCTTACCAAGCACCTTTGTTCACTTACGGCTCGGTTGACGACTGGCCCCCCTGTGGGCGTTGTGCTGCAATGTTGCCCTCTGGGGCAGGGCCCCCTGATGAAGGTCTCTTCCCTTGTTTGGAGACCTCTGCTTCCAAGTCTTCGGAGGCAGCCCTTTTCTTCCCGTTGGGAGAGGGGATACTAGATTTTCCTCCCTGTTCATCCTCTGACACGGGAATACCAATTTCCCCAGTTACGATGTGTAACGTACCTCCAGCATGAAGTCCGTTTTTGGCTTCCTCTTTCCTCTCCTTGTCCTTCCCTAATAGCACTTGATAAGGTGCGTGAGCCAGCATCCTGGTTAATACAGGATCCACTGAATCTTCGGGAAGAGGAGCCGAACACCTGATCCTCTCCGCCTTTCTTATCCAATCCTGGTCGAGGACGGTTTTTCAGGATAATGTTGTGACAAATATATTGATAGCATGTTTGGTTGTGGAATTACTTACCTGGGTATCTAGATGGTTGCAATCGAGGCATGCATCCTCTGTTGCGTCCGGACACTTTATTCGTGATCCGAAGAATGATTGATACATCCCTTCGAGCGTCATGCCGAAGAAGTGCTGAAAAGTTCGCGGTCCTTCCGGGTTGAACTCCCACATACGAAGAGGTCGACGTTGGCATGGCAGGACCTGACGAACTAGTATTACTTGGATTACTTTGACAAGATTGATGTCCTTCTTGATGAGATCCTGAATGCGGCTTTGCAATGTCCGCACATAATCAACCGATCCCCAGTCCAGCCCCTTGTTGACCCATGATGCAAGCTGTGGCGAAGGTGCGGATCGGAAGGCAGGGGCAGCCGCCCACTTTCTACCTCGGGGTGCTGTGATATAAAACCACTCCCGTTTCCATGGGTCAGAAACGTCCGGGAAGGACCCTTTGGCGATAAAACATTGACACCTTTGCTTATTATAGCGCCTCCACACTCCGGGTGTTGCCAGTCGATTATCCTCGGCTTTACATTGAAGGTCTTGAGCCATAACCCGAAGTGTGGGGTAATGTGGAGGAAGGCCTCGCACACAACGATGAATGTTGAGATGTGAAGGAAGGAGTCTGGAGCTAGATCATGAAAATCTAGCCCGTAATAGAACATGATCCCTCTTACAAAGGGATGAAGACCGAAGCCTAGCCCCCGTAGGAAGTGGGAGATGAATACGACACTCCCGTTGGGTTTGGGAGTAGGGATAAACTGCCCTTGAGCAGGAAGCCTATGAAGGATTTCGGCGGTCAAGGACCTAGCCTCCCTAAGCTTCTTGATGTCCTCCTCTGTTACAGAAGAGGCCATCCACCGGCCTTGAAGGCTGGATCCGGACATGGTTGGAGGTCGGAAGCTCTTGGACTGAGCCTTGGGTATTGGAACTCGAGGTGGGGGAAGGGAAGGATCAAGCGTGGAAACAAAAGGACAGGTCTTGACCTCTTTATAAAGGGGATGAATGTCAAGCGTCCTCCGCGCGGCCGTTTGGAACTTGCCTAATTCAAGGAGTCATACTAATGGAGCGGTTGGGTTACCCACGCCCAAATTGATGAGAATCCCGTGATAAGGGGACATGATCTATGCTTCGATAAGACGTGGCAATAAAACCGCCTCGCAAGATGTGCAGTAGCAGGTTGAGAAAATGGTTCGAATAATGACCGGGCTACTGAGGTTCAGGGGCTACTGAGGTTGTCTTGTATTAGGGAGTCCTCGGACAGCCGGACTATATGCCTATGCCGGACTGCTGGACTATGAAGATACATGATTGAAGACTTCGTCCCGTGTCTAGGTAGGACTCTCCTTACATTGAAGGCAAGCTTGGCGATTCAGATATGTAGATTCCCTTCTCTGTAATCGACTTTGTGTAACCCTAGCCCCCTCTAGTGTCTATATAAACCGGAGGGTTTAGTCCGTAGAAGAACAATCATAACCATAGGCTAGCTTCTTGGGTTTAGCCTCTACGATCTCGTGGTAGATCGAATCTTGTAATACTCATATCTTCAAGATCAATCAAGCAGGAAGTAGGGTATTACCTCCATAGAAAGGGCCCGAACCTAGGTAAACATCGTGTCCGCTGCCTCCTGTTACCATTAGCCTTAGACACACAGTTCGGGACCCCCTACCCGAGATCCTCCGGTTTTGACACCGACATCTTCTCTTTTGCAGGAATTCTAAGATGTTTTCCCTGATGAGCTACCTCTGGGTCTACCTCCACTATGAGGCATTGAGCCCCGAATCGACCTCATCCCCGGAGCACCTCTACCTAGCAAAGCTCCATACCACGTCAACCCCGAAGAAACTAAGGAGATCCAATGGCAAGTACAACAACACATTGACAACGAACATGTACGTGAAAGCTTAAGCCCTTGTGCCATTGCGGTTATACTTGTGCCCAAGCAAGATGGTAGTTTTCGCATGTGCTCAGATTGTAGACCCATCAATGCTATCAGCGTTCATTATAGGCATCCCATTCCTTGCCTAGATGATATGCTAGATGAACTTAACCGTGCCACCATTTTCTCAGAAATTGATCTTAAAAGTGGTTATTATCAAATCTGCATACAAGAAGGTGATGAATGGAAAACCGCTTTCAAAACAAATTTTGGTTTGTACGAGTGGTTGGTTATGCCTATGGGTTTATCGGAAGCTCCCAGTACTTTCATGCATCTTATGCATTTTGTGCTTCGCCCTTACATTGAAGTGTGTGTTGTGGTCTACTTCGATGACATACTTGTTTTTAGCAAATCCTTGAAAGATCATCTAAATCACGTTAGGGCTGTTTTGCAAACTCTTTGCGAGGAACGTCTTTATGCCAACATGAAAAAGTGCACGTTTGGTGTTGACAAATTTGTTTTCTTGGGTTTCGTTGTTTCCTCAAAGGGCGTCCATGTTGATGAATCTTAAATTGAAGCAATTAAAAGTTGGCCCCAACCCATGAATTTGCAACAAGTGCGTAGCTTTCTTGGCCTTGCGGGTTTCTATCGTCGCTTTGTGAAAGACTTTAGCACCATCGCCGCACCTTTGCATGCCTTGAGTAAGAAAAATGCTCCTTTTGTTTGGGGACCTTTGCAATCTGCCGCTTTTGATGAACTCAAATATTTTCTTACTCATGCTCCGATTCTTGCTTTACCCAACTTTGACAAAACTTTTGAGGCTCATTGCAATGCAAGTGGTACCAGAATTGGAGGAGTTTTGATGCAAGAAAATAGCCATTGCATATTTTAGTGAAAAACTCTCCGGTGCTCAACTTAGCTATCCCATCTATGACGAAGAATTGTATAGTACGTGTGTTACATGTTTGGGAACATTATCTTCGACCGCATGAGTTTGTCATACATAACGATCATGAAACGCTTAAGTACTTAAAAGGTCAAACTAAGTTAAATAAACGCCATGCCAAATTGTGTGAATTTATAGAGTCTTTTCCTTATGTCATCAAGTACATCAAGGGTAAGGAAAACGTAGTGGTGGATGCCCTTTCCTTCATATGCACGCTTGTCACTACACTTGAGTTGAATGTTATTGGCTTTGAGCACATCGAAGATTTGTATGCAAATAATCCTGCCTTTGCTACTCCTTATGCTAAGTGTTTGACGCATACATCTTGGGAATGATATTACATCAAGGATGATTATATTATGAGAGCTAAGAAACTTTGCATTCCCGAGTCTTCTCTTTGTTTGCTCCTTTTGCAAGAGGCTCATGGAGTCGGACTCATGGGAAACGTTGGACGCGACAAGACATTCGCCACGCTCTCCAAGAACTACTTTTGGCCCAAGATGTTCCGTGACGTGTCACGCTTCACCAACCGTTGCTCTACATGTCGCAAAGCTAAGTCTAAAGCTCAATCCCATGGTCTTTACATGCCTCTTCCTATTCCTTATCAACTTTGGGAATACACTAACATGGATTTTTTACTTGGTTTGCCTAGGACTCAAAATGGAAAGGATTCCGTGTTTGTTGTTGTGGACCGGTTTTCTAAGATGGCACATTTCATTCCATCCAACAAGATAGACGATGCTTCAAATATTGCCAATCTCTTTTGTAGGGACATCTTGAGAATCCATGGAGTACCAAAGACAATCGTCTCGGACCGCGACGTCAAGTTCTTGAGTTACTTTAGGAAGACGCTATGCGCCAAGCTCGGAATCAAGCTCTTATTCTCTTCGGCATACCATCCTCAAACCGACGCCCAAACGGAGATGACAAATCATACACTCTCCACTCTACTTCGCGTGTTGATCAAGAGAAACATCAAGGAGTGGTAGGAGTGCCTACCCATCACCGAGTATGCCTACCACCGTGCAAGACACGAGACTACCGGCAAGTCCCCCTTCAAGGTCGTCTACGGTTTCAACACGTTGTCCCCATTGGACATTCTACCTCTTCCACTACAAGAGCACACCAACATGGATGCGAAGCACAAGAAAGCTATGTCAAGAAGATGCATGAAGCTACAAGGAACACCATCGAGCGCCAAGTACAAGGACTCGCGACCAAGCTCAACGTCAACCACCAACCCATGATATTCAATATTGGAGATCTCGTGTGGCTACACCTTCGCAAGGACCACTTCCCCAAGGAACGCAAGTCCAAACTTCTATCTCGAGCCAACGGACCCTTCAAGGTGCTAGCACGCTACAACAACAACGCTTACAAGATCGACCTCCCATGCGACAAGTACAACATGAGAGACATCTTCAATGTGAAGGACCTCTCGCCATACCATGGTGGTGAAGCTTTCGATCCGAGGTCGGATCTTTCCCAAGGGGGGAGATGATGCAGAGCATCCCACGATAGTCCCCATGGACGTATCTACAACTTCCACGACAGCACTTGGACCCATAACAAGAGCAAGAGCTCGTGCTATTCAATCCGAGGTGACATCACTCCTACTTGAGTTCCCCTCTTCTTCATGTGAGACATGGCTACTGCCTAAGTCCGAGAAGCTGTGTGTGATCAGGTACAACACTCAAGCCGTGGAGCCGACAGCTGAAGAAGAAGACACAGGTGTCAAATCTCTGGACAGCCCGGAACTACCAGCCAGAGCCCGGAAATTCCAGCCACCGGACCCTCTAGCTCACCCGGAGCTTCCGGCCTCCGACGACTTCGACCAGCCCGGGCATGCCAACTCTCTGGTTAGCACGGAACCAACTCGGAACCCAGCCCGGACCTTCTGTCCCCCGGAACCTTCGGCCCACCCGGACTTTTCGTCCCCCAGACGCCAACCCAGCTCCGCCCGTGCCAACTCTTTGGTTCGGCCGGACCCTCCCCGGAACCTGGCCCGGAATCTCTGGCGCCCAGAACTTCCGGCCTCACCCGAAACTTCCGGCCCTGCCTGCGCGTAGCGACTTGGGCCAAGGCCTGTGTACCCATTCGCCCCCTAGACTATATATACTCTTGTCCTACCTACATTTTAGGGTTAGAGTTGATTTAGCTCATTTGTGAGATAGAGCCTCGCTCATCCATCCGGATCTACTCCTTCGCGAGGGACCGACACCTGTTCGGAGAATATCCACTTGGATTCAAGACCTCCTTCTGAAGAAGACCATCTTCAGGACCTCCTCACGAAGAAGAACCGGTTACCCTATGTATCGTCCCTTGTTGGATTTGGATATTGTATCACCTTGTGCCTCGATGATCTAGCGCATGTGTGACTTTATTCTTTTTAGTTGAGTTTTATCTTGTGTTTTTTCCTCGTTTCCCCTCCTTGTGTTCTTCGTGTTCCTCGTAGGGATCCTCTCCAAATGTGAAAGATCAGCCTCTAGGGTTCTACCCTACATCAGAAATCCTCCCCTTCGTTGCCGGCACGGTGGGGCCTCGGCTAAACCGGTGATGTCCTCTGCCTCGTTATCGGTGCCGCGGGGCCTCGGCGGAGCAGGGCTTCGTCAACGCCAGCTGAGTGTGGACTCGTCGGAGCCGGCATTGTCCTCTGCCTCATCCCCAGTCTTGCCAAACAGCACCTCGCCTGCTTCATCACCCTCTTTGAAGGCAGCCACAGCCTCCGCCGCCCGCATGCGGTACCGCCAGCACTCGAGGCGGCCCTCGCGGGTGGAGCGGTACGAGTCGAGCAGCGCCTCCTGCTCCGCCCGCTCCGCGGCGACCTGCTCCTCCGCCTGCAGGTGCTCCTGGAGGAGATGGTGGTTGTAGGCGGCGTCGGCCTGTGCCTCCGATAACTGCATCTGACGCTTCTGCCTCGCCGTTTCCATGTATTGGCATGGGCCTCGCTGATGGTGATGGTGCAATGCACCGGCAAGGATGGAACAGAGGAGGGGGTTGGCGCCAGATCGTCGACTACCATGTTCTCCATTGGGACGTCGTCATCCTCCGGCTGCCTGCCACCTAGCCAGTCGACGGCAATGGCTGCCATCTCCTTGTGGCCCATCGTCCGCCTGTCCCGAAGAGTGCTGGAGCACGAGGAAGCAATGGTGGGCAGTAGTGGTGTGGACAGGAGAAAGGGAACGGAGGCGGATGAATGCGGCTATGGCTGGTGCAGCAGTTTATATAGCAATGGTGGGTGGCGAAGGGACAGACCTGTGGCACTGGAGTAGCCGCCTCGGCAACCACGTATCGTTAATGTGGGTGGCAGACGGACGGACGGACGTCACTTGTGTCGTTTGAAGGCGGAGCAATCGCCTGCACTAGGAAGCGGGGCGGGCGGCGCTAACCGTTTCGGGTGGAAAGCGCGCGCGGGAGAGGGAGGCGGTCTCGGGTGGGCTAGGGCAGTCAGACTCATGCTTGGCAGCGGGTCGGTCCAGCAGCCGGACATGCTGGCTCGCCAGTGAGCTCACCGAGATGAGCGACGACAATCAGATGATGGACGTAGCTTCTGACCAGGAGCCGACGCCACTGTTGTCACACCCTGATTTTCATGGCACAGCACTTAAGCTCTTAATCATGCAAAAATGTGGTTTGACAAAAACTTTTGAGTGTTTTGGACTTTGCTTGATTTGATTTTTGTCTGCTGTTTGCAAGTGCTCTAAAAATAAAATAAATCCTCCAACTCCTATACTTCATCTCCTTGCTCCAAACCCTTGAGCCAATGATCATGCCATGTGTATAGGACATAAAAATATTTTCTTACAAAAATAATTTGGCCAAATAGTATTTTCAAAAATTAGTTTTTCAAAACCCTGAATTGAGGTTTGCATTGCAAGTACTTAATTAAGGGCAGTAAAAATCTTTCTTAAAATATATTTGACTCCTATTAGATATAGGATTCCCGAAACCACAAAAATATAATTTTAAAGGTTATTTTCCTATTTTATTTATAAGCTTTTTCTTAAGTCCAGAAATGGTCTTTAATAGGAAAAATTATTTTATTGCTTGAAATATTTGCCAAAATTTAGGGAAACTCATAGGACATATATTGTCCATATATAAGAGTTTCAACACATGGTTATGATCAAAATATTGGTCAAACCCTCATAAACCCTTTCGGATATTTCAAGCTTTTGAAATATTTACAAAGGAAATATTCTCCAAATATTCCAACAAAATTCTATCATGTCACATATGACATATTTGGTGATCTTGCCAAGTCTCATGACTTGGAGAACAAGATAACGTCATCAAATCCCCTCAGAACCACTTCTGTCCATTTTGAAGTTTGAGCAACTTTACATTGCCAAACATGTCCAAATGTTCTGAAAACTTGTGAACTTGCTCAAATGGTCTAATAATGCATCTAGACCAAATGGCACAAGTTGGAGAGCAAGTTAACTTGATCAAAGTGCCCCAAAACTCTTTCTGTCCACAACCATATTTGAACAACTTTGCATTACCAACTTTCTCTCCTTGACCCCAACTCTTGTGAGCATGATCACATGACCAAATGAGGCCACCACACCAAGTGGTGCATCAAGGAGAAGTGATTTGCTCAACTAAATCTACACAAGTTCATTTCTGCTAAATTCTAGGGTTTACCAAAGTTGGTGGAAGGCCCTAATTATATGTGACATTTCACCACATGGAGTATCTTGGCCAGTGGAAGTCACTAGCTTATCCAAAACTCCATCAAACACCTTCTGGCAAAATATTAAAATGCCTATCTTGGCCACTTCTCAACTTGTTACCACAGCCCCTACTAGTCCCCTTGCACGTCCAGTAGCAATGGCTATCCCACAGCCCCTACTAGTCCCCTTGCACGTCCAGTAGCAATGGCTATCCCACAGCTCAATTATTTGGAGGTGAAACCCTCACTTTCTCTCTCTGGACAGCAGCTTTCCTCCCATTCTCTCACCTCTCTCTCACTCCTGGCAAGCCCCAGGGCATCCAATGCCTTTCCCACATTGTTTACTCCCCTGAGCAGCCACTAGACACAAGTGGGCGCGTGAGGACGCGAGGAAAAGCTGCGGGTGCTGGCCATTCGCGCGCTCTGGAGGACGTCAGCGTGCTCCCGGCCGTTGACACGGCACTCCCGACCACCTCGAGCCTCCCCCTCGCGCCAGTCGATGCTCCTCGACGTCCGCAACACGACACCGAGCTGGCCCCCTCCTCTCTCTTCCTCCTGCTGCCTCCTCTCAAGACGCGCACGGCCGCCTGGAGGCCCAATGGGCGACCTCACACGCGCGCGCCTCTGACCTCGCCCCGCTTCCCCTTTCCTTCTCCCCTGACTTGGACCACGCCCACGAACGCCGTAGACAACCTCACTCCCTCCCTCCTGGCCTCCCGAGCCGTTGCCGCGGCCACCGTGCGCCCCGCGTCCACCATGAGCTACGGCGGCTATTTAAGGCCACCCCGAGCCTCCCCTCCACTCCGTTTGCTCCCCCTCTCCCCTAGAGTCCCTCTCGACCAACCAAATCCTCCCCTAGTGCCCCCATCCACCTCCATGGCCGGAAATCTTGCCGCCGGCCACCGCTCAAATTTGAGCTCTCCGGTGCTCCTCACCCCCTCCTACCTACACCAGAGCATCGCCCACTTCCCCACGGACCTCTCCCGGACTCCATTTTCTCTTCTCCGCGGCCGCAGCACCGTGCCCCCAACCTCACCGTCAGCCTCGTCCGCCGCGGCCAATGCCCTGCTCAGCCCGATGCCTCGGGGAGACCGTGCCACCCACGGGTGGGTGCGGCATGGCCTCTTGAGCGCTCCGGTACGCCGGGCGTCGCCGGAGGTGGCCCGTACCGTCAGGGAGAGCGCCCGCACCGTCCGGCCTCACCTCCTCTATCTCCCGACGCGCCCGCGCGGGAGGTTGGAGAAGAACCCGACAGGCGGGCCCCGCGCGTCAGCGACCCAGCGGCTGGGCCCCGCCGTTTAAGTGGAGGCACCTTCCCCCTTCACCGCCTCCCTCGCGCGAAGGCGTATTTCTTGGAGGCCGCCTTCGTCGTGGCCCGTGCGGCCGAGTCACTGGGCCGGCCCAGTGGCGCCTGCCGCTAAGCCTCGCCCGGTGCGCACCGCCGCCGCCCAGATCCAGCCCATCTGGGTAAAACCCTTTTCCCCTTTTTCTTTTCTGTGCAGCTTGTAAAATCCATAGATTATTTATTCTAAGTCCAAACTTGATGATTCAAATTTCTAGGGACTCCATAAATCATGCTCTACCTGTTGGTGCAACATGCACATTTTTCCAGAGACTTTTTCATCACAAACATTTATCAAATCTTGTTTTCCTACTTCTGTGATGAACTTTAGAAAATCACAGAGAGCTCAAACTTGACCCAAATCCCATGATTCAAATTCCTAGATGCATCTAAGATCAAAACTTAGTTTTTAAACATTTTACTAATATTTTCTGTATCACCTCAACTAGTGGTGTATTTCTTTGTATATAGCCAACTTTGCAAAATCATAGGATATTCATTTGAACTCCAAATCCAGTGAAACCAATTCCTAGATGCTTCTAAAATCATCCTTTGTTAAATGGGTGCCTTTGCTCATTTTTTCAAAAATATATTTCTATACACTTCTTGCAAAACCATAAACCTCTTGATCCCATCATATTGAAATGTTAGGAGATGTCCATTGATCCACTTCCAATGAAATCACTTTGGTCATCCCTCATATGACCAGAGGTATCCAATAAAAGTCAACTTCACATTTTTAGAGCACATTTATTCTTGCCTTGTTGTGTTGCTTATTGTGTTTGTTTCCGACGTTAGTTGACGAAGTAGATGGAGTACTTGGAGAAGGACCAGAAGATTTCAAGACTCTGATGAAACAGGCAAGCAGCCCTTTGACCAAGCTTATGAAACCTTCTTACACATGCCATATAGTTCGTTATACTTGTTGCATCGGAATCATGATGAGATGGTGAACCACGTGGTTGCTTGCCTCGGTTACATTCCTCGTTGATACTTGCATTGTGCATGGCCCTATCTTCTTATGAGGGTTATGCCGGTGGGAGTAGATAGGATGCAAATGTAGATGCTACGCAAATGGGATGGGTTTGTGCATGGTGAATGAGGCAATGTGATTTCAAAAGTCTTTTCGAAAACCCCGTCGGGTGCCACTTATGCCGAGGGGGATGATGAGATGGGTGACCACTTGATGACGAAGTGGTGTGCCAAGGAAAGTGTGTGTTGTTTTCAAAACGGATTGGTCGGAGTTGCGACCGTTATTCCAACCTTACATGCGCGACCACTCTACCCTTATATGGGAAAGGGCATTATTGAGTACCTAGACCGATACTAGCTTGGAGCCCGCATTACTAGTGACGGGGGAGAGTTGGTGCTCTCTCTTGGGACGGGTCGTGCTGTAGGGCGGCCATGACTGTTTCATTGTGGCACGGACACACCGTTGGTACCCCGTGCTTGTGGTATGTGATGAATATGGGAGCGAGGCTCCGCAACTTTATGATGAGAAATGTTTGGCACGGGGGTTACTACCAATCGAGTGGACTCCATGTTAGTGTCGTCTAGGGAAAGGTAGTGATCGGGTGCTTACCCCGGGTACTTGAGGTACCTCGGGTCGTGGATGACACGGAAGTTCCCCGGATCTAGTGGCTAAAGTGTGCAACCTCTGCAGAGTGTAAAACTATTCGAATAGCCGTGTCCACGGTCAAGGACAGTTGGGTAACCGCTCTTGGGCTACGTCCACTTGTTTTCAAATCCAGTGTGTGTGATGATGGAAATGACTTGGGTCAAGTCAAAGGACTTGACACGATTGAGATGGGTTGGTGCCCACTCTGTTTATGATAAATGGGTTGGTGCCCACTCTATTTATGTTGATATCTGTAACCTGTCCTCATTGTTACTTGAATTCTCTTGATGCATGCTTTATAGGATGTTGAACATGTCATTGCACTCAAAACTAGCTTTATGCAAAATTTTACCTATGCCATGCATTGTTGTACCTTGAACCAAAACATGGGTTGCTTGCGAGTACATTCAAAGTACTCATTGGCTTGCCACTGGTTATTTAATTGACCAGGCATGGAAGAACCGGAGTTCGAAGAAGAGTTCTTTGGAGACGAACATGCGAACTAGGGCGCTTCGGTCAATGTAATGCCTGTAGGGTTAAGGCGGATGGCATGGGTTCTACTTATCGACAGCGATTTCCGCTGCTTGTGTTTCATTTGATGTTCAGCCCTTAAGGCTTTATCAATGTAATACTTGACCATAATGGTCACAATTTGTGTAAGACGATATGTATGGATGTAAGACTCTTGTTATTCAGCTTACGTGTGTTCAAGTGAGCATTGATCTCGGGATCATGACACGTGCATTCGGTGATCACGACTTTTGAGTCGGGTCCCCACAGAGCTGGTATCGAGCCATCATTGTAGGAAGCCTTAGTTAGCATGGTCGTTAGTTAGGGTAAAACTATTTCCAAAACTACTACTAGTTTTCAAAACTATCTATTCTTCTCTTCCCCTTCTGAGTTTTTCGAAAGCTAAGATATACTTTCCTCTTCCCCTTCAAAATTTAATGGTCGCTAGAACCCTTATGTCCCTAGCCACTGGATTCCTTGTAATCCTCGTGGATAATCAAGAAGGAAGTTGCCTTGCCAGACATTCACCCACATCTCCTGAACACAAGATTGGCGACATCACAACAAGAAGATACCAACAGAAGATGCATCCTCGAGGAATGAGGACCCGAAGACCCAGGAGATGGTGACACCCTTGACACTACCCCAAGATGATGCAACCTTTGCCTACGATGATCAGGGCATAGGATATGCAAGCTCATGATATACATCGCTACTAGAGTAACCCTGTCACTACTGTTGTTGTATCGGCAACCACCGATGGATGAGAACCTAGCCATTTGGTCCGCCTCACCATAGTGAGCAGGAAAACAGTTCTCCTCATCCCCCGCTCTTGGTGTCGATGTTATCATCAACGTAACCGACATGATGGACCTCTATTATGCCTTGATAATGTCATTGCATAAAGGATTGCCTACCTGGTACCATCGATGGCTTAGAAGACAAGAAGGGATCATCATGATTAAGAAGACAACAGAAGACCGAGTCAATGCCTGCTATGAGAAGCCACCTTCACCCCATCACTTCAACAGGCAAGAAGTTGTTGAAGACTCTTCAAGCTCAACCGGGATCATTCCATCAAACAACTACAAGAGACGTAGCAACACCTGAGGAAAACCCGGGAGACTGCACGAGGCACAAGGCATGACTATGGAGTCCGAGAACCCCTTGGGTAGGATGAGTCGTGTACCCCCTATGCGCAGTCAAGTCCGTATGATGGTTCGAGTAGAACCATGATTGTGTGTTGCTTGTTTTTATTTGTTTATGTTTTGATATAAGTCGCACTTTTGCCCTAGGCAACAAGTATGCGACTATATCACCCGCCTTATTTTGTTGTTTGTGTTTGACCCTTTTGGCACTTGTTTGTTCAAGACTTGCACTATAGAACCCCTTTAGGCGTTCCCCTCCTCTATGCTACTTCCCCTCTCATCTCTCTCCTCAACCAAGACAAGCAAGACAATATGCACCAAGGATTTCACCTCGGCGACCAGCAAGCGTTGATGACTTTTACTACAGCCTCCTCGACCAAGTGCAACCCCGTAGAATTCTATTTAACCCTCAAGATTAGAGACCCATTCCTAGACCCTTTGAGGCTCCACGAGATACCCCAGCTCGAAACCTTAACCATGAGCTTAACCTACGGAATTGCAGGAGAATCTGTTAAGCCTCCGTAACCTTGCTTGTCACTGGGTTCATTATGGAACTAGTGGGCGTAGTGAATGAGCACGTTATCTTCCTAAGATCACACCAAAACTGACGATGCCATAGGGAGACCAATTCAAGGAGATAGGGACAGAGGGCAAGGACTTGATGAGTTTATATCAATGACTTTGAGGAACTATCTGAGACTCTTTGGTGGATTATAAGGCTTCCATGTTGGTGATGAACTTGGTGGGATCATGATTATAGAGTAGCGTAGCTTTCACTACCCATGAGTGAATTGGATTTATAGGACGAATTTGATCGCAAGCTAAAATTCTTGGAAGTATTTGGATTTAACTTAGCCATGGGATATTGATAGGAGGCAGTTGATATTACGTAAGTGACTTGGGGGAAACATGTAGGATTTCTCGTTGGACAAAAGATTTGGGTTTAAATAGGTGATCCTAGTTGAATATAGATGCTGAGTATGTCTACATGGTTCGGAGTAAATTGGATTTAGACTGATGATCTCGATAATGATACCATGTTTCTCGGTGGACGTTAAACTAGGAGATTAGGCTAATTGTCGGAGTTTATTTAGGCATCTTTGTGAGCTTCACCTTGGAGTATTATTAGAATACAATAATGGCAATTGGTGGACTAACTATAGTAAGGCAGCCCTCTCAAGTATTGGGGATTATAAAGACTTTAGAAGATCATGTGGAACACCAGCATAGGAGTTGGATTTGTAGAATTAATGGGTTATGCAGTGATTGATGGAAGTTAAAGGGCTGTTGGAGTTGATTCATAGGAAGGAACAAGATCTTGGGGTGGCTTCTGACGTGTTTTTTCGGGATAGAGGTGCTTTATCTTAGACCTTGGAAGAATAGGCTGAGCACATGGATTGTCACGTTCAAGCTTAGCAGCTTATATGTTCTACCCATGGGTTTTTAGGGGTAGACATACATATGAGTTTGGGGATGTAGACATGCATGATTTTGTTAGACCTCCTCTTGGGAGTCATGAGGATACGAATGGCATGAGTGATGATTGGAGTTGGCCTATACGAAGGATGCTACCAGTGATATGATGTGATTTGTTTAAAGGACTAGATAGACTATTGGCATCTCAGAAACCGTGCTTAAAGATAGGATGATAAATGTTCATTTGCACACTAGAATCCTTGAAACCCTTATGCCCTACCAAGCCACAACACGGTTAGATCATGACCTTGGGCCTTGGCTCTAGATCAATAAGATCTTGACCAATGCTCAACCGGGACCCTCACCAATGCCTCAGCCCACTCTACGTACCCCAAATACTTCATAGAGTACTTGGGCAAGTAGATCATCATCCTTACTTGAGGACATGAATGTCCGCACGAAGACAGAAGAAGAGTTGATCAGCTGGTTAGGGAACATCCGAAGACCGCCATGTCAAGGAGGAAGAACTATACCAACCACCATCATCAAGGAATGAGCTTCCGCGTTGAAGACCATGCATATCTGCAAGCCACTCCTCTCGAAGGCAACTACGGCCTCATGAAGAAAACTATGCTACTCATGACCTTGAGCTAGCAGCAGTGGTTCATGCCCTGAAGACATGGCGACATTATCTCTTACGGAAGGGATGTGAGATATACACGGATCACGAAGGTCCAAGTATATTTTCACTCAAAAGGATTGAACACGAGGCAAAGAAGATGGCTAGACTTGATCTAAGATTATGACCTCAGTGTTCAATACCACCCTAGGAAGGCTAATGTTGTAGCAGATGCATTAAGCAGAAAGGCTTGTTCCTTGAATGCTATGCTTAAGGACAAGCTGCCCGCCTTGTATGAAGAACTTGAAAGCTTCGGGTTGAAACTGGTTGCACCAGATTCTTAACTAACCTTGAAGTCAAGCCTTCAGTGGCACCATTTGAAGTGTTATACTGGACGGAAGTGCCGTGATACCCCTCAATTGGTCGAAACAGGAGAAGGACATGTCTTTGGGCCCGATATCCTCCGTGAAACCGAAGAGCAAGTCCAGCTTGTCGGAGAGCGTTGGAGGACTGCCAAGTCAAGACAAAAGAACTACGCTGACTCACGTCGTCGAGACATGACCTTCCGGTTGGAGGCCATGTTTATCTCCGGTCACCCTCTCAAGGGAACCCAGCGCTTCCATGTCAAAGGAAAGCCCGCCCAAGATCCATCGGCCTTCTTTGAGATCACTCCAAGATTTAACAACCCCCTCAGGATCACCGCAAGACGAAGGATAGACGGCTACCAGCTGAAGTTGCCACCTGAGCTACCTGAGGTGCACAACGCTTTCCATGCATCCCAACCCCGAAAGTGTTTCCAACTTCCTAGCTAGCCCGAGCACTTATAAGGGCATTAACCACCAAACCATCGACCCCTAGCCCAATATAACCTACAGCGAGCCACCCGTTAGCAACCTAGATCAAGAGGAGCGTCATACATGAAGCCACACCGTCAAGTACTTCAAGTTCAATGGAGCACTACACGGAAGCAAAAGCAACATGAAGACTTGAAGACCACCCCAGATCCAAGTTTCTATATCCCATTCCGCACCTAGTCTGGGAATCTCGGGGACGAGATTCTTGTAAGGGGGGTAGGTCTGTCACACCCTGATTTTCATGGCACAGCACTTAAGCTCTTAATCATGCAAAAATGTGGTTTGACAAAAACTTTGAGTGTTTTGGACTTTGCTTGATTTGATTTTTGTCTGCTGTTTGCAAGTGCTCTAAAAATAAAATAAATCCTCCAACTCCTATACTTCATCTCCTTGCTCCAAACCCTTGAGCCAATGATCATGCCATGTGTATAGGACATAAAAATATTTTCTTACAAAAATAATTTGGCCAAATAGTATTTTCAAAATTAGTTTTTCAAAACCCCTGAATTGAGGTTTGCTTTGCAAGTACTTAATTAAGGGCAGTAAAAATCTTTCTAAAATATATTTGACTCCTATTAGATATAGGATTCCCGAAACCACAAAAATATAATTTTAAAGGTTATTTTCCTATTTTATTTATAAGCTTTTCTTAAGTCCAGAAATGGTCTTTAATAGGAAAAATTATTTTATTGCTTCGAAATATTTGCCAAAATTTAGGGAAACTCATAGGACATATCTTGTCCATATATAAGAGTTTCAACACATGGTTATGATCAAAATATTGGTCAAACCCCTCATAAACCCTTTCTGGATATTTCAAGCTTTTGAAATATTTACAAAGGAAATATTCTCCAAATATTCCAACAAAATTCTATCATATCACATATGACATATTTGGTGATCTTGCCATGTCTCATGACTTGGAGAACAAGATAACATCATCAAATCCCCTCAGAACCACTTCTGTCCATTTTGAAGTTTGAGCAACTTTACATTGCCAAACATGTCCAAATGTTCTCAAAACTTGTGAACTTGCTCAAATGGTCTAGTAATTCATCTAGACCAAATGGCACAAGTTGGAGAGCAAGTTAACTTGATGAAAGTGCCCCAAAACTCTTTCTGTCCAGAACCATATTTGAACAACTTTGCATTACCAACTTTCTCTCCTTGACCCCAACTCTTGTGAGCATGATCACATGACCAAATGAGGCCACCACACCAAGTGGTGCATCAAGGAGAAGTGATTTGCTCAACTAAATCTACACAAGTTCATTTCTGCTAAATTCTAGGGTTTACCAAAGTTGCATTGTCAACTTTCTTCAAATGATCTCCAAATTGGTGGAAGGCCCTAATTATATGTGACATTTCACCCCATGGAGTATCTTGGCCAGTGGAAGTCATTAGCTTATCCAAAACTCCATCAAACACCTTCTGGCAAAATATTAAAATGCCTATCTTGGCCACTTCCACTATTCTCCATGAGCTCAACTTGTTACCACAGCCCCTACTAGTCCCCTTGCACGTCCAAGAGCAATGGCTATCCCTGACTCAATTATTTGGAGGTGAAACCCTCACTTTCTCTCTCTGGACAGCAGCTTTCCTCCCATTATCTCACCTCTCTCTCACTCCTGGCAAGCCCCAGGGCATCCAATGCCTTTCCCACATTGTTTACTCCCCTGAGCAGCCACTAGACACAAGTGGGCGCGTGAGGACGCGAGGAAAAGCTGCGGGTGCTGGCCATTCAAGGCCTCGAGGACGCGTCAGGTGCTCCCCGCCGTTGACACGGCACTCCCGACCACCTCGAGCCTCCCCTCGCGCCGGTCGATGCTCCTCGACGTCCGCAACACGACACCGAGCTGGCCCCTCCTCTCTCTTCCTCCTGCTGCCTCCTCAAGACGCTGCGCACCGGCCGCCTGAAGCGCCCAATGGGCGACCTCTGCCAGCGCCTCGACCTCGCCCGCTTCCCTTTCCTTCTCCCCGACTTGGACCACGCCCACGAACGCCGTGAGACAACCTCACTCCCTCCCTCCTGGCCTCCCGAGCTGCTGCGGCCACCGTGCGGCGCGTCCACCATGAGCTACGGGCGGCTATTTAAGGCCACCCCGAGCCTCCCTCCACTCCGTTTGCTCCCCTCTCCCTAGAGTCCCTCTGGACCAACCAAATCCTCCCTAGTGCCCCATCCACCTCCATGGCGGAAATCTTGCCACGGCCACCGCTCAAATTTGAGCTCTCCGGTGCTCCTCACCCTCCTACCTACACAGAGCATCGCCCACTTCCCCACGGACCTCTCCGGACTCCATTTCTCTTCTCATGTCACAGCACTGTGCCCCCAACCTCACCGTCGGCCTCGTCCGCATGCCAATGCCTGCTCAGCCCGATGCCTCGGGAGACTGTGCCACCCACGGGTGGGTGCGGCATGGCCTCTTGAGCGCTCCCGAGACGCCGGGCGTCGCCGGAGGTGGCCCCTGCGTCGGGAGAGCGCCCGCACCGTCCGGCCTCCCTCCTCTATCTCCCGACGCCTGCTGGAGGTTGGAGAAGAACCCGACAGGCGGGCCCAGCGTCGCCGACCAGTGGCTGGGCCCGCCCGTTTAAGTGGAGGCACCTTCCCCTTCACCGCCTCCTCGCAAGGCGATTTCTTGAGGCCGCCTTGTCCGTGGCCCGTGCGGCCGAGTCACTGGGCGGCCCGATGGCGCTGCCGCTAAGCCTCGCCCGGTGCGCGCCGCCGCCGCCCAGATCCAGCCCATCTGGGTAAAACCCTTTTCCCCTTTTTCTTTTCTGTGCAGCTTGTAAAATCCATAGATTATTTATTCTAAGTCCAAACTTGATGATTCAAATTTCTAGGGACTCCATAAATCATGCTCTACCTGTTGGTGCAACATGCACATTTTCCGAGACTTTTCATCACAAACATTTATCAAATCTTGTTTTCCTACTTCTGTGATGAACTTTAGAAAATCACAGAGAGCTCAAACTTGACCCAAATCCCATGATTCAAATTCCTAGATGCATCTAAGATCAAAACTTAGTTTTTAAACATTTTTACTAATATTTTCTGTATCACCTCAACTAGTGGTGTATTTCTTTGTATATAGCCAACTTTGCAAAATCATAGGATATTCATTTGAACTCCAAATCCAGTGAAACCAATTCCTAGATGCTTCTAAAATCGTCCTTTGTTAAATGGGTGCCTTTGCTCATTTTTCAAAAATATATTTCTATACACTTCTTGCAAAACCATAAACCTCTTGATCCCATCATATTGAAATGTTCGGAGATGTCCATTGATCCACTTCCAATGAAATCACTTTGGTCATCCCTCATATGACCAGAGGTATCCAATAAAAGTCAACTTCACATTTTTAGAGCACATTTATTCTTGCCTTGTTGTGTTGCTTATTGTGTTTGTTTCTGACGTTAGTTGACGAAGTAGATGGAGTACTTGGAGAAGGACCAGAAGATTTCAAGACTCTGATGAAACAGGCAAGCAGCCCTTTGACCAAGCTTATGAAACCTTCTTACACATGCCATATAGTTCGTTATACTTGTTGCATCGGAATCATGATGAGATGGTGAACCACGTGGTTGCTTGCCTCGGTTACATTCCTCGTTGATACTTGCATTGTGCATGGCCCTATCTTCTTATGAGGGTTATGCCGGTGGGAGTAGATAGGATGCAAATGTAGATGCTACGCAAATGGGATGGGTTTGTGCATGGTGAATGAGGCAATGTGATTTCAAAAGTCTTTTCGAAAACCCCGTCGGGTGCCACTTATGCCGAGGGGGATGATGAGATGGGTGACCACTTGATGACGAAGTGGTGTGCCAAGGAAAGTGTGTGTTGTTTTCAAAACGGATTGGTCGGAGTTGCGACCGTTATTCCAACCTTACATGCGCGACCACTCTACCCTTATATGGGAAAGGGCATTATTGAGTACCTAGACCGATACTAGCTTGGAGCCCGCATTATTAGTGACGGGGAGAGTTGGTGCTCTCTCTTGGGACGGGTCGTGCTGTAGGGCGGCCATGACTGTTTTCATTGTGGCACCGGACACACCGTTGGTACCCCGTGCTTGTGGTATGTGATGAATATGGGAGCGAGGCTCCGCAACTTTATGATGAGAAATGTTTGGCACGGGGGTTACTACCAATCGAGTGGACTCCATGTTAGTGTCGTCTAGGGAAAGGTAGTGATCGGGTGCTTACCCCGGGTACTTGAGGTACCTCGGGTCGTGGATGACACGGAAGTTCCCCGGATCTAGTGGCTAAAGTGTGCAACCTCTGCAGAGTGTAAAACTATTGAATAGCCGTGTCCACGGTCAAGGACAGTTGGGTAACCGCTCTTGGGCTACGCCCACTTGTTTTCAAATCCGGTGTGTGTGATGATGGAATGACTTGGGTCAAGTCAAAGGACTTGACACGATTGAGATGGGTTGGTGCCCACTGCTTATGATAAATGGGTTGGTGCCCACTCTATTTATGTTGATATCTCGTAACCTGTCCTCATGGTTACTTGAATTCTCTTGATGCATGCTTTATAGGATGTTGAACATGTCATTGCACTCAAAACTAGCTTTATGCAAAATTTTACCTATGCCATGCATTGTTGTACCTTGAACCAAAACATGGGTTGCTTGTAGTACATTCAAAGTACTCATTGGCTTGCCATTGGTTATTTAATTGACCGGGCATGGAAGAACCGGAGTTCAAGAAGAGTTCTTTGGAGACGAACATGCGAACTAGGACGCTTCCGGTCGTAATGCCTGTAGGGTTAAGGCAGATGGCATGGGTTCTACTTATCGATTTACGATTTCCGCTGCTTGTGTTTCATTTGATGTTCAGCCCTTAAGGCTTTATCAATGTAAGACTTGACCATAATGGTCACAATTTGTGTAAGACAGTATGTATGGATGTAAGACTCTTGTTATTCAGCTTCTGTGTGTTCAGTGAGCATTGATCTCTGGGATCACTGTACACGTGCATTCGGTGATCACGACTTTTGAGTCGGGGTCCCCACAACTGTCCAAGCCGGTTCATGCCTTGTTCACCAGAGAGCAGGTGCGACCGCACTTCGACGCCCTAATGGCGGAAGAGCTACCAGCACAGGAGGACCTGTGTTGCAACCTCTGTCTCCTCAACAAGCACCGGTGAACAAGCGAACGACAATGTCGTCGCCGACATGTGGCCCTATGATCCTGGCTTCCCGAATGAGCAACAGGCGCTGTATTAGACCATCCATAGGGCCCATGAGGCCCTCTCTGACATCCTTCGAGTTGTTGCGCTCGCCATGGCGCCGCCGTCTCGCGTTGTCAACATGGTCAACGAAGATGAGGAATGAGGAGATGACTTTACTTGGAGAGGATGACAGTGGGGACCCACCAGGGCCATAATGGCATGTAGGCAAGTGCCTCCTCATTATATACGACTGTAATTTTTTTGCTTCCTCCTGGTTCCCTTACATCACTGTCCCACACTATTGTCAACCTATCTAGTCAATAAACGACAGAATTGCACAAGGAGCGGTAGACAGCTGGGACCAAGCAGCTCGAGCAGTATTTGTGTTTTTGAGGTGTGAGCATTGCAGAGTTTTTCTTGAGCGATGTTTTCGTTGTTGTTCAGAGGAGAGCGGTGTATTAACTGGGCGGGCTGTGGCCCGTCTAGCCAAGGCCAGATATCCAGCACAGATATTAATTTTTTTCAAGATGACAATGGCTAGCCCAGCTATTTTTTTTGAGGAATACCTAGGCAAGGCCAACTTGTTGTTCTCCGCCCCGCTGGGCCGCAAATATTTCCTAGGAGGGATGCATTAGGATTAAGAAGAAAATGGGCTTTAAGAAATAATAAATGGGATGTAATTATAAAAACTCGGCAGTAACTATAAAAAATGCACCAAACACATAATTACTTTATAAAATATTATTTTTGGATTTTGAAATTTTTAATTTCATTAATTATTGCACGTGCAATGTTTCGTTGGAATTTTACGTAATACAAATTGATATTGAAATTGTATTTAACCTGACTAGAAATTTCGGGATAAAAATATGTCGGATCCCATCAAAATGTGGGAAATTTTATTGAATCCTACTTTGAACGGTTGGTTGAAATTATTAATCATTGTCCTAGCTAGAAAATGGGCTGTACTTTTAACAAACTCTAAATGGGCAGTAGTAAATTCCATTAGAATTCAAAAATTGGTTGTACATTCTTACAAATCTCAAATGGGCTATAAGTTCTCTGCCACACATTTGTGGGCCTACTAAGTTGACGCGTCTCCTGAAAAAAAAAAGTTGACGCGTATGCAAGGCTTTGTCAACTTATAGTCAACACACGGTTCTAACAACATGGGTCGTTGGATGTCCATCCAACGGATGTCGTGCTTCTTCTTCAATCTTGGATATTCTAGCTTCACCCACCCAAAAAATGATTCCTCCCCCTGACATCTGGGGCACACCGTTTTGGAAGCTGACCTATGGGCCTACTAATTTGACACGTACCAAGGGCTTTATCAACTTAGTCAACATAAATGATTCTAGCTGCAGTGACCCTCGTACCCTCTTACTCCTCTCCGTGTGGGCATCCACTGCCGCGTATTCCCCGGCTCTGCGTCGTCCCCTTCCTAGCCCTCGCCATCGTCCACCACCTTGGTTCTCTTGGCGCGGCATAGTCAGTGTGGTCGATGACCGACTTCCATCGGAAGAGTACTGTACGTGGAGAGGCTAACAGCTGGGTCCACGGCCACAGCAAGGAATTGCCTCCTTATTATTCGGAAAATAATGATTCCTCCACCTAACAGCAGGGACCCACCGGACGGGCCACCGTATTTCATGAAAAAAAACATTTCCCCCTGACTGCTCGGACCTACCAGCTACATCTTCGCACGCAAGAACGTGCGTCCGTATTACGGGCAAAAAAATGATTCTATCCCTGACTGCTGGGACCCACCAGCTACATCTTTGCATGCAACGAAGTGCCTAACAGTCGGGACCCACCTGGTCGAAACGTATGTAGCATTGTCATTCTGGTTGCGAACGTGTATGCAGATACGATTGGTCTGTCTGCAGGCTACAGCGATGAACCGTGGCCGTATAAGGAAGGGCACGTGTCGTAGTAGAGGCGCACACGTGTTATTGTAGAGGCGCGCACGTAGCATGTACACGTACGTACATTGGCCAAGGTGCAAGAAAGAAAATACGGCCACGTACGTACATATGGGCAGGGTACCGAGCGCGTATCTCTCTCTCTCTCTCTCTATATATATATATATATATATATATATATATATATATATATATATATATATATATATATATATATATATATATATATATATATAGACACACACACGAAACGGCGGGGCTTGTGTATATGGATAGGTAATGAGATGGCAAAGAACGGCGTCATGTTGTCGGGCGTGAACCACTGGTCTGAACGGAGAAGCAACGTCCTGTTCATTGGGAGGCAACCGATTGGGTCAGAATACGCCGCGTTCATCGGGAGCCAACCGGCTTGGACGGAACAGCCGATGAAAACGAGGCCTGGCGTACCGCAGAACAAAGGAAGCGACCTTCTATTCGACCGGCCATGATCAAAACGGGATCCTATTCATCGGAAGGGGTCTAGCATACAGCAAAACGGAGGAAACAGACTGCTCTTGGACCTCCTACGGTCGAAATGGGTTCCTATTGACTGGGAGGGGTGTGGCGTACAACAAAATGGAGGAAACGTACTTCTGTTGGAGCGCTATGTTCGAAACGGGGGTCCTGTTCATCAGGAGGGGTTTGGCGTACCGCAAAACGGGACTCCACGGGATACTGTTCATCTCCACCGTCGACCTCCTACAGCCCCCATGGGCTACTGTTCATCCACCATCAACCTCCTCCAGCCTCCACCTGCGACTGTTCGTCCATGGGCTCCTGTTCATCCAGCCTCCACCGCGCGCTCCTTCACCGGCTATTGTTCAACCAGCCCTCCCCATGGGGTCCTGTTCAACCACCCCTCCACGGGCTACTGTTCATCTAGCCCTCCACCGGCTACTATTCAACCAGTCCTCCACCGGCTACAGTTCAAACTTCCCTCTACGGGGTCCTGTTCATCCAGCCCTCCATGGGGTCCTGTTCATCCATGCCCAACCGGCTCGATCGATCAGGGTCTGTTCATCCAGCGGCAACAACACGGGGTCCTGTTCATCCAACCCACACCGGGAACTGTTCATCCATAGGCAGCATCGATCGGCTTCAGTTAGCAGCAATAGCAAATGAATCGCTCAATCGGGTTCAGTTAGCATCCATCGATCAATCGCTCGTCTTCAGCAACGTGTAACCTGCAGTGCAATCGCTCGGGTTCAGTTAGGCGACGCCTCGCTCAAGTTCAGTTAGAGCCCAACGCCTCGCACCCACACGCGTACATGTATGAGAGAAACGTGCATCGCTCAGCCCCAGACCACCCACCGTAACCGTGAGCTCCCCGATATTTTCCTCGCCCTCGCTTCTACCATGATTTTTTCCGTCATGCACGACCCAAAGAATGTCATGCAGGTGCGTCTCCGGCCCGCCCAGGACGAAAAGCCCATTTTCTGTCAAGATTTTTTGTCATAGAAGTAAGAGCCCACCACATCTATGATGATTCCGGGTTTTGTCACAATTATTGTCATAGAAGTGTCATAAGTATGACAGAAAAAAATTCGTTCGGCCCAAAATGTCACGGATGTGTCTTTTTTGTAGTGCAGGTAACTGAACTTACACTAGGTCTTTGTACAGGCACAGTGCAACTTCTTTTTCGCTTACTAGGTTCTATGAATTAGTCCATGGCATCAGTTTCTTGGATACGCAGTCCCAATACTTCTTTCTTCCCACACTGCATTAGTAAGTCCAATGGTTAATCTGATAAGATGGTGCGTCCTTGATATGTTATATGAGGACGGGTTGTCAGGCTAGTTGTAGCCAGACATATCACACTCGCTTTTACTTCATATTTCATGCGATTACATTTGGCATATCGGGATCTAAGCAATCTACAATAGGATGAAAAGACTGGCATCCTTCACATTGTTGGCGAACTCAGTTCATAGAAACAAGCAATTCAACAATTTTGTTGGTAAATCAAAAGCGCCACTGGAAAATTTTCACTACCCAATCATACACGCAAAAAGGGGTGACGTCACCATAGGGGCTGGTATGGGTGGCCGCCTTAGGTGGCTCGAGATTGTGCACCTAATTTGAGTCGTCCAGGCTGGCCTAGGCTAGTTTTGTTTGTCCCAACACACGAGAAGGCAATGTAAAAAATGAAGAAAAACGTTTCAATTTGGATGGGCCAATAACGTAAGTGCAAGGTAAGACCTATAGCAGGCTTGTAGCCCAAACGAGCGCCTCCCATATCGATCGATAGCAGGAAAAATCCCAATTCGTTCGTTCCAGCCTCCAGTCTGGTTCGCTCCTAACCTAGGAGCCACTAGACAGACCGACACAGCGAATGAAAGGACAAGAAGATGAAGATCCAACCCTGGGTGTAGCCTGTGTGGGAGGCAGCGGCGGCAGCACGGGCATGGCATTGACCTTGCGTAAATAGGCAGTAGCAGCTTGCAAGAGCATCTTGCTAGAGCAGCATGCACAACGAGCAGGTACATCACATCCTTGATTATATCTAATTCAACTGTTCAGTTTCTAGCCAATAGTTAAACCTGACTGTGTTGTAAAACTGCTTGTATGTAGGGAATCTATGAGAAAATGAAACTAATTTATTCTTATTTCATAACTCCCCTAATGAATACTGAACTGACTAGACCTGATGCATCCAATCAAGTTTCCACTGCAAACATACAAGCTCATGTTATTCTTGAGCCTGAAGTGTCTAATGGACAGACTGCTAATGAAGGATTTGATGCAAAAAAATTACATGCTCCTATTGATGAACATATAGTGTCTAATGAAGGATCTAATGCAAGCATTTTGCAAGCTCCCATTGAAAGATTTAGTGTCTAATGATGATCTGCTATGTTGACAGAGACATAGAAATTGGCAGGCATTAATGACAAGCAATTTATAGTACATTTTCATGGTTTGAGGAAACGTCGAGGCCATCTACCAAAAAGTTCCCATATCATGACAACGTGGCATAAATACTTTTCTACTCTGTTGTTTGAAACTATTGGCATACTTGTGCGGGATAGATATATTGATATGCAGTTTGCGCACTGGTTATAGGTCCAATCACACTTTGATATTTTCAGCCCGAGAATGAATAATTCAAGTAGGTACCATATTAGTAGTCCTTGTACACCATGTTGCATTTTCTGTTTTTTGGTGCTTACATCATTTAGTGTATTATAATTTGGAACTACTTTGGATCATAAGCCGGTTTTCGAAGTGCATGTAGCTTCACATTTCTCAAGTTATGTTGATTTTCGGAGTGCAAGTGTGTTCGTATTTTTTAAATTAAATTTTCGCCCTTGGTAACTTGAATTCATGGATCCGCCACTTCACACAAATCATACACGAAGGCCAGTACTAATTTAATGAAATGCAGTGTAACAGCCCTAAAATTGGGTTATCAATTTCTGTGCTCTTATTCCTTCCTGGCACTAATTTTTCAAAATCTTTCTCCTGAGTTTTGCTGATGACCCTGAGAATTCTTGTCATTTCCAACCTTTCAAAACTTGCTCAAGTATTTTTTAGTGGGCAAGGCCTCAGTTGCATCATCTTAAACCCTCTCAAACCCTAATTCCAAGTTATAGCATCTATATATGACCAAATCATGAGGATTTGCCAAGTTATAGCTCAATCCAACACCCCTAGTGAGTTCTTCATCATCATTTGATTTCTGGACAATTTTTAGCAGTTGTTAAGCAACTATGCTAAATATTTGTCCTAATGCCCTCAAAACCCCAGGACCGTAGTCCTTGTTATCCTAAGCCTCCTAGACAACAATTCTACCTTTTACCCTCTCTGGTTTTATCTCCAGCATCTTGCCAAGTTTGCAACAGAAACCTTGTGGAGCTTGGTTTACTCAGCACCCTTTGTCTCTGCCTGTCTCTTTCCGTGGTAATACTCCACGCTGGAAGGACTACGCAGTAGACATGAGCTGCCATCATTAAAAATCCATGAGCGTGCCATGTCCGTGGTGATCACGAGGGAAGCCAGCCAACACGATGGTCTAGCCACTGTTCTCGTCGGCAGCGTTACTCCGACCGTCCCTGACCTCTCCATTAATGTCCTACAGCTCCCCCTCGTCATCACCGTTCGCCTGGACCCCGCTCCCCCTCGTCGTCGCCGTTCGCCTGGACCCCGCTCCCCCTCCATTTTCTTCTCCGACGAGCCGTGCCAAGGGTCGAGCAGTGCACGCCCGTGACCTCGTCTTCTTCCTCGCTTCTGTCTTCTTCTTTCTCTCGTCCGCGAGCGCCCCTCGTCTCCGTGAGCCTCTGGCGCTCGTCCGCTACCTCCTCGTCGTCTTCCCCCTCCTCCCTGTGACTGCTGAGCATGGTACAGCCATGGCCGGACTTGCTCGGCGGCAACCGGCTTGGGTGCCCTCGCCCGGCTATAAATAGCAAGCCTGAGCCCTCCTCGAGCAAGCCAGCCCCCTCCCCTCTCCCTCTGGAGCCCTCTCCTACCTGAGCCCGACCGAACCCCTCACCGGTGCGCTCGGATTTCCGGCGAGCCCACCTCTCTGCTCTACGCTGAACCCCTCCCTCCGGCCATCCCATACCCCGTCCGAGCCCATGGATGGACGCGCCACTCTCTGGCGACCGTCCATAGATTATCGGCCCCCTCATTCCCTCGCCGGAGTCCCTAGTTCACCGGAGACCAAAGCCCTCTCCGCCGCAGGCCGTGTGGCTCCCTCTCCAGTGCTCGTCGCTGGCAACGGAGGCCACCACGGGATGCTCCTCTCGCTCTTGAACCAGTGGGTGGGTCGGCCGTCATCTTCGGTGGCCGGTGCCGCGGCAATCACTGTCGGGGCGGCCCCTGCCTCGGCCGGTCGCGCGCCTTAGCGGGGAGAAGAAGGAGCCGGCCAGGCTGGGGCGTTGACTTGGCCAGTGGGTCCCGCGGCCCCACCTGGCAGCGACCCAGGCGCCCGGTCCCGCTGCTGCCGCTTTTACCCGGTCGTCACCACATCATCTAAGTGGAGGCGCCCCCGCTGCGAGCCGTTTTCCCTGACCGAAGACGTATTTCAGAAAATACGCGTTCAGTTTTTCCTCCAGGGGTCTGTTGGCTGAAAAATTTTCACTGATAGGTCCCTGAACTTCAACCCTTCGTATCTCGACAACCGTAACTCTGATTGAGGTAAATCCAACGCCCATGTCTTCTTATCATCGTGCCCATTCTGTTCCGATCATTTTCACTATGATTTGACACAGAGAAAATGACCATTTTGCCCTTGTCTGTAAACAGCCTTCTCTGAGAGAGAACTGTTTCCGGCAAATTTTTCCGCGGTCGTTACTCACTTCTTCCCAGAGTATTTGTCGACCCCCAAGCAAGCCAACCTCTTATCACGAGCCGCCAACTTGCATGTTGACTTTGCTTGCATCTTGTGTATGTGTAGTTGCAGTTGTTTCTTATCATTTTCGTTGCAGTCATTTCGTTATGCTTATCATGCATGCTTGTGTGTTCACGATATCTCTTGCCATGATAGTTAGAATGTTGTTATTGATAATGTCATGTCACTACTCTACTTTATTTTCATGTCATTGTTATAAAATGCTATGGTGACTGTGATGCACCGTTGGTATGCTAGTACTTGGTACTGTCATGTTCTTTATGCTATAGTTGTTCACTTGAGCAGTTCGATATGTTATTAAGGCATTTGTATGATGTATGCTCATTATTGCATTCATGTTAAAATGATTGCATGATGAGTGATGATGGAGAAGATAATAATATGACTTAATAACAAACCCCCTCCATCATCGAAGGGATCGAGTCATAGTGCCGCCAAATCGAACTTTTCCACCGCAACCGCATTTGCTGGTATGGGACGGCCCTAATGCGGTCTATTGTCGTGCCTCTCGCCGGTTCCCCTAATGAGGGAAGGTTATGGGCGCGCGCTACCCTGATCAGGTTGGCGGACATAAGCCTTTTGTGCCCGTAGTTTGAGTTTGCATGAGGGTCCGAGAGTGGATCGGGCCACAACGGTGGTCGTTGTGTCTTGAGGTAGACACGGGGCCACCCATGACTTAGCCCAGAGGGGAGTGAGTCGGAGTGGCCGGGAGAGTGTCAGGGTAGTAGATCGGTTTTGTCGGAACATCGTTCGTCCACCCTAATGGGAAGAAGACACCATGGGTTCTATGGTGTGGGTACAGTGCGCTACCTCTGCAGAGTGTATTTAAACTATCGATAACAGCGTCCTCGGTCATGGGCACAAGTTCGTAGTAGGGTACACTATTGGAGGATAAACCTGAAATAATTAAGCTGATTAATGTGGTTGTGATCGCCATAAGGATCACGGGCCATTTGTTGGTTGGGTTGTGATCGCCGTAAGGGTCACGAGCTAGTTATTGGTCGTGGTTGTGATCGCCGTAAGGATCACCAGTTTGTCTCTGTTTGTGATCCGGAAATGAGGTGATCACCGTTCGTAAGAGAGTCCGAGGGACTCAGTGCACGAGTTTGGATGGCATTGCATGAGTAATATGTTTGCATTTAAAGAACCATGGTAGAACATGAGATGGTTGCATTTAGTTAACATGCTATGTCTGCATTTGATATGATTGGTAGTTTATTTTCAGCATAGTTTCATGGCGCCATGCCATGCATTGATTGATATGATTGAGATGACATGCTATGTTTTGCTGTTGCCATGTTAGAAATAAATTTGCTATGCCATGTTGTTGACATGCTAGTGGATGCCATGATGTTAGTTCATTTATGTCTTTGGTTGATATCATGCCATGCTTAGTTTCTGATATCAGATAGGTTGTTCCATTCGCTTGGTTCCTGCTTTGTCTTCTGCTTGTTTCGATGCTATGTATTTGGTTGTCTTGCAAGTACATTCAATGTACTGACCTGGCATGTCATGCCAGTTGTGTAGGTCGTTCACTTGTTCTATCGTGCTAGGCCGTAATCTTGCCAGTCCTGTGAGTTGTGGAGCCCAGCCAGAATGATATGCTACCAAGACTTCCGCCGCCATTTTAATAGACTTCCGCTGCCACGTAAATAGCCTTAGGGCTATGCCAGAAGATTATATTCATCACTGACGTAATCATATACGCATGTATTTGATGAATATTCTTGTACCTGGAATGCTGTATCATGGACCTGTCGTGCGTCAGGTGTTATCCTGGGCTGACGTGCGAAAGCCCCCTCCTCCATGCGGATCGGGGTGCCACAGGGCTTGCTATCAGAGCTGCCAGGCTGGCATAGATTATCCTAGCATTAGATCACCGCCACCATCAACCCATAATGACCCTAGGGATTTAACCCATCCATGGCATCCGACATGGCCACTGTTAGTCAACAGGCGGCGCAGTCGGGACCGACACATCCTCACCCCGCTGTCCCCGCCTAGTTATGCGTGGAACATGTAGCAATCCTATCCTTTCTGGTCAGCCGCACCGCTTTTCCTTCGCCATTAAGGGAAAGGGGCCACGCCATGCGGGCCTGTCCTTCATAGCTACCTATAAAACCCCTTTTCCGCTAGCCGTATCACTCGCTCCTCAGTCCTCCATGTCCCTGCAGAGAAGCTTAGCTAGTAGCTCTCTAGCCGTGGCTAGCCGCTCCAAAACTTCCACGTATTACACCCGCACCTACGCCGTTAACCACCCTGGCTTACCACCCCTTCTTTCCGAGATGCTTACCAAAGCATTTGGCGGTAAGACTAGCCCTGATTACCTGGTGTTCCAATCGACACCCGTCCCTCACCTTCATTGCTTTGTTGCAAGAGTGCACATCAACCTAGGGCCTGCAGCAGATGTCTAGCCTTTGGTTTTACAGGGTAGAGCCATGCCTACCTCTGGTTTAGCCATTCAAGCCACTACTGTGGAGGCTATCCTACACCTCCGAACCAACTTCCCGCATGTAGCAACAAGGCGGGAGTTCTGCTTTCTCCCCACTGTGTCAAACGCATTAATGCAGCCTTCTTCCGTTAGTCAAGGAGATGATCCTGCAATCGCTCGCCCGGTGCAATACATCACTGCCCAGGGGATGCTGATTACAATGCTGCTTGCCGAGTTTAGAGCCATGGACAATAATGTGGTACGAGTCGTCAAGGAAGCTTACCGTGAGGCTCGTAAGTTCGCGTCTCAAGCAGTTGGCCCAATGCCATCCGAACCAGTGCTATCCTCTCAACCTGTGCTGGCCCAAGCCAAACATCGTCACCCTCGACAAGTCTCTTCTCCGGATCCATCAGCAGCATTTTCCTGGAGCAATTTCAGCCCAACCGCCCCAACCCATAGAAGTGTCAGACGATGAAGATGGAGATTGGCTCAGTCTTCGTCCTCCCGGAGAGCCCCAGCAATGCCAGTCTTCTGCCTGACTTCAGTCACGCAGTCAGTGGTTTCTGCTAGTAGGTCGGTCTGTCGGTTCGTCCCCGATATGAGGATACAACCTTGTATCCCGCAACGAGTAGTTTCGTTTAGCACGTAGAGTGTTTGTGCTTTGTTGTATGCTGGTACTGTTGTAACCTGTATGCTGTGTTATTTGCTTGCTTGCTTTTCTTTGTTTGTCTCTCGGTCAAACAGAAATGTTTGACAGGGTTGGCAATGTGTGCTAACAAGATTTTAATCAGTAGAACACCTACACTAGAAACAACATTGAATCGTTCCGAATCTCTAATAAAATGCGCGCTGGTGTAGGCATATCATTGCATTTGTCTGTTTGTTTAGATTTTACTGCATGCATGCTCGGTTCACCCTCGACTATAATTAAGCAGTACTCGGGGGAATGCAAAGTCACATATCCCTCTCTATCTATGCATACCCCGTGTGCCAGATTTTCCAAACCCAAAACCTTGAAGAGGCCATTTTCATCTGGCCATTTCTAGTCCCTGATTCTTTTTCGTGGACCCAATTGTGTTTGCGGAGAAACACTGCCAGCTTTATTTGTCTCTATCCATTACAACTCCCCGATACAGATTTCAACTCCGATTCTACTTGACACCTACATTTCGTGGAGCAATCCACGAAAGTTTTCCCGTGCCCTAAACTGATTGCTGAGCTGGCGTAGCCACCTCACCTGCATGTGGACCCCATCACCCACACCATCACTGCCTTGCGTGGCACCGCAAGTCGCCACCACCGCTCCATCGTAGCACGCGATTACTCTGCCGGCGCAAAGCAACGGAGGATCAAGCATGGCAGAGGACCACCCCGTGCGCCATCTTCTTCCACACCTCGAGCCACCAGCCGCGCGTTGTCTCGAGCCCGCATGTTCCTGATGAGAAATCACCAGGAGGATCGACGAGCCGATCAGCATGCCCAGCAGTGCCGCGAGGAACAACCGTAACGCCACCAAGAACACCTCCTCGCCGAAGTAGCTCGGCTCAATCTTGCCCAAACCAAAGAGGTAGTAGAGTGGCATTGTGTTTGTGTGTTGGAAGCGAGCCGTGCTGCCGTTTTTATAGCCCAACCCCGGTTTACGGTGAGCGGAGTCCAGGAAACTCGCTCGTCGCCTGATCACCGGCGTCTTGGAGGCGAATCCGTGAGCAGTGCCGACAAGGTGCTGGCCCGCGACATGAGTGCTCACTGCACCGGCGCCGTGCAGGCCGCGCACTACGTCACTAGGGTCCTCATCACCCAAGGACCTAGATGCGCGCTACGCCAAGCCGCATGCGAAACAACAGCACAAAAGAAGCAGTTAGCCGGAGGTAGAAGAAGGAGGCTGCCAGTGGGCCCTGGACCCACGTGTCAGCAGGTAGGTCCACTGTTCACTGGGTGCATCTAGCATTTTTTGGAGAGTTTGATCTCGATTGCACCTAGCCGTGCATATAACCATGTTTGCCCATATCTCTCCCTGGGTGTACCAATTATCGGTGCCCCAACTCGTTCAAATTCAATCAAAGGGTTAAATTTAACCCAGAGATTTTTTCCTCTTAGTGGTTATCTTTTCTTTGTGTTGTAACCCTAGGAATCTCGAGGACGAGATTCTTTCAAGGGGGAAGGTTTGTAACAGCCCCAAAATTGGGTTATCAATTTTTGTGCTGTTATTCCTTACTGGCACTCATTTTTCAAAATCTTTCTCCCGAGTTTTGCTGATGACCCCGAGAATTCTTGTCATTTCCAACCTTTCAAAACTTGCTCAAGTCTTTTTCAGTGGGCAAGACCTCAGTTGCATCATCTTAAACCCTCTCAAACCCTAATTCCAAATTTTTGGGATTTGAATATGCCCTTTGTGATTTCCAAGGGGCTATCATTTTCCTTGATCTGTTGATCCTCCCATCTGTTCCAAGAGACCCTTCTATCCTTCTAAACCTTGGATATGCAAAAATATTGCCAGGTCCCATGCAATATTATTGAATTGTGATTTGTTCCTTTTCTTGCCTTTCTGAGGAATAAAATCCAAAGGCATAGCTGGCCATCTCCTAAATTCATGTGAGTTGGTGGAGTTGATAATTATGCCTAACCCAAGCTCTAGAAATCATATTGGCCATAATTAAATAAGGAAAATTGCCTGTTTTCCTATTTAATACCAATATTGCATTTCTGCCATTTTCTAAAGGAACTACCATTTTTCTAGCAGACAAAATTCCCACATAAATTGTGGAGCTTGTCCTTGCTATATAATCACTAGTTCCATCTTTAATTATATCGTGTCCATCAATTCAAAAATGGGCACATGATCCAATGCAAGTTTTTGCCTTCTCTAGAAGTTTGCAAAGGAAGTGCTTTATTCCTAATTCCATTTGTGCTGCAATTTTCCAGGGTGTTTAATATTGATAAATAACCCATGGATACCAAAGATGAGCTCAATCCAATCATCCTAGCTTCCTGTACAATTTTTCAAAGTTTCTGACCAGATTGTCACTTTGTGAAGGAAGTACCTTCATAGAGTCTCCAAATGGGATGAAACTTTTCCATACTCTCAAGTATCCAAAATCATTAGCCTTCACTCAAATTCAGCTCTTTTAATTGAGCTACGTGAGCACAGGAGCAAATCTTGTTCTCTGTCCAAATTTTCAGTTTGTGAAGCAAGTATATTTTATCTTGCTCCATTATGGCTGAAAATAATTCCAAGCCTTCTACTATCCATATAACCCACCTACCCAAGAGTTTGGCTAATTTAATTTAGCTAATAGTTTCCTAGAATTTTCTCAAGTTTCTGGTCAAAAGTGATGCTTATGAAGCAAGTACCAATTTGGCAAGTCCATTTGGTGTGATCTTTTTACAACATCTATATATCATGAGGATTTGCCAAGTTATAGCTCAATCCAGCACCCTTAGTGAGTGCTTCATCATCATTTGATTTACGGAAAAAATTAGCAGCTTGTTAGCAACTATGCTAAATATTTGTCCTAATGCCCTCAAAAAACCCAGTCCCATAGTCCTCGTTATCCTAAGCCTCCTAGACAACAATTCTACCTTTTACCCTCTGGTTTTATCTCTAGCATCTTGCCAAGTTTGCAACAGAAACCTTGTGGAGCTTGGTTTACTCAGCGCCCTTTGTCTTCACCTGTCTCTTTACCGTGGTAATACTCCACTCTGGAAAGATTACGCAGTAGACATGAGCTGGCATTAGTAAAAACCTCAAAGCACGCCATGTCCGTGGTGATCACGAGGGAAGCCATCTAAAATGGTGGTCTAGCCACTATTCTCGTCGGCAGCGCTTCTCCGACCATCCCTGACCTCGCCATTAATGTCCTACAGCTCCCCCTCGTCATCGCCGTTTGCCTGGACCCCGCTCCCCCTCCGTTTTCTTCTCCAACGAGCCATGCCATGGATCGAGCAGTGCGCGCCCGTGAGCTCGTCTTCTTCGTCGCTTATGTCTTCTTCTTCCTCTCGTCCACGAGCGCCTCTCATCTCCGTGAGCCTCTGGCGCTCGTCCGCTCCCTCCTCGTCGTCTTCCCCCTTCTTCCCGTGACTGCTAAGCACGGCAAAGCCGTGGCCGGACTTGCTCGGCGGCAACCGGCTCGGGTGCCCTCTCTCGGCTATAAATAGCCAGCCCGAGCCATCCTCGAGCAAGCCACCCCCCTCACCTCTCCCTCTGGAGCCCTCTCCTGCATGAGCCCGACCGAACCCCTCGTCGGAGCGCCTGGATTTCCGATGAGCCCACCTCTCTGGTCTGCACCGAACCCCTCCTTCCGGCCATCCCCTGCCCCGTCCGAGCCCATGGATGGACGCGCCACTCTCCGGCAACCGTCCCTAGCCTCTCGCCCCCCTCATTCCCTCGCCGGAGTTTCTAGTTCACCCGAGACCGAAGACCTCTCCACCGCAGGCCGTGTGGCTCCCTCTCCAGTGCTCGTCGCCGGCAACAGAGACCACCACGGGATGCCAGAGCCGTGGGTGGGTCGACCGTCATCTGTGGTGGCCGGAGCCGCCGGCATTCATCATTGGGGAGGCCCCTGCCTCAGCTGGTCGCGTACCTGAGCGGGGAGAAGAAGGAGCCGGCAGGGCTGGCGCGTTGACCTGGCCAGCGGGTCCCGCGGCCCCACCTAGCAACGACCTAGGCGCCCGGTCCCGGCGCTGCCGCTTTGACCCGGTCGTCGCCACGTCATCTAAGTGGAGGCGCCCTTTCCGCAAGTCGTTTTCCCCGACCGAAGACGTATTTCGGAAAATACGCATTCAATTTTTCCTCCAGGGGTCTGTTGAGTGAAAAAAAATCACTGATAGGTCCCTGAACTTGAACCCTTCGTATCTCGACAACCGTAACTCCAATTGAGTTAAATCCAACGCCCAAGTCTTCATATCATCGAGCCTGTTCCATTCCCATCATTTTCACTGTGGTTTGACACAGTGAAATTGACCATCTTTCCCTTGTCCGTAAACAGCCCCCTCCGAGAGAAAACTGTTTCCGGCAAATTTTTCCGCGGTCGTTTCTCACTTCTTCCTGGAGTATTTGTCGACACCCAGGCAAGCTAACCTCTTATCATCAGCCCCCAACTTGCATGTTGACTTTGCTTGCGCCTTGTGTGTGTGTGTAGTTGCAGTTGTTTCTTATCGTTTTCATTGCAGTCATTTCATTATGCTTATCATGCATGCTTGTGTGTTCACGATATCTCTTGCCATGATAGTTAGAATTTTTTTATTGATAATGCAATGTCACTACTATTCTTTATTTTCATGTCATTTTTATAAAATGCTATGTTGACTGTGATGCACCGTTGGTATGCTAGTACTTGGTACTGTCATGTTCTTTATGCTTTAGTTGTTCACTTGAGTAGTTCGATATGTTATTAAGGCATTTGTATGATGTATGCTCATTGTTGCATTCATGTTAAAATGCTTGCATGATGATTGATGATGGAGAATATAATAATATGACTTAATAATAGACTCCCTCCGTCATTGATGGGATCGAGTCATAGTGCCGCCAAATCGAACTTTTCCAGTGCAACCACATTTGCCGGTATGGGACGGCCCTAATGCGGTCTATTGTCGTGCCTCTCGCCGGTGCTCTAATGAGGGAAGGTTATGGGCGCGCGCTACCCTGATCAGGTAGGTGGACATAAGCCTTGTGTGCCCGTAGTTTTAGTTTGCACGAGGGTCCCAGAGTGGATCGGGCCACGACGGTGGTCGTTGTGTCTTGAGGTAGACACGGGGCCACCCATGACTTAGCCCAGAGGGGAGTGAGTCGGAGTGGCCGGGAGAGTGTCATGGAAGTAGATCGGTTTGGTTGGAACGCCGTTGGTCCACACGAATGGGATGACGAGGCCATGGGTTCTCTGGTGTCGGTACAGTGCGCTACCTCTGCAGAGTGTATTTAAACTATCGATAGCCGCGTCCTCGGTCATGGGCACAAATTCGTAGTAGGGTACACTCTCGGGTCTTGGTCGAAATGGAGGATAAACCTAAAATAATTAAGCTGATTAATGTGGTCGTGATCACCGTAAGGATCACGGGCCATTTATTGGTCAGGTTGTGATTGCCGTAAGGGTAACGGGCCAGTTATTGGTCGTGGTTGTGATCACCATAAGGATCATGAGTTTGTCTCTGTTTGTGATCAGGAAATGAGGTGATCACCGTTGGTAAGAGAGTCCGAGGGACTCAGTGCACGAGTTTGGATGTCATTGCATGAGTAATATGTTTTCATTTAAAGAACCATGGTAGAACATGAGATGGTTGCATACAGTTAACATGCTATGTCTGCATTTGATATGACTAGTAGTTTATTTTCAGCATAGTTTCATGACGCCAGGCCATGCTTTGATTGATATGATTGAGATGACAGGCTATGTTTTGTTGTTCCCATGTTAGAAATAAATTTGCTATGCCATGTTGTTGCCATGATGTTAGTTTTATTTATGTCTTTGGTTGATATCATGCCATGCTTAGTTTCTGATATGAGATAGGTTGTCGCATTCGCTTGGTTCCTGCTTTGTGTTCTGCTTGTTTCGATGCTATGTATTTGGTTGTGTTGCAAGTACATTCAATGTACTGACCTGGCGCCTCATGCCAGTTTAGTAGGTCGTTCACTTGTTTTGTCATTTTAGGCCGTAATCTTGCCAGTCCTGTGAGTTGTGGATCCCAGCCAGAATGATATGCTGCCAAGACTTCCTCCGCCATTTTAATAGACTTCCGCTGCCATGTAAATATCCTTAGGGCTATGGCAAAAGATTATATTCATCACTGATGTAATCATATACACATGTATTTGATGAATATTCTTGTCCCTGGAATGCTGTATCATGGACCAATCGTGTGTTCGGTGTTATCCTGGCTTGACGTGTGAAGGCCCCCTGTTCCATGCGGATCAGGGTGCCACATGCAGGGACTTACGCTAGCTCGTTGTACATGCTCACTGTAGGTCTGCTTACGCTTGGGATGTTCCATGTATAAGTCCATGTTGCCACTTGCTTGGATGTGTAGGCCTTGTGCTCCTTGCATCCTCCTCTGCATTTTTGACACGGTGAATGGTTGATCAAATATGAGGAGTCGACCCTGTCCTTGTACCGGAGAATAGGTACTTGCAAGGTTATACCGGTGTGCAGGATGTGTACCAGATCCCATAGCACCGTCATCACTACTAGGTAAAACCCTAGTAGTTGTGCGGGTTTTAACGCTATCAGTAGCGTGGGTGGCTGCGCTACTAATAAGGCGCTATAGCTAACAGATAGTAGTAGTGCTTTATGTACACGTGCTACTAGTATTGACTATATCAGTAGCGGTTTTCCAACATGCGTGTCGGAGTAATGGGCCACGGGTAGCCTAACCCGAGTCCCTGAGCGTTTCAAGACTTTGGGCCGGCTGCGCCCCGCGAGCCCACAGAATGGAGCGCTGCCTTCTGGTGGTCGGCTTGTTCAAACGTGTCGGGACCGCCGCCGATGGGGCGCGACACCTATGGGGCCGGGGACGGCCCCTTCGTGAGTTCGGTACGAGGGCGGAGGATGCGCGGAGAGCAGATCGAGGCGATGCGCGCTGGGATTTTACCCGGCCGGACGCGATGGTCGCGTAAAACCCCTTGCTGCTTTGTGTTGTATTTGATCTTGCTCAAGAATGTGAGCGTATGGTGGTGTGGTGTTGTCAATGGAACTAGCGAATCCTGGCGCTATAGTTGCCAAGGATCCGAACCTCGAACCTCCTCTACGTTGTGCATGGGCCTCCTTTTATAGGGCAAGGGTCACCGGCAGTGTCAGCGTAGGAGAGAGGTTTCAGATGTTGGTTAAGGCTTTATCAAGGAAACTTGACCTTGGCAAATTTGGTGACCGGATTTTGGTGGGGCCCCTTGTTATTCCAAGCCGGTTTCATGGCCTTGTTCCCGGGAGAACGGTGCACGGGCCCGGCCTTTTGGCGGGGCCCCCAACCCAAAGGCGGTTCAACCTTGTTCCTTTGGAAAGCCGGTGGAACCCAAGCCCACGATTAAACCCTGTCCCTATTTATTTCTGGCTTCCCCGAATGAACCGGTATTTAAAAATCCCCAAGGGCCCCGGGCCCTCCGAATTTGAGTTGTTCCTATTTCCGCCCTTCGCGTTGTCAACATTAACGAAGATGAGGGGAGGAGATGATTTACTTGGAAGGATAGCGGTGGGGACCCACGGGGCCATTGGCATGAAATGCCTCCTCATTATATCTGGTTTAATTTTTTGCTTCCTCCTGGTTCCCCATCCTTGTCCCACCTATTTAACCTATCTAGTCAATAACAGGAAATTGCCAAAGGGGGTGGGCAATTTGGGACCAAGCAGCTCGGCAATATTTGTGTTTTTGGGTGTGAGCATTGCGAGTTTTTTGGGAAATGTTTTTCGTTGTTGTTGGAGGAGGCGGTGTAATTTGGGCGGGCTGTGGCCCGTCGCCAAACCCGGATATCCGGCCAGATATTAATTTTTTCAAGATGACAATGGCTAGCCCAGCTATTTTTTAGGAATACCTAGGCAAGGCCAACTTGTTTTCCGCCCTTTTGGTAAATATTTCCTAGGAGGGATGCATTAGGATTAAGAAGAAAATGGGCTTTAGAAATAATAAATGGGATGTAATTATAAAAACTTCGGGTTAACTATAAAAAATCCAAACACATAATTACTTTATAAAATATTATTTTTGGATTTTGAAATTTTTAATTTCATTAATTATTACCGTCAATGTTTGTTGGAATTTTCGTAATACAAATTGATATTGAAATTGTATTTAACCGACTAGAAATTTGGGATAAAAATATTGGATCCCATCAAAATGTGGGAAATTTTATTGAATCCTACTTTGAGCGGTTGGTTGAAATTATTAATCATTGTCCTAGCTAGAAAATGGGCTGTACTTTTAACAAACTCTAAATGGGCGTAGTAAATTCCATTAGAATTCAAAAATTGGTTGTACATTCTTACAAATCTCAAATGGGCTATAAGTTCTCCCACACATTTGTGGGCCTACTAAGTTTGGCGTCTCCTGAAAAAAAAAAGTTGGGCGTATGCAAGGCTTTGTCAACTTATAGTCAACACCGGTTCTAACAACATGGGTCGTTGGATGTCCATCCCGGATGTTCTTCTTCTTCAATCTTGGATATTCTAGCTTCACCCACCCAAAAATGATTCCTCCCCGACAGGGGCACACCGTTTTAAGGGACCTATGGGCCTACTAATTTGACACGTACCAAGGGCTTTATCAACTTAATCAACATAAATGATTCTAGCTGGTGACCCTCGTGCCCTCTTACTCCTCTCCGTGTGGGCATCCCGCCGGCGTATTCCCGTCTGCGTCGTCCCCTTCCTAGCCCTCGCCGTCCACCACCTTGGTTCTCTTGGCGGCGGCATAGTCGGTGTGGTCGATGACCGACTTCCATCGGAAGAAATCTTTGTCGTGGAGGGCTAACACTGGGTCCACGGCCCGACCAAAGAATTGCCTCCTTATTATTGGGAAATAATGATTCCTCCACCTAAAGCGGGGACCCACGGACGGGCCCCGTATTTCATGAAAAAAACATTTCCCCTTGCTTTCGGACCTACCGGCTACATCTTCATGCCGAAACGTCGTCCGTTCGAAAAAAAATGATTCTATCCCATTCTGGGACCCACCAGCTACATCTTTGCATGCGCGAAGTGCCCTAACGTCGGGACCCACCTTAACAGCATTGTCATTAAGTTTGACGTGTATTCGGAATCTGATTAGTGTCTGCGGGTCGCGATGAACCGTGGCCGTATAAGGAAGGGCCGCGTGTAATAAAAAGCGCCGTGTTATTTAGGCGGCCCGTAGCATGTACCGTTTTACATTGGCCAAGGTGCAAAAAGAAAATCTGACCCGTCCGTACATATGGGCAGGGTTACCGGCGTCTCTCTCTCTCTCTCCTCTTTATATATATATATATATATATATATATATATATATATATATATATATATATATATATATATATATATATAAAACACACACAAACCGGCGGGGCTTGTGTATATGGATAGGTAAAGAGATGGCAACAAGCGGCGTCATTTGTCGGCGGCCGGGCCGGTTTGGAAGGGAGAAGGCAACGTCCTGTTCATTGGGAGGCAACCGATTGGGTCGAAATCGCCCGCGTTCGCCGGGGCCAACGGCTTGGGGGAACAGCCAAAGGCAGGCTGGCCGCCCGAAACAAAGGCGACCTTCTATTGGCCGGCCATGATCAAAGCGGGATCCTATTCCCGGAAGGGGTCTAGCATACAACAAAAGCGGAGAAACAGGTGCTCTTGGACCTCCCTACGGTCGAAATAGGTTCCTATTATTTGGGAGGGTGGGCGTACAACAAAATGGAGAAGCGATCTTTGTTGGGCGCTATGTTTGAAAGGAAGTCCTTTCATCGGGAGGGTTTGGCGTCCCAAAAGCAGGACTCCCGGGATCTTGTTCATCTCCACCGTCGACCTCCTCGGCCCCCATGGGCTCTGTTCATCCACCATCAACCTCCTCCGGCCTCCACCATTTGTTCGTCCATGGGCTCCTGTTCATCCAGCCTCCACCTTGGCGCTCCTTCACCGGCTTTGTTCAACCAGCCCTCCCCATGGGGTCTGTTCAACCACCCCTCCACCTCTTGTTCATCTAGCCCTCCACCGGCTACTATTCAAAGTCCTCCACATTTCTGATTCAAACTTCCCTCTCGGGGTCCTGTTCATCCAGCCCTCCATGGGGTCTGTTCATCCATGCCCAACAGCTCGTCGATCGAATGCATTCATCCAGCAGCAACAACACGGGTCCTGTTCATCCAACCCCACGGGAACTGTTCATCCATAAGCGGCATCGATCGGCTTGATTAGCAGCAATAGCAAAATGAATCGCTCAATCGGGTTGATTAGCATCCATCGATCAATCGCTCGTCTTAAGCGTGTAACCTGCGGTTAATGTTCCGGAGTTGATTAAGCGCCTCGCTCAAATTCGATTAGAGCCCAACGCCTCGCACCCCAGCGTACATGTATGAAAAGCGTGCATCGCTCAGCCCAGACCACCCACCGTAACCGTGAGCTCCCGATATTTTCCTCCCTCGCTTCTACCATGATTTTTTCCGTCATGCGACCCAAAGAATGTCATCGAGGTGCGTCTCGGCCGCCAGGGACGAAAAGCCCATTTTACTCAAGATTTTTTGTCATAAGAAAGCCCACCAATCTATGATGATTCGGGTTTTGTCACAATTATTGTCATAGAAGTGTCATAAGTATGGAAAAAAAATTGTTCCCCCAAAATGTCACGGATGTGTCTTTTTAGTCTTGAGGTGAACTTACCTAGGTCTTTTTGAGCGCGTGCCTTCTTTTTAACTTACTAGGTTCTATGAATTAGTCCATGGCATCAGTTTCTTGGATACCGATCCCAATACTTCTTTCTTCCCCTTTGCATTAGTAAGTCCAATGGTTAATCGATAAGATGGTGCGTCCTTGATATGTTATATGAGGGCGGGTTGTCGAATAGTTGTAGCACATATCACACCTTTTACTTCATATTTCATGCGATTACATTTGGCATATCGGGATCTAAGCAATCTACAATAGGATGAAAAGTGGCATCCTTCACATTGTTGGCGAACTTCGGTTCATAAAACAAGCAATTCAACAATTTTGTTGGTAAATCAAAGCGCCCTTTGGAAAATTTTCACTACCCAATCATACCGCAAAAAGGGGTGGCGTCACCATAGGGGTTTGGTGGGGCCGCCTTGGGTGGCTCGAGATTGTGCACCTAATTTGAGTCGTCCAGGTGGCCTAGGCTAGTTTTGTTTGTCCCAACACCGAGAAGGCAATGTAAAAAAAGAAAAACGTTTCAATTTGGATGGGCCAATAACGTAAGTGCAAAGGTAAGACCTATAGCGGGCTTGTAGCCCAAGCGGCGCCTCCCATATCGATCGATGGGAAAAATCCCAATTCGTTCGTTTCCGGCCTCGATTGGTTCGCCTCCTAACCTAGGAGCCACTAGCAGAACCGACCAAGCAATGAAAGGACAAGAAGAAAGATCCAACCACAGGTGTAGCATTGTGTGGGAGGCGGGCGGAACAGGGCATGGCATTGACCTTGCGTAAATAAGCGTAGCAGCTTGCAAGAGCATCTTGCTAAGCAGCATACTGTGGAGTACATCACATCCTTGATTATATCTAATTCAACTGTTGGTTTCTAGCCAATAGTTAAACTTGGTGTTGTAAAATTGTATGTAGGGAATCTATGAGAAAAATGAAACTAATTTATTCTTATTTCTCTCCCTAATGAATCTTTGACTAGACGATGCATCCAATCAAGTTTCCCTTGCAAACATACAAGCTCATGTTATTCTTGAGCCTGAAGTGTCTAATGGACAGACGGCTAATGAAGGATTTGATGCAAAAAAATTACATGCTCCTATTGATGAACATATAGTGTCTAATGAAGGATCTAATGCAAGCATTTTGCAAGCTCCCATTGAAAGATTTAGTGTCTAATGATGATCCTATGTTGGGAGACATAGAAATTGGCGGGCATTAATGACAAGCAATTTATAGTACATTTTCATGGTTTGAGGAAGCGTCGAGGCCATCTAAAAAGTTCCCATATCATGACAACGTGGCATAAATACTTTTCTACTCTTTGTTTGAAACTATTGGCATACTTTGCGGGATAGATATATTGATATGCGGTTTAACCTTTGGTTATAGGTCCAATCACACTTTGATATTTTCAGCCCGAGAATGAATAATTCAAGTAGGTACCATATTAGTAGTCCTTGTACACCATGTTGCATTTTCTGTTTTTTGGTGCTTACATCATTTAGTGTATTATAATTTGGAACTACTTTGGATCATAAGCCGGTTTTAAGTGCATGTAGCTTACATTTCTCAAGTTATGTTGATTTTGGTGCAAGTGTGTTAAGTATTTTTTAAATTAAATTTTAGCCCTTGGTAACTTGAATTCATGGATCCGCCACTTCACACAAATCATACAACGAATACTAATTTAATGAAATGCGTTAACACCCTAAAATTGGGTTATCAATTTACGTGCTCTTATTCCTTCACAGCACTAATTTTTCAAAATCTTTCTCTGAGTTTTCTTGATGACCACGAAATTCTTGTCATTTCCAACCTTTCAAAACTTGCTCAAGTATTTTTTAGTGGGCAAGGCCTCAGTTGCATCATCTTAAACCCTCTCAAACCCTAATTCCAAGTTATAGCATCTATATATGACCAAATCATGAGGATTTGCCAAGTTATAGCTCAATCCAACACCCTAGTGAGTTCTTCATCATCATTTGATTTCGGACAATTTTTAGCGGTTGTTAAGCAACTATGCTAAATATTTGTCCTAATGCCCTCAAACCCGGGACCGTAGTCCTTGTTATCCTAAGCCTCCTAGACAAAATTTCTACCTTTTACCCTCTACGGTTTTTCGACATCTTGCCAAGTTTCCGAAACCTTGTGGAGCTTGGTTTTCGGCACCCTTTGTCTTGCTTTTCTTTCCGGGTAATACTCCCGTTGGAAGGATACCGTAACATGAGCTGCCATCATTAAAAATCCATGGGCGTGCCATGTCCGTGGTGATCACGAGGAAGCCAGCCAACACGATGGTCTAGCCCTTTGTTCTGTCGGCGGGTTACTCCGGCCGTCCTGACCTCTCCATTAATGTCCTACAGCTCCCCTCGTCATCACCGTTGGGACCCGCTCCCCTTGGCCGTTCCTTTGGACCCCGCTCCCCTCCATTTTCTTCTCCAGCAGGTGCCAGGGGGCAGGTGCCGGACCTCGTCTTCTTCCTCGCCTTCTTCTTCTTTCTCTCGTCATGGCGCCCTCGTCTCCGTGAGCCTCGGCCGTCCCTACCTCCTCGTCGTCTTCCCCCTCCTCCTGTTTGGCGAGCATGGTACAGCCATGGCGGACTTGCTTTCGTGACGCCCTTAGGTGCCCTCGCCCGGCTATAAATAGGCTTGAGCCCTCCTCGAACAAGCCAGCCCCTCCCCTCTCCCCTCTGGAGCCCTCTCCTACAGGCCGACCGAACCCCTCACCGGTGCCTTTCGGTTCCGCGACCCACCTCTCCTCTCTGTTTGAACCCCTCCCTCCGGCCATCCCATACCCGTCCGAGCCCATGGATGGGCCGCCACTCTTGGCGACCGTCCATAGATTTCGGCCCCCTCATTCCCTCGCCGGAGTCCCTAGTTCACCGGAGAACCAAAGCCCTCTCCGCCCCGAGCCGTGTGGCTCCCTCTCCGGTGCTCGGCGGGGCCGGGCCACCGGGATGCTCCTCCGCTCTTGAACCTGGGTGGGTCGGCCGTCATCTTGGTGGCGGTGCCGCCGGCAATCCTTGTCGGCGGCCCCCGCCTCGGCGATTGGCGCTGGCCGGGAGAAGAAGGAGCGGCGGTGGGGGCGTTGACTTGGCGATGGGTCCCCCCCCGGCGACCGGCCCGGTCCCCCCTTGCCGCTTTGGTCGTCACCACATCATCTAAGTGGGCGCCCCGGCGGGTTTTCCCGACCGAAGGCGTATTTGAAAATCGCGTTATTTTCCTCCGAAGTTTGGCTGGAAAAATTTTCCCGATAGGTCCCGAACTTCCCCGTATCTCGACAACCGTAACTTTGATTGAGGTAAATCCCGCCCATGTCTTCTTATCCCGTGCCCATTCTGTTCCGATCATTTTCACTATGATTTGACCAGGAAAATGACCATTTGCCCTTTCGTAAACAGCCTTCTCGAGAAACTGTTTCCGGCAAATTTTCATGATCGTTACTCCTTCTTCCCGAGTATTTGTGACCCCAAACAAGCCAACCTCTTATCACGAGCCCCAACTTGCATGTTGACTTTGCTTGCATCTTGTGTATGTGTAGTTAGGTTGTTTCTTATCATTTTTCGTTGCGATCATTTGTTATGCTTATCATGCATGCTTGTGTGTTCACGATATCTCTTGCCATGATAGTTAGAATGTTGTTATTGATAATGTCATGTCACTACTCTACTTTATTTTCATGTCATTGTTATAAAATGCTATGGTATTTGTGATGCACCGTTGGTATGCTAGTACTTGGTCTGTCATGTTCTTTATGCTATAGTTGTTCACTTGAGCGATTCGATATGTTATTAAGGCATTTGTATGATGTATGCTCATTATTGCATTCATGTTAAAATGATTGCATGATGAGTGATGATGGAAAGATAATAATATGACAATAACAAACCCCCTCCATCATCGAAGGATCGAGTCATAGTGCCGCCTCGAACTTTTCCACATGACCGCATTTGCTTTGGTATGGGGCCCCTAATGCGGTCTATTATCGTGCCTCCCGGTTCCCCTAATGAGGGAAGGTTATGGGGCGCTACCCGAAGGTTGGCGGACATAAGCCTTTTTGCCCGTAGTTTGAGTTTGCATGAGGGTCCGAGAGTGGATCGGGCCTGCTTGGTCGTTGTGTCTTGAGGTGAACAGGGGCCACCCATGACTTAGCCGGAGGGAGTGGTGGTGGCGGGAGAGTGTCGGGGTAGTAGATCGGTTTTGTGGAACATCGTTCGTCCACCCTAATGGGAAGAAGACACCATGGGTTCTATGGTGTGGAGTCGATCTTTACCTCTGCGAGTGTATTTAAACTATCGATAAGGCGTCCTCGGTCATGGGCACAAGTTAAGTAGTAGGGTACACTATTGGAGGATAAACCTGAAATAATTAAGCTGATTAATGTGGTTGTGATCGCCATAAGGATCACGGGCCATTTGTTGGTTGGGTTGTGATCGCCCGGGGTCACGAGCTAGTTATTTGGCGTGGTTGTGATGCCGTAAGGATCACCGGTTTGTCTCTTTTGTGATCCGAAAATTGATCACCGTTAAATGAAAAGTAGGGGTTCGATTGCCGAGTTTGGATGGCATTGCATGAGTAATATGTTTGCATTTAAAGAACCATGGTAGAACATGAGATGGTTGCATTTAGTTAACATGCTATATGCATTTGATATGATTGGTAGTTTATTTTCAGCATAGTTTCATGGCGCCATGCCATGCATTGATTGATATGATTGAGATGACATGCTATGTTTTCTTTGCCATGTTAGAAATAAATTTGCTATGCCATGTTGTTGACATGCTAGTGGATGCCATGATGTTAGTTCATTTATGTCTTTGGTTGATATCATGCCATGCTTAGTTTCTGATATCAGATAGGTTGTTCCATTCGCTTGGTTCCTGCTTTGTCTTCTGCTTGTTTCGATGCTATGTATTTGGTTGTCTTGCAAGTACATTCAATGTACTGACCTGGCATGTCATGCCAGTTGTGTAGGTCGTTCACTTGTTCTATCGTGCTAGGCCGTAATCTTGCGATCTGTGAGTTGTGGAGCCCGGCGAATGATATGCTACCAAGACTTCGCCGCCATTTTAATAGACTTCGCCTGCCCGTAAATAGCCTTAGGGCTATGCCGAAGATTATATTCATCAGCGGTAATCATATCGCATGTATTTGATGAATATTCTTGTACGGAATCGTATCATGGACCTGCGTCGTCGGGTGTTATCCGGGTGACGTCAACCCCCTCCTCCATGCGGATCGGGGTGCCCACGGGGCTTGCTATCGAGCTGCCGGTGGCATAGATTATCCTAACATTAGATCACCCACCATCAACCCATAATGACCCTAAGGGTTTAACCCATCCATGGCATCCGACATGGCCCTTTGTTAATCAAAGGCGGTAGCGATGGGACCGACACATCCTCACCCGCTGTCCCGCCTAGTTATCGTGGAACATGTAGCAATCCTATCCTTTTCGGTGGCCGCAGGCCTTTTCGCCGCCATTAAGGGAAAGGGGGCCATTCGGCCTGTCCTTCATATACCTATAAAACCCTTTTCCGCTAGGTATCACTCGCTCCTCGGTCCTCCATGTCCTGCGAGAAGCAGCTAGTAGCTCTCTGACTGGCTAGGCTCCAAAACTTCCACGTTACACCGCACCTCGCCGTTAACCCCTGGCTTACCCCTTCTTTCCGAGATGCTTACCAAAGCATTTGGCGGTAAACTAGCCAACGGTGTTCCAATCGACACCCGTCCCTCCCTTATTGCTTTGTTGCAAGAGTGCACATCAACCTAGGGCCTGCGGCGGATGTCTAGCCTTTGGTTTTGAGGTGAGCCATGCCTACCTCTGGAATTCAAGCCACTCTGTGGAGGCTATCCTACACCTCCAAACCAACTTCCGCATGTAGCAACAAAGGCGGGAGTTACGCTTTCTCCCCCGTGTCAAAGCCATTAATGCAGCCTTCTTCCGTTAGTCAAGGAGATGATCACTGCTTTCGCCCGGTGCAATACATCCTTTGCCGGGGATCTGATTACAATGCTGCTTGCGAGTTTAGAGCCATGGACAATAATGTAGTGCAGTGGTCAGGAAGCTTACCGTGAGGCTCGTAAGTTGCGTCTCAAGCGTTGGCCCAATGCCATCCGAACCAGTTATCCTCTCCTTTGTCTTTGGCCCAAGCCAAACATCCGTCACCCTCGACAAGTCTCTTCCTTGGCCAGCATTTTCTGGAGCAATTTCCAAACCGCCCCCCAACCCATAGAAGTGTCGGGGATGAAGATGGAATTGGCTCGGTCTTCGTCCTCCGGAAGCCCAATGCCGGTCTTACGCCGACTTGATCCCGGTCGATGGTTTCGCTAGTAGGTCGGTCTTCCGGTTCGTCCCGATATGAGGATACAACCTTGTATCCCCAAGCGAAATAGTTTCGTTTATCGTAGAGTGTTTGTGCTTTGTTGTATCTGGTACTGTTGTTAACCTGTATCTTTGTGTTATTTGCTTGCTTGCTTTTCTTTGTTTGTTCTCGGTTAAACGAAATGTTTAACAGGGAGGTTGGCAATGTGTGCTAACAAGATTTTAATCGGTAGAACACCTACACTAGAAACAACATTGAATCGTTCAAATCTCTAATAAAATGGGCGTTGGGTAGGCATATCATTTTTTGTTTGTTTAGATTTTCTTTGCATGCATGGGTTCACCCTCGACTATAATTAAGCGTTACTAGGGGAATGCAAAGTCACATATCCCTCTCTATCTATGCATACCCGTGTGCCGATTTTCCAAACCCAAAACCTTGAAGAGGCCATTTTCATGGCCATTTCTAGTCCGATTCTTTTTGTGGACCCAATTGTGTTTGCGGAGCCTGCCGGCTTTATTTGTCTCTATCCATTACAACTCCCGATCGATTTCAACTCCGATTCTCTTGCACCTACATTTGTGGAGCAATCCACGAAAGTTTTCCGTGCCCTAAACGATTCTTTGGCGGTAGCCACCTCACTGCATGTGGACCCCATCACCCACACCATCACGCCTTCGTGGCACCCAAATCGCCACCACCGCTCCATCGTAGCGCGATTACTCTGCCGGCGCAAAAGCGGAGGATCAAGCATGGCGGAGGACCACCCGTGCCATCTTCTTCCACACCTCGAGCCACCCCGGCGTTGTTCGACCCGCATATTCTGATGAAAATCACCGGGAGGATCGGCGAGCCGATCAGCATGCCGGTTACCCCGAGGAACAACCGTCGCCACCAAGAACACCTCCTCGCCCGAATAGCTCGGCTCAATCTTCCCAAACCAAAGAGGTAGTAGAGTGGCATTGTGTTTGTGTGTTGGCGAGCCGTCTGCCGTTTTTATAGCCCAACCCGGTTTACGGTGGCGGAGTCCGAAACCGCTTCGTCGCGATCACCGGCGTCTTGGGGCGAATCCGTGGCGTCCGACAAAGGTCTTGGCCCGCGAATGAGTGCTCCTTGCCGGCCCGGGCCGTCGGGGCGCGCACTCGTCACTAGGGTCCTCATCACCCAAGGACCTAGATCCGCTCCCAAGGCATCTTGGCAACAACACAAAAAAGCGATTAGCGGAGGTAGAAGGGAGGCTGCCGGTGGGCCTGGACCCCGGTCGTGGTGGGTCCCTTTGTTCCTTTGGGTGCATCTAGCATTTTTTGGAGAGTTTGATCTCGATTGCACCTAAGCCCGTGCATATAACCATGTTTGCCCATATCTCTCCCTGGGTGTACCAATTATCGGTGCCCCAACTCGTTCAAATTCAATCAAAGGGTTAAATTTAACCCGAATTTTTCCTCTTAGTGGTTATCTTTTCTTTGTGTTTGTAACCCTAGGAATCTGGGGCGAAGATTCTTTCAAGGGAAGGTTTGTAACAGCCCCAAAATTGGGTTATCAATTTTTTTGTTATTCCTTCTTCACTCATTTTTCAAAATCTTTCTCGAGTTTTCTTGATGACCCGAAATTCTTGTCATTTCAACCTTTCAAAACTTGCTCAAGTCTTTTTGATTAAAAGACCTCAGTTGCATCATCTTAAACCCTCTCAAACCTAATTCCAAATTTTTGGGATTTGAATATGCCCTTTGTGATTTCCAAGGGGCTATCATTTTCCTTGATCTGTTGATCCTCCCATCATTCCAAAGACCCTTCTATCCTTCTAAACCTTGGATATGCAAAAATATTGCGGGTCCCATGCAATATTATTGAATTGTGATTTGTTCCTTTTCTTGCCTTTACGAGGAATAAAATCCAAAAGGCATAGTGGCCATCTCCTAAATTCATGTGAGTTGGTGGAGTTGATAATTATACCTAACCCAAGCTCTAGAAATCATATTGGCCATAATTAAATAAGGAAAATTGCCTTTTTCCTATTTAATACCAATATTGCATTTCTGCCATTTTCTAAAGGAACTACCATTTTCTAGCAGACAAAAATTCCCACATAAATTGTGGAGCTTGTCCTTGCTATATAATCACTAGTTCCATCTTTAATTATATCGTGTCCATCAATTCAAAAATGGGCACATGATCCAATAAGTTTTTGCCTTTCTAGAAGTTTGCAAAGGAACTTTATTCCTAATTCCATTTGTGCTGCAATTTTCGGGTGTTTTATTGATAAATAACCCATGGATACCAAAGATGAGCTCAATCCAATCATCCTAGCTTCCTGTACAATTTTTCAAAGTTTCAAGATTGTCACTTTGTGAAGGAAGTACCTTCATAGAGTCTCCAAATGGGATGAAACTTTTCCATACTCTCAAGTATCCAAAATCATTAGCCTTCACTCAAATTCAGCTCTTTTAATTGAAATTCACGTGAAACTGCAGGAGCAAATCTTGTTCTCTGTCCAAATTTTCGATTTGTGAAGCAAGTATATTTTATCTTGCTCCATTATAGCTTAAAATAATTCCAAACCTTCTACTATCCATATAACCCACCTACCCAGAGTTTGGCTAATTTAATTTAGCTAATAGTTTCCTAGAATTTTCTCAAGTTTAAGAATTGAAAGTGATGCTTATGAAGCAAGTACCAATTTGGCAAGTCCATTTGGTGTGATCTTTTTACAACATCTATATATCATGAGGATTTGCCAAGTTATAGCTCAATCCAGCACCCTTAGTGAGTGCTTCATCATCATTTGATTTCTGGAAAAAAATTAGCAGTTGTTAAGCAACTATGCTAAATATTTGTCCTAATGCCCTCAAAAAACCCAGTCCCATAGTCCTCGTTATCCTAAGCCTCCTAGACAACAATTCTACCTTTTACCCTCTGGTTTTATCTCTAGCATCTTGCCAAGTTTGCAACAGAAACCTTGTGGAGCTTGGTTTACTCAGCGCCCTTTGTCTTCACCTGTCTCTTTACCGTGGTAATACTCCACTCTGGAAAGATTACGCAGTAGACATGAGCTGGCATTAGTAAAAACCTCAAAGCACGCCATGTCCGTGGTGATCACGAGGGAAGCCATCTAAAATGGTGGTCTAGCCACTATTCTAAATCGGCGGCCTTCTCCGACCATCCACGACCTGCGCCATTAATGTCTACTGCTCCCCTCGTCATACGCCGTTTACTGGACCCGCTCCCCTCCGTTTTCTTCTCCAGCGAGCCATGCCATGGATCGGCAGTCTAGCGCCGTGAGCTCGTCTTCTTAAGTCGCTTATGTCTTCTTCTTCCTCTACGTCCCACGGCGCCTCTCATCTCCGTGAGCCTCTGGCCTTCGTCCGCTCCCTCTAATCGTCGTCTTCCCCCTCTTCCCGTGGCGCTAAGCACAGCAAAGCGTGGCTTGGACTTGCTCGGCTGACAACCCGGCTGGTGCCCTCTCTCGGCTATAAATAGCCAGCCGAGCCATCCTCGAGCAAGCCACCCCCTCACCTCTCCCTCTGGAGCCCTCTCTGCGCATGAGCCCAGTGAACCCCTCGTCCGGGCGCTGGATTTCCATGAGCCCACCTCTGCAGTGCACGAGACCCTCCTTCCGGCCATCCCTGCCCCGTCAGGAGGCCATGGATGGGCCGCGCCACTCCGGACAACCGTCCTAGCCTCTCGCCCCCTCATTCCCTACGCCGGGTTCCTAGTTCACGAGACCGAAGACCTCTCCACCGCAGGCGTGTGGCTCCCTCTCCGGTGCTCGTCGCGTGACGAAGACCACTACGGGATGCGAGCCGTGGGTGGGTCGGCCGAGTCATCTGTGGTGGTGGCCGAACCCGGCATTCATCATTAGGAGGCCCTGCCTCGGCTGATCGGCGTACTGGCGGGGAAGAAAGAAGGGCCGCGGGGGCTGGCCGCGTTGACTTGGCCGGCGGGTCAGCGGCCCCACCTGCTAACAACCTAGGCGCCCGGTCCCGGCGCTGCCGCTTTGACCGGTGGTCGCCACGTCATCTAAGTGGAGGCGCCCTTTCCGCCGTCGTTTTCCCCGACCGAAGGCGTGTTGGGAAAATCGCATTCAATTTTTCCTCGAAGTCTGTTGAGTGAAAAAAAATCAGCGATAGGTCCACTGAACTTGAACCCACGCCATTATCTCGACAACCGTAACTCCAATTGAGTTAAATCCAGCGCCAAGTCTTCATATCATCGAGCCTGTTCCATTCCCATCATTTTTCACTGTGGTTTGACCGGTGAAATTGGCTCATCCTCCCTTGTCAGTAAACAGCCCCCTCCGGCAAACTGTTTCCGGCACCTCCTTCATGATCGTTTCTCACTTCTTCACAGGTATTTAGCCGACACCAGGCAAGCTAACCTCTTATCATCAGCCCCCCAACTTGCATGTTGACTTTGCTTGCGCCTTGTGTGTGTGTGTAGTTGCAGTTGTTTCTTATCGGTTTCATTAGGTCATTTCATTATGCTTATCATGCATGCTTGTGTATTCACGATATCTCTTGCCATGATAGTTAGAATTTTTTATTGATAATGCAATGTCACTACTATTCTTTATTTTCATGTCATTTTTATAAAATGCTATGTTGGTATGATGCACCGTTGGTATGCTAGTACTTGATACTATCATGTTCTTTATGCTTTAGTTGTTCACTTGAGTAGTTCGATATGTTATTAAGAGCATTTGTATGATGTATGCTCATTGTTGCATTCATGTTAAAATGCTTGCATGATGATTGATCATGGAGAATATAATAATATGACTTAATAGGAGACTCCCTCCGTCATTGATGGGATCGAGTCATAGTGCATAATCGAACTTTTCGGTGCAACCACATTGCGGTATGGGGCTGACCTAATGCAGGTCTATTAGCCGTGCCTCTGCGGGTACTCTAATGAGGGAAGGTTATGGTAGCTACCTGATCAGTAGGTGGACATAAGCCTTGTGTGCCGTAGTTTTAGTTTTGAACAAAGGTCCCCGAGTGGATCAGACCCTGACGGTGGTCGTTGTGTCTTGAAGTGAACCGCAGGGGCCACCATGACTTAACCGGAGGAGGTGAGTCGGAGTGGCGGGAGAGTGTCATGGAAGTAGATCGGTTTGGTTGGAGCGCGTTGGTCCTACGAATGGGATAGCCAGGCCATGGGTTCTCAGTGTGTCCGATGCAGTCGCGCTACCTCTGCGAGTGTATTTAAACTATCGATAGCAGCGTCCTCGGTCATGGGCACTGCAATTAAGTAGTAGGGTACACTCTCGGGTCTTCAGTGAAATGGAGGATAAACCTAAAATAATTAAGGCTGATTAATGTGATGCATTGATCACCGTAAGGATCACGGGCCATTTATTAGTCGGAGTTGTGATTGCCGTAAGGAGTAGCAGGCGATTATTGGTGCGTGGTTGTGATCACCATAAGGATCATGAGTTTGTCTCTGTTTGTGATCGAGGAAATCAGGTGATCACCGTTGGTAAGAGTCAGGGGACTCGATTGCAGTTTGGATGTCATTGCATGAGTAATATGTTTTCATTTAAAGAACCATGGTAGAACATGAGATGGTTGCACTCTGATTAACATGCTATATGCGCATTTGATATGACTAGTAGTTTATTTTTCAGCATAGTTTCATGGCCTTGAGGCCATGCTTTGATTGATATGATTGAGATGTGAGGCTATGTTTTGTTGTTCCCATGTTAGAAATAAATTTGCTATGCCATGTTGTTGCCATGATGTTAGTTTTATTTATGTCTTTGGTTGATATCATGCCATGCTTAGTTTACGATATGAGATGAGTTGTCGCATTAAGCTTGGTTCTGCTTTGTGTTACCTTGTTTTCGATGCTATGTATTTGGTTGTGTTGCAAGTACATTCAATGTCTTGACCTGGCGCCCTCATGCCCGGTTTAGTAGGTCGTTCACTTGTTTTGTCATTTTAGGCGTAATCTTGCCGATCTGTGAGTTATGGATCCCAGCAGAATGATATGCTGCCAAGACTTCCTCCGCCATTTTAATAGACTTCTTGCCATGTAAATATCCTTAGGGCTATGGCAAAAGATTATATTCATCAGATGTAATCATATACACATGTATTTGATGAATATTCTTGTCCACTGGAATCTTGTATCATGGACCAATCGTGTGTTCGGTGTTATCGGCTTGGCGTGTAGAGGCCCCCTGTTCCATCGCGGATCGGGGTGCCACATCTTGAGGACTTCGCTAGCTCGTTGTACATGCTCACTGTTGTAGGTGCTTACGCTTGGGATGTTCCATGTATAAGTCCATGTTGCCACTTGCTTGGATGTGTAGGCCTTGTGCTCCTTGCATCCTCCTCTGCATTTTGACCGCGGTGAATGGTTGATCAAATATGAGGTGCGACCCTGTCCTTGTCTGGGAGAATAGGTACTTGCAAGGTTATCTTGATTATGCAGGATGTGTGCAGGATCCCATAGCCGTCATCACTACTAGGTAAAACCCTAGTAGTTGTCTTGAATTTCGCTATCGATAGCGTGGGTAGGCTGCGCTACTAATAAAGGCGCTATAGCTAACGAGATAGTAGTAGTGCTTTATGTACACGTGCTACTAGTATTGACTATATCGATTGGCGGTTTTTCCAACATCGTGTCGGAGTAATGGGCCCGCGGGTAGCCTAACCCGAGTCCTGAGCGTTTCAAGACTTTGGGCGAATTGCGCCCGCGAGCCACAGAATGGGCGCTGCCATACGGTGGTCGGCTTGTTCAAAGCGTGTCGGGACCGCGTTGATGAAGGGCGCGACACCTATGGGGCGGGGCGGCTTCGTGAATTGATCTGAGGCGGAGGATCTGGCGGAGGAGAAGCGGATCGAGCTTGGTGAGGATTTTACCCGGCCGGACGCGATGGTGGCGTAAACCCTCTTGCTGCTTTGTGTTGTATTTGATCTTGCTCAAGAATGTGGCGTATGGTGGTGTGGTGTTGTCAATGGAACTAGCGAATCCTGGCGCTATAGTTGCCAGGATCCGAACCTCGAACCTCCTCTCGTTGTGCATGGGCCTCCTTTTATAGGGCAAGGGTTGGCGGCGGTGTCAGCGTGGGAGAGGGGTAAAAGCGTAAAGAGGTGGTAGTTGGAGCGGTCGCGGGGAGCAGTGCAGCTACGATTAGCGAGCAGATGGATTCTACCTGCACTTTTTGTGAGAGGGGACAAGAGCATTAAATGCCAGTCGCCGTCGACCCCCACTCCGCCCTAACGTCTCCGTTTGCCCGCAGCGATGGAGCCTACACGTGGAGTGCCACCGCACCCCTCATGCAACCTGACCACCACGCGCAGCGTCTCTGAGAGGAGCTTAAGGCGGCGTGCGTGGGCGGATGAGCTAGAGTCGCGAGCACTGGCAGCAGCTCTCCCGGCAAGCACCTGCGGGGTCTTGATCTTCTGGGGCAGGGCTTGTCGGGCTCTGTAACTTGTCGCTCCCGGGCCCTCATGGTGGCGTATAAGCGCCGGCGTGTCTTCACGAGCGTAGTCTTCTGGTCTCCAGTGAGCTCCTCGCCGGGAGCTTGCATGAGTGATGTAATCTTGAGCACAGAGCGGCCTTCCCGGCAAGCTCCTCTTGCCGAGGTCTCGAACTCTGTCTTGTACACTTTGTTCTTGAATGGCTTGATATGGAGCGAGGAATGGTCTCCGGCAAGTATGTGGTGGATCGGCAGCGGGAAGCTCTTGACGCGTGTGCACAAGTTGGGGTAGTGAGGTACCCCTACCTTGAAATACACGGCAGGAGCCGGGCTGGGCCACACTGCAGTGCGGTGCTGCTGGGCCGGGCCCAAAAGCAGTGCTGCAGAGCACCACAAAGCCCACGGCGTGCCGAATCCACTTCGCTTACGCGCCACCCCTCCCGTAAGCCACGCAGCGTCGATTCGCGGCGTCGTGGGAAGGCGATGGCGCGCGCGCAGCTGCTAAGGCATCCACCCCGTGATCGTGGTGCAGAGCGGGGTCGCCTCACCCGTCGCTCACTGGTTCCGCTTTTAGCCCACAGCAGCCCTCTCTACAGGGGTGTGAGGCGGCGAGTGGGAGAACCGAGCCGTCACGGGGAGAAGCGATCGAAAAGCTCCTGCCCTCCTCGTTTCCTGATTGGTCGGCCGGCGGTTGAGCCCCCCCTCACTCCTTCGCCTTTCCCAGACAAGCTCCTCTTGCAGGGCCTCCTCCCAGCGGGCTTATCTTGGGAAGCTCTTTGTTCTACCTCTGAACTCCTGAGAGCAGGAAAGCAGGAGAAGGATCCTGAGCACCTTATCTTTTTAATTTGTAAGCCCTCGGGCATTAGCTACTTTAAGAACTTGTAATCCTCTCTATCATGTTTTCATCCTCTATGGACTTGTACTATGCTAGGATGTTTTTAATGAAAAAGAGGGAAAGCTTGCTGGGACAGAGTCTTTTACTTGTTCTGCGTGCCTTGTGTGTTCTTCACATGCTCGGGAAGCTTCTTAAGGCGAACACGCTTCTGCAGTCTTGGGACAATATTTGGCGGTGTCGCTTCCGGCAAGCAACCTTGCCGGACGATTCACGGCAGCTTAACTGGCGGCGGGCTCGAGAAAGCAAGATAAGGTGCAGCAGCACACTTGTGTTTGTTGAAGCGGACTTCGGAAACAAAACAAAATGCGCATAGCTGAGCCCCGACTTCGGCTCCTCGTCGTCTGGGTTTTACAAGACCGCTTTCGTTCAAAGGCGCAGCCCGCATTTCCCAGTCCATAGGAGGATGCATAGCGAGGGATGAAAAACTTATCGTCTGCAGCCCCGCACAACTCTGGCTTGCGGAGCGGAATCTTGGCTCTCGCACCCAGCGAGGCTGGCTTGCCCGAGGAAGAACCTGGCACCGCAGCCGACGACACTGGCTTGCGGGGCCCGAGTATTGGTGTGATCTTCCGGTTCCTCCTTGTTGCTGCAATTTCAGTCATGAAAACAGCTGAGAGGTAGACATACCAGCTGCTTCATGCATATGTATGTGTATATAAATCTTATTATGTGTCTGATGCGTGCCTTGCCCCTCGTATGTTTGTACTCTACGTTTTCGGGGAGCTTGCCGGAAGCGAACACGCTTGCGGCCTGTGGGACAGCCCATGGCGGTGTTGCTTCGGCAAACAACCTTGTCGGGCGAGTTGCGGCAGCACTTAACTGGCAGAGCTCGAAAGCAAGATAAGGTGTCAGCAGCACACGCATGTTTGTTAAGCGGACTCGGAAACAAAACAAATGCATGGCCCCGGACAAAACTCGGCTCCTCTCGCCCAAGTCTCTCATCTGAAGGACATCTCACGGCAGGGGCTGTACGTTATACCCTCGCCCTACATCGCTGCGGCGCTTTCACCCTATGCTTCTAGGTAACTTGCGGTGCTGCTGCAGCTTGCTGAGTCACGGAACATCGGCCGCGCGGGCTGTGTTGCTTCGACAAGCAACCGTGCAGCAGATCTGGCATCGCGGCAGCGCTTAACTGGCGGCGGACTTCGAAGCGAAGCAGTAGCGGTATGCTGGTCGTAACTCACTCTTAACTTCGCTGGCGTGTTGAAGCAAAGTAAGGTGTGACCATTCCCGAGCGAGGAACTCCTCCAGCGCCACAGGTTTAGCGTACAAAAGGGCGAATCTTGCGAGGACATAACATAAAAAAAGCGCCAAATTAAAGAGTGCTCTGCCGCAGCTTCGAAACAACTTAGCTTTTCTTTTTCTCGTTCCTTTGCACTTTCGTTGGCGGAGCCCGATGCGCGTCCACGATGATGGCGCAGCACTCCGGAAGATGCGTTTGCGGAAGGCAAGCACGAGCTGTCCTCGCCGGGCCGAAGGCGCTCAGGAAGCGGCGCTTGTCGGAGTGAGCACGAGCTGTCGCTTGCTGGACCTGGAGCTCGATGGCGGCGTTCTCGGCAACGGCATCGCGCTCGAGATCGCTTGCAGCTCGGAGGAGTGGGAAGCGGGCGGCGAGGAGCAGGATATGCTTTCGGACTCCTAGTAGCGATAGGAGGCGAGTCCTGTCTCGGCACTTTGCCTTGCTCTTGCATGGGCGGCGATCCGGAGCATCCACGAGCCTCCGGCATGTTCTTGCCCCAGCGTCGCAGTACCCGTCTTATAACGCAGCGCTGCTGAGCTGTAAATGCGGCTGAAGATGAGACGTGGATCCACGGAGAGGCGAAAGCGCGATCATCCGTCCGATCCACAGATGCGAGTGGCGCGCGCGGTGCCCTCGCCGGTGCCCGCCCGCTTCGGCAGCGTCTCCTCCTACCGCTGGCTCCGGTGGCGGCGGGTGAAACAGCGAGCGAGTCTCCGCACAACCCGCAAGGCCCTGCGTCTTGAGGCCGCAGCGCGGTTGTCCGATAAAGTCGCTACAAAAGTCGGAAAGGTTAGCGAAGAAAGTAGCTCTTGTGACGCTTGAATCGAGTCCGCACAACCTCGGCGCCCCCTACAGCGCGCCAAAGATGGCCGAGACCGCCCGCCCGATAAGCCGCGACACCTATCAGGGCGAGGGCGGCCGCCGTGAGTTCGATGCGAGGCGGAGGATGCGGAGAAAGCGAGATCGAAGCGTCTGTGCCGAAGTTTTACCCGGCCGGACGCGATGGTGGCGTAAAACCCTCTTTGCTGCTTTGTGTTGTATTTGATCTTGCTCAAGAATGTGGCGTATGGTGGTGTGGTGTTGTCAATGGAACTAGCCGATCCACTGCGCTATAGTTGCCAGGATCGAGCCTCCGAACCTCCTCTCGTTGTGCATGGGCCTCCTTTTATAGAGGCAAGAGTCACCGGCAGTGTCAGCGTGGGAGAGAGGTAAAAGCGTAAAAAGGGTGGTAGTTGGAGCAGTCTTTGGAAACGATTCTGGCTACGAGTAGCTTGAACAGTGGATTCTACCTACTTTTTGCGGAGGGGACAAGAGCATTAAATGCGGTAAAATGACCCCAAAACTCCGCCCTTGCTTCTCCGTTTGCCCGCAGCGATGGAGCCACCACCGTGGAGTGCCACGCACCCTCATGCAGCACAGCCACCACCCTGCCGCGTCTCGGAAGGGCTTAAGGCGCAGCGTGGGCGGATGAGCTGGAGTCGCGGAGCACCAGCAGCGGCTCTCCGGCAAGCACCTTGCGGGGTCTTGATCTTCTTGGGGCCGGGGCTTGTCGGGACTCTGTAACTTGTCGCTCCCGGGCTGCCTCGCGTGGCGCGTATAAGCGCCGGCGTGTCTTACGAGGCGTAGTCTTCTGGTCTCCCAGCTCCGAGCTCCACTCTGCGCGGGAGCTTGCATGAGTGATGTAATCTTGAGAACAGAGCGGCCTTCCCGGCAAGCTCCTCTTCCGGAGTCTCGAACTTTCTGTCTTGTACACTTTGTTCTTGAATGAAGCGATATGGAGCGAGGAATGGTCTCCGGCAAGTATGTAGTGGATCCAGGGGGAAGCTGCTGTTGCCGATGCACAAGTTGGGGTGATGTAAGGTACCCCTACCTTAATACCGTGAGGGCCGGGCTGGGCCACCTGCGGTGCGGCGCTGTTGGGCGGGCCCAAAAGCGTCTGCAGACACCACGAAGCCCACGGCGTGCGAATCCACTTCGCCTGCCGCCACCCCTCCGTGCAGCCAGCGTCGATTGCGGCGTCGTGGGAGGCGATGGCGGCGCGCGCGCTTAAGGCATCCACCCCGTGATCGTGGTGCGAGGCGGGGTCGCCTCACCCGTCGCTCACGGTTCCGCTTTTTGCAGCCCTCATACCTGCAGGGTGGCAGGCGGCGAAATGGAGAACCGAGCCGTCACGGGAGGAAGAAAGCGAGTCGGCCCGCTCCTCGCCTCCTCGTTTCTGATTGGTCGGCCAGGCGGTTGAGCCCCACCTCACTCCTTCGCCTTTCCCAAACAAGCTCCTCTTGCAGGGGCCTCCTCCGGCGAGGCTTATCTTGCAGGGGCTCCTGATACCTACCTCTGAACTCTGAGCAGGAGAAGCAGGAGAAGGATCACGGGCACCTTATCTTTTTAATTTGTAAGCCCTCGGGCATTAGCTACTTTAGAACTTGTAATCCTCTCTATCATGTTTTCATCCTCTATGGACTTGTACTATGCTAGGATGTTTTTAATGAAAAGAGGGAAAGCTTGCTGGTGAGTCTTTTACTTGACTGCGTGCCTTGTGTGTTCTTACGCTGCGGGAAGCTTCAGGCGAACACGCTTCTTGAGTCTTGGGACAGCCCTGGCGGTGTCGCTTCAGCAAGCAACCTTGCCGGGCGATTCTGACGCTTAACTGGCGGGCTCGAAAGCAAGATAAGGTGCAGCAACACCTTGTGTTTGTTGGCGGACTCGGAAACAAAACAAATGCATAGCTGAGGCCCCGACTCGGCTCCTCCGCGTCGGGTTTTACAAGAACGCTTCGTTCAAAAGCAGCCCGCATTTCCGGTCCATAGGAGGATGCATGCGAGGGATGAAAAACTTATCGTCTGCAGCCCCGCAACTACGGCTTGCGGAGGCGAATCTTAGCTCTCGCACCCCAGCGAGGCTGGCTTAGGAAGAACCTGGCACGCAGCCGGCGACCACAGCTTGCGGGCCCGGTATTGGTGTGATCTTTCAGTTCCTCCTTGTTGCTGCAATTTCAGTCATGAAAACAATTGAGGTAGACATGCAAGCGCTTCATGCATATGTATGTATATAAATCTTGATTGTCTGCAATCGATGCGTGCCTTGCCCTCGTATGTTTGTACTCTCGTTTTGGGGAGCTTCTTGGGGCGAACACGCTTCTGCGGCGCGGGACAGCCACGGCGGTGTTGCTCGGCAAACAACCTTGTCGGGCGATTCGGCGCAATCTGGCAGAGCTCGAAAGCAAGATAAGGTGCAGCAGCACACTTGTGTTTGTTAGGACTGGAAACAAAACAAATGCATAACGGACCCGACTTCGGCTCCTCTCGCGCCCAAGTCTCTCATCGAAGGACATCTCCGGCAGGGCTCGCCCGTTATACCCTCGCCCTACATCGCTGGCGCTTTCACCCTATGCTTCTAGGTAACTTGCGGTGCTTAACTGCGCTTCTTTGAGTCGCGGAACATCAGCAGCCTGGGTGTTGCTTCGGCAACACCGTCAGCGTCTGGAATCGCGACAGCAACCTGGCGGACTCGAAAGAAAGCGAAGCGCGAAGCTGGTCGGCTCACTCTTAACTTCGCTGGCGTGTTGAAGCAAAGTAAGGTGTGACCATTCCGGCGAGGCTCCTCCAGCGCAGGTTTGGCGTACAAAAGGCGAATCGCGAGGACATAACATAAAAAAAGCATGGAATTAAAGAGTGCTCTGCCGCAGCTTCGAACAACAGCTTTTCTTTTCTCGTTCCTTTGCACTTTCGTGGCGGAGCCCGGTGCGCGTCCGATGCGGCGCAGCACTCCGGAGAGTGCGTTTGCGAGCGAGCACGAGCTGTCCTCGCCGGGCTTAGGCGCTCAGAGGCGGCGCTTGTCGGAGTGAGCACGAGCTGTCCTTGCTGGACCTGGAGCTCGATGGCGCGTTCTCGGCAGCGGTATGCGCTCGAGGAGATCGCTTGCCGGCTCGGAGGAGTGGGAAGGCGGGCGGCGCGAGCAGGATATGCTTTCGGACTCCTAGTAGCGATAGGAGGCGAGTCTGTCTCGGCACTTGCCTTGCTCTTGCATGGGCGGCGTCCGGAGCATCCACGAGCCTCGGCATGTTCTTGCCCAGCGTCGCAGTACCACGTCTTATACCGGCGCTGCTGGCTGTCGTCGCTTGAGATGGGCGTGGATCCACGGAACCGGCGCGGTCATCCGTCCGATCCACGGATCGGTGGCGCGCGAGTGCCCTCGCGGTGCCGCCCCTTCGACAGCGTCTCCTCCGCCTACGCGGCTCCGGTGGCGGCGGGTGAAACGCGAGCAGAGTCTACAACCCGAGGCCCTGCGTCTTGAGGCCCGCAGCGCGATTGTCGATGAAGTCGCGACAAAGTCGGAGAGGTTGTGAAGAGAGTGGCTCTTGTGAGCAGAATCAGTCCGCACAACTCGCGCCCCTACAGCGCGCCAAAGATGGCGGGACCGCCGCCGATGAAGCGCGACACCTATGGGGCGGGGCGGCCGCCGTGAGTTGATGCGGCGGAGGATGCGGAGAAGCGGATCGGCGTCTTGGAGGATTTTTACCCACCGGCGCGATGGTGGCGTAAAACCCTCTGCTGCTTTGTGTTGTATTTGATCTTGCTCAAGAATGTGGCGTATGGTGGTGTGGTGTTGTCAATGGAACTAGCGAATCCACGGCGCTATAGTTGCCAGGATCCGAACCTCGAACCTCCTCTCGTTGTGCATGGGCCTCCTTTTATAGGGCAAGGGGTCAGCGGGTGTCAGCGTAGGAGAGAGGTAAAAGCGTAAAAAGGTGGTAGTTGGAGCGGTGCGGGAACGGTTGCAGCTCGATTAGCGAGCGATGGATTCTACCTACTTTTGCGGAGGGGACAAGAGCATTAAATGCCGTCGCCGTCGACCCCAAAAGCTCCGCCCTTGCTTCTCCGTTTGCCCGCAGCGATGGAGCCACCACCGTGGAGTGCCACCGCACCCTCATGCAACCTGACCACCGCCAGCGCGTCTCTGGAAGGGCTTAAGGCGGGCGTGGGCGGATGAGCTGGAGTCGGGCACACAATGCGGCTCTCCGGCAAGCACCTTGCAGGGGTCTTGATCTTCTTGGGCCAGGGGCTTGTCGGGCTCTGTAACTTGTCGCTCCCGGGCCCTCGCCGGGGCGTATAAGCGCCGGCGTGTCTTACGAGGCGTAGTCTTCTGGTCTCCCGTGAGCTCCTCTCGCAGGGAGCTTCATAGTGATGTAATCTTGAGCACAGGCGGCCTTCCGGCAAGCTCCTCTTGCGGGGTCTCGAACTCTGTCTTGTACACTTTGTTCTTGAATGGCTTGATATGGGCGAGGAATGGTCTCCAAGTATGTAGTGGATCCGGCCAGCGGGAAGCTACTGTTGCCGTGCACAAGTTGGGGTATGAGAGTACCCCTACCTTAGTACTACAAACAAAAGCGGCCGGAGACGGAAAACGACCAGCGCCCGTGACGGCACCAAGGCAGGTGAGTCTGGCGGGCGGCATGCGGAGAGGCCGGCTCCTAGAAGACGGCCCCCAGCGCCCTCAGAGTCTACGCCCCTCATCAAGAGGACAAGACAAAGTGAGGCCATAGTAAAGCCCATCACCTGAATCACAGGCTTGGTGGGCCCCGGATTGCCCGTACATGCGAGATCTCCGCATGATGCGGCCTTTGTGCCCTCATTGACATCACCCTGCCGGTGGGGCGCTCCCCACGGCCTCTCAGTGCGGCTAGCCGACGGCGGGCCCTACCAGGCAGCGAGGGACCGGGGGGCGGTTTAGCCTAACCAGTCGGATCTAAGGGGATCCGGCTCCTAGCAGTCAGCCGGATCCCTCCTCGAGGCCCATCGCCATTCCCGGACTAGGCACGGCAAGCGGTGATGGCCCACGGGGCGGAACTCTAGCCATGCCTTTCCTGACCAAGCCTGCGTCGTTAGCATCACGGCTTGATGATCGAACCAACAGACCCTTGACGGCATGGTGGCTGTTGGCTCCGTGCAGACCGGGCGGGCCCGGCGGCGAAGCGGCGACCGAAGACAGCGCAGCCAGGACCTACACCCGGCCAAGTTACCATTGTACCCACGAAGTGAAACTTATAAACCCGGCCCCATGCAAAGGGTTCCCAACCTGTTAGAACTAGACTCATACATAGAGGAAGAAGAGAGCAAGCCTTGCCTTCTTCTACCTCAAGCAACTGATCATGCGGAGACCCCGTAGAGCAAGACTAGGGGTGTTATCTACTAGGAGAGCCCCGAACATTGGTAAAGTGCGCCAGGTTCGTGTCTACGCCTCATCCCGCTTCTAGGCACCGGTGACATTCTACTCGCTCCCACCATGATAAGCCTTCCTTTGGCATATGTTGCACCCAACCCCCGACATTTGGTGACCACCGTGGGGCGAGGTGCACCGTCATCGGAGACATTACGGGCGAACCTTGTTCCTTCCGGCGCAGCCAGCCCATGCCACGGCGTCGGCACCGGCCGCGCTACGGCGCGGAGATCGCCTGCGTAGCAAGATGCCTCGCCGATATTGTCGGTGAGATCCGCCTCTCAAGAGCTGCACCGGCGAGCGCAGACTACGACCGCTTCATTAGCCTCCTCGACCGGATCCCGTCACTGGCGAGCTGGTGGACTTGGAGTCGGTGGCTCCTGACGGTGATGTCGACTCCGACCACGGCGTCCGGCCGTCCCCACCAATGTGGTGGTCTCGGCAAACATGGCGGGAGCACCCGTCCGAGGTGCTTGTTGTTAACTGGGCGAGCACTTGGGTGGCGTTAGAGACCCACTCGATCGGCGCTGCGACTTGTCGGCGCCCATCGACTGAGCGGAGGCGCTGAAGCGCGCCATGTCTGCTTCGTCGAAAGTGCCAAGGCCGCTAGCATCACGGCGCCTCTCGAAGCTTATACTGTGCGAATCGACCGAGCTATCGGCAGCACGGCGTCTCCTGTGGGGCCTAGCCTCATCGGCTCGATCAGGCAGCATGGCGCGACCATCACCAGCATGTTCGGGACGGATCGTCCCCTCTACGCCACGCCTGCGAAGAACATACGAGCTACCCAAGCGGTAGCAGATGAGCTAGACAAGCTCGATGGCGAAGAGCGTTGCCACATGACGGAGTGCGTCCAGCAGCTCCTTGATGCGGCCGCCGAGCAGCAAGAGGCCGGCTGCCGCGCTAAAGCGCCCATCCGGCGAACTAACGATCTGCCTCCTCGCCCGGGATCCGCCACGACTTCCGGGCGACTAGTGGCGCTTCGTGGTAGAAAGGCAATGAGCAGTTT